>PVKZ01001158.1:113840-393567 GCA_004027375.1 Macroglossus sobrinus
AAAAAAAAAAAAAAAAAAAAAAAAAAAAAAAAAAAAAAAAAAAAAAAAAAAAAAAAAAAAAAAAAAAAAAAAAAAAAAAAAAAAAAAAAAAAAAAAAAAAAAAAAAAAAAAAAAAAAAAAAAAAAAAAAAAAAAAAAAAAAAGAACTAAATATAAACCAAAGTAAATTAAAAATGAGAATAAAATAATATATGCAACATATAGAAAGTTAAAATTATATATATAGCTTATTTTTGTTAACTATAATATATTTCTATTGGCTAGTGCTAGAGAAATAGTTATTACACTTAGAAAACACAAGAAGAATCAAATAAAACACACACACACATATATATATATATATGTATATATATACAATTCTGTTGTAAAATTCCATGTAAATTATACTTTAATTTCTTCACAAAAAAGGAAAATTTCTTAGCTGAAATAAAAGAAAAATGATTGGCATCATAAAAACATGAATGTGTAAACTTACCAATAATGGTAAATATATAGTCAAAGTTAGATGCACTAATATTGTAATGGTGGTGTAATGGTGGTGTAGAGGTCACTTATACTCCAGTAAAAGTTAAAAAGCAAATGTATTAAAATAACCATAAATATAATAATGTTTTATTGAATATCCATTCCCCTACTTTGCTTTGTTTCTCTTTTTCTCATGCCAGGTGAACATTTTAAATTAAGGTTTCGGGTGGTGCTCAGTCTCACCCCCAGGTTCTGGGATTTTTGCATTGTTATCTTGACTATGGATAGGTGCTAGTTGGTCTTGTGAGGGTAACTAAAGTCCCCATCTTGCTGACCTCACCTAAAAGTTTTTATTCTTTATTTTTTTTCAATTTTATTGTATTTGTTTGTTTGTTTGTTTATTTATTTTACACCTATAGCACCTGGTCTTTCTAGGTAGTCTCCCATTCAAGTACTAACCAGGGCCGACACTGCTTAGCTTCTGAGATCAGACGGGATCAGGCATATTCAGGGTAGCATGGCCATAGACTTTTTTCAATTTTATTGAATGACTTTGTCACTTTACAGATATGACTGTATTTTTTCTAATTTGACTTATTAATTTAATGACATATTAATAGGTTACCTAATATTTAACCATCTTTTCATTAATGAGAAAAAATACTATTAGACTGCTATTGGGTTTTGTTTGTTAATATTTTAACGAATAATTTTGCACCAAATAGTAATTAACTTGGTTGGATTTCTACATCACTATGCAAATTCTATCTTTTATAGGTTAGTATTTATATTAAGATGGTTTAAAAATATTTTGGAAATATTTCTTTTTTATTTACACACTGAAAAAATTTATTTACATTGTCTTTTTCTTTAAGGGTTGAGTATATTTAAATTCCTACATTCTCTATGCCTGGTAAATGTTGGCATCAAGTCTTTAGCTGTTTTCTTAATTTTTACCATGGTGAATATTTTTACATAATAATAAGATGAACATTTACTATTCATTGCCCAGATTAAGAAACAGAATGTTGCTATACTTTAGAAACTTTTTGCATGACCATCCCAAATTTTACTCCACTCCCTCTCTGTCAAGTTAGTAACATCTTAAATTTTGTGTTAATCATCCCCCTGTTTTCAAACACAGGTTTTAACACCTGTGTTTGTATCCCTAAGCTAAGTATGGATTGTTTTTTGTGCTTAATGTACTTGGATGAAACTAAATATCTTTTTTTTATGATGTGCATTTACTTACCATAAGTTTTAAGGTGTCATCTGTATTGATGGATGCAATTGCAGTTCATTCATTTTCGTATATGCCATAACTTGTTAATCCATTTTGCTCTTCATAGATATTTGGGTGATTTGCATTTTTTTCTTCCTTGAACATTCTTGTATGTATTTCTCAATGCACATTTTTTAAGAGTTTTAGAAGTATATAAAACTGGTAATGTAATTGTATTGTAAGATACATGTATGTCAAAAGGGAAATGTCAATAGCTTTTTGTAAGTGCACTTATGATTTTCACTTTTCAACAAAACTAAGAATTGCCGTTGCTCCATATATTCTTACCAAAACTTGCTATCATGATACTTTAAATTTTTTTCCAGTGAGATAGAGTGAAATTTTATCTTATTGTGATTTAAATTTATATTTCCTCAAGAAATAATGAAGTTGAAACTTCTTGAAATATATGTTTGTTTGCCACTTGGGTTTCCTCATCTGTTCATCTTTTGCACATTTTTCCTTTTGAGTTGTCTTGACTTTCTTTTTCTTTTTCTTTTTTTTTTTTTTTTTTGTAATTACGATAATATTCCTTTACCAGTTTTTGGTTTCGCAAATATATTCTGCTGTTTTTATTATTGTTGGAGGAGATCATCAAGAGGATGTGAGCACTGCCTGACTCATAAGCTGGATCCTGGCGAAGCAACTCAAGGCTCCTCATTCCTTCCCTGCCTGTCCTGGGAACGTACATTCCACCTACCATTCTCACGCTAGGAACCCTTTTTAAGGGCGGAACCTTGAGAGAATAGGTGTTGTTGAGACCATCTGGACAGAATACGTGACTGAACCACGTTAAGGCCTCTATATAAAGATTTAAGATTCTGGCGGGAGTTTTGGGACTTTTACTGTCCTATGGCCGCCAGAGAAGACCCTTGTAAGTAAACACCCTAGATTGTTAAACCTGCCATTTACCAATCTGGTGTGGCTTCTTTATTTGGTCTTCCTTATCCCCTGTGTACAGTGGCCAATTTGTGAACCAACACTAATATAGAAGTTTCTTATTTTAAGGTGGTTGATTTTATTATTTTTCTAAATTGTGGTTTGCTGGTTTTTAAAAATATCTTAAATCCTGTTCTATTCAGAGACCTATACAAGTTTAACAGATTTTACTTTCATATTTACATATGTGAGCCACTTGGTATTGTGTTTTTAACAAAATTATGTGATTAAGATCCATTTGAAAATGTTGACATACATAACTAATGACCCTAGGGTCATTATTAGGTAATCAATCAGTGCACCATTGATCAGAAATGCCCACAGTATAATAGTGGAAGCTTCCACAGATGTGAGAGTTTATGTATGAGCTCTTAATTCCTTTTGTTGTTTTTCTATTAGACTGTTCTGTTTGTTAATCTTTCTACTTTTAGCATATTGTGCTCATTCTTATAGCTTTAAAATCTGTCTTGATATTTAATAGGGCAAGTCTTTCTCTTTGTTCTTCTCTCTGTCTTAGCTGTTATTGCTCTTTGTTTTTCCTCATAAATTTTACAGTAGCTCATTGAGTACCTGAGGAGTGGTGGGATTTTGATCAATATTCTATCAATTCTGTTAGTCATTTTGGAGAATTGACATCTTTATGGCATTGACTTATATTGTCCAGAAACTAGGTATATCTTGCTGTTTATTTGGGTCTTCTTTAATGATTCATTAGTTTTATACTTTTCTCTGAAAAATTAAACAATTTTAATAGTGCTTTTCTTAGGTACATTATATTTTTGATGTATTTGTAAATGTTTTAAAATTATATTTTCTAATTGTTAATGACTTATAAAATGTGATATTTTCATAGGTAACATTCTTGCTCAATTATCTTATTTATTCTAATAACTTATTTCAATTTGAGTATTTCCCATGTACAACTCACATCATCTGCAATAGTGTCAGCATTGTCTTATGATCATTGCTCATTTTTTCTTTTCTTTCCTTTTTAGGGCTTCGAGTAAAATACTAAGGAAAAAGGGCAATGGCAGTTGTCCTTGCCTTGTTCCTAATCTTAGAAGAAATGCTTTTGACATAAGATATTTGCCCTGTTTTTAAAAAATATGTGCTATGTTAATTTGTTAGGGCTACCATAACAAAACATTACAGACTGGTGACTTAAACAACAGACATTTATTTTCTCCTAAGCTAGAAGTCTGAGGTCAAGGAGGGTGTCAGTAGAATAGCTTTCTGTCCTTGGCTTGCAGATGGCTGCCTTCTTACTATGTGTCTATGTGGTCTTTCTCTGTGGACATACATACTTGGTATCTCCTTTTGTGTCCATGTTTCCTCTTTGAATAAGGACACCAAACAGATTGGATTAGGTCCACCCTAAAGGCCTCAATTTAATTTAATCACCTCTTTAAAGGCTATCTCTAAATATAGTCATATTCGATGGTACTGGGGGTTAGGGCTTCAATGTATATTTTGTGGGGGACAATTCAGCCCATAGCATATGGTTTCTTTTATTCTTATTTTTCAAAAAATTTTAAATCATGTATGTATGTTTAATTTCAGAAATGTTTCTCTTGCATTGATTGAAATGGCTTACATTCTGTTTTTCTTTAATACACATTTTTACCAGTAAATTTCTAATTTTTATACCTTTTCTAAAGTAAACTTTATATCTGTTCCACACGTTTTGATATGTAGTATTTGAATTTTGGATCTAAACATTTTCTAACTTTGATATTAATTTATTTATACCATTACTTAGAAAAGTTTTTAATTAAAAATATTTTTCTCATAACTTTTTAAAATATAATTTTTTAGCGTAATTGTTTGATGAACATAGAACACATCACTTCCAATTCTATATATTTTTACTGAGATTTGTCTTGTGGTATAAAACATGGTTAACCATTGTAAATGTATATAAAAACAATGTAGTGTCTAGTTTTTATGTCTATTTTATCAATCTTATTAACACTGCTCTTCCAATTGTCTGCTTAAAGTTTTAAAAATTATTTTATTTATCTGTTGTTTATTAAAAACACAGGTCAAAACCTTCCATTATGATGGTGCAGCTGTTAATTTTTACTTTCTCTATTTTGAGTTTATGTCATTGGGTAAAACTTACCTCGACTTGCTAACTAACTAACTACCTAAATAAATAAATAAATAAATAAATAAATAAATAAATAATATAGCTATAAAAATAGGGAGAACAAAAACTAAGTAAAATTATTTATAGCTATTTGTGATATAAATGTTAAAAATAAGGTTTTACGTTTTGACTCTTAAATTAGAATTTCATTGCAAAACTGTAACTTTATATATATTGTTCAAATATTCAAATCCACAGTAACAGTAAAACAAGATTAAGCCTTCTGTGTAAAATAATAAATCAACCAATAAAATAAAAGTCATCAGTATTAAAATGATAAATTAACAAAACCACCATTATAATTTTGGACACTAGCACAAACCTCTATCATAGAAAGTCATAAAAGGCAATTAGGTTTATATAATTTTTAAAAAGACATAAATATGAATATAATGCAAACTTAAAGTTTTGCTGCCTACTGAGAAAATCTGTTTTTTTTCCCCCCCAGTTGTTCATAGGACATTAATCAAAAAATGGGTTATGGAAATTCTATGGGTTATGGAAATTATATGGGATCACCATAGTACAGATTTTATTACCATGTGCAAAGCATATCAAATTTGGGGAAATCTGAAGATCACACACATTTTCTATAAACTTTCATAAAGGGGTTAAGAACTTGGGTATGTAAGTCATGCGCTCATAAATGATGTTTGGTCCAATACAGAATTCAAAGTTCAATTACATAGTATGAAGAAAATAATGTCAAAATGAAATAGCAGAACTTTTAGAATAAAGTCAAAGTTTTATTTTCAGAATTCTACATGTTCACTTACAGCTTGTTACGTTCAAGCACAAATAATGGTGCTTTTCAATCACTGCCTTTAGGCATTTAGCAATCTAATTGTATACATTGATCTTGCTTTATAATCTGTAGCGTCTCAGTCTTCTCTGTGTTAACTAGGAGTAGATGTGACTTGGGACTGTGGAGGCAGTGACCATAAGTCATTCTCCTGGCGAGTCAAGGTAGGATAACTAAGGTAAAGCCCTGAGGGCTGCTGAGAGTCAGCAAAGGACCAGAACACCTCTTGATCAAAACCACCTCTTGAATCCAAAATAAGCTAGTCAAAATATGTATGGCCTCATTTAAAAGTTTGTTCAAAACAAAATCTTTTTTCCCCCCCCCTCAGTCAGCCATAGGAAGAATTTCATGTGCAGTACCATTTTTTTGTATTTTTAGATTTAAGTTTCTTGTTCACAACACCCTCTGTGA
This sequence comes from Macroglossus sobrinus, assembly GCA_004027375.1. Classification (NCBI taxonomy): domain Eukaryota; kingdom Metazoa; phylum Chordata; class Mammalia; order Chiroptera; family Pteropodidae; genus Macroglossus; species Macroglossus sobrinus. The sequence continues at coordinate 119,888 of PVKZ01001158.1, forward strand.
CACTTGGACATCAGCTGTGTTGGTTTTGTCTGTGTTTACAGAGCAGATAAGGCACGTTCTCTTTGATTTAGCACAGCTGCGTGGCAGTAAGCTCTTGCAGAGCCTAAGCGAGAAACTATCCATGAAACTAAAAAAAAAAAAAAAAAATTATATTAAAGTAACAGGATTTCTTATGGCTTGCTTGTGGAGTGAGAGATCATCTATATGGGGAAAAATGTTGCATTTTTCAAGAAAGACCCATATCTCTAGCATGAAAGATATAAAATCTGTTGTTTTATCCTTGAAAAAATGAAAATATAGTCACAGTTCAGCAGAGAAAATTTGAAACTAAAAAGGATTGGCAAATTCTACTATTCTAAAACTTTTTGAATATATTCACATATACCAATAAATGTATGTATCTTTCAGAAGTGTACAGATTATCAGATTTTTATAAAATGAACACACCCATCCCAGCTAGCACCCAGATCAAGAAATGGAATATTGCCAGCTCCCCAGGAACTCCTCTTGTGCGTTTTTCCAGGTAGTATTCCATGGCTGTCTCTTGATTACTAATGTCACAGATTAATATTGGTCATTTTTGTGCTTTTATAAGTTAAACCATGCTTCACATACTTTTTTATATGTATTTTCTTTTATAACATTTTGTTTATAGGAATTATTAGTATTGCATACCATTGTAGATCCTTCATTTTCATTGCTGTATAATAATATTCATTATGTAAATATATCCTGATTATTAACAGCTGATCAACATTTGGATAGTTACTAGTTTGGGGCTATTACAAATAGTGCTTTCATAAACATTTTTGTACAGGTCTTCCAATACATATATTATGTATATTGGTTAGGAATGTGTGTGTAGTGGTTATCTATGATTTTAATTTGCATTTCTTTTATGGCTAATGAAATTAAGCAGCTTTTTATATGGTTCTTGTTCATTTGCATATTTTATTTTGAGAAATGTCTAAGTCTTTGTCTATTTTTGTATTAGATTCTTTTTCTTTATTTTGAATATATAGAGTTATTTGTTGTGTGTATATATTGCAAGGCTCTCTCTCTCCCTTCCTTTCTCTCTCCCTCCCTTCATCTTTCCTTCCCTCTTTCCCTCTTTTCCTCTCTCCTATTGTGGGTTGCCTTTCAAGTCTAATGTTTCAATGTTAATGTTTTTGGTCTTCTGTTTAAGTAATTCATTCTCAAGATCAAGAAGATAATCACTTATGTTTTTTAAAAAGATTTTTATGTGGCCTTTCATGTATGGATGTATTTTTCAACATGATTTTCTTTTTAATGTGGATATGGTGTGAGAAGAGGTCCAAATAGTATTCTTTGTTTTATATGGATATTCAAGTGAAACAGCACCATTTATAGAAAGGTCCACCTTCCCTGTTGCACTGGAGTGTCATCTCTAACATAAATCAGGTTGTTTATGTACTCTGATTTTAGTTCTGTTTGTCAAATTTTTTTATCCTTATGTCAATACTATGTTGTCCCAATTATTATGGCTTCATAATATATCATATTTTTATTCTTCTTTACTATTGTATTGGATATACTCAAGTTTTAGCATTTCCATTTAAATTTAAAAGCATGCTTAGAATTTGATTACCTTGTTCCTAGTCTCTGGTAGAAAGTTTTCAATATTTCACCACTGAGTATTGCTATTAATAAGCTGATGGGTATTGTCAATTGTTTTAGTTTTCAGCCATTTTCATAGGTATGTGCTGATATGCTGATAGTGCCATTTTGCTTTTAATTTGCATTTTTCTAATGTTATGTTGAGTACTATTTCAGGTGCTTCTTGGCCATCTGTGTATTTGATGAGGTGTCTGATAATATTTTCTCAACTTTTCCTGTTTTTTGTTTGTTTGTTATTGAGTTTATGGAGTACTTTATATATTTTGAATATGTTTTTTAAAATTAAATATGTGTTTTAAAAATATTTTCTCTCAGTCTGTAGGTTGTCTTTTCATTCTCTTAACAGTGTATTTCAAATAACAAAAGTTTTAAAATTTTCATAAAGTTCAATTAATTCATTTTTTCTTTCATAAATTGAGATTTTGGTATTCTATCTTAAAAGTCTTTGCTATTTCACTAATAGTATATGAGAGTTCCCTTTCTCCACATCCTTGCCAACGCTTGTTGTTCTTTGATTTATTGATAGCCATTCTGACAGGTGTGAAATGATATCTCATTGTGGTTTTAATTTGCATTTCTCTGATGATTAGTGATCTTGAGCATAGTTTGATGTAGTCCCATTTGTTTATTTTTTTCTTTTGTTTCCCTTGCCCAAAGAGATATATCCAAAGGGAAATTACTGTTAGCAATATCAGAGAGTTTATTGCCTGTGTTTTCTTCTAGAAGTTTTATGGTTTTGTGTCTTACATTTAAGTCTTTAATCCATTTTGAATCTATTCTTATATATGGTGTGAGAAGGTGGTCCGGTTTCTTTTTTTTTTTTTTTCCATGTATCTGTCCAATTTTCCCAGCACCATTTATTAAAGAGACTGTCTTTACCCCATTATATATTCTTGCCTCTTTTGTCATATTTTGGTACAGCCATTATGGAAAACAGTCCAGAGATTTCTCAAAAATTAAAAATGAATATACCTTTTGACTCAGTAATTGCACTTCTGGGTGTCTATCCAAAGAAAACCAAAACAATAATTCATAAAGATCTATGCACCACTGTGTTCATGGCAGCATAATTTACAATAGCCAAGATATGGAAGCAACCTAAATGACCATCAACAGATGATTGGATCAAGAAGCTGTGGTTCATATATAGAATAGAATATTACTCAGTCATTAAAACAAATGAAATCCTACCATTTGCAATGACATGGATGGACCTAGAGGTTATTATGCTGGGTGAAATAAGTCATACAGAGAAAAATAAATACCATATGATTTCACTTATATACGGAATCTAAGGAACAAAAAGAACAAACTAATAAAAAAAAAGTCTCACAAATACAGAGGACAATCTGGTGACAGTTACGGGGGAGGAGGATTGAGGGCTTGGGAGAATGGGGTGAAGGGTTCAGGAGGTACAAATTAGTAGTTGATAGATGGTCACGGGGCTAGGGAGCATGACATAGGGAAGGCAGATAATCTGCATTAACGTAATGGCTAGGTGGAGAGCCATATGAGCGTAAGAGCAATTAAGGGGATTGTTTCAAAAACTATATAAATGTCTAACCAATGTACTGTATACTTGAAACTAGTAATAAAATAAAACTAAAAAAAAAGTCTTTGCCTAAGTTGAAGTTGCAAATACTTTGTCTAATATTTTCTTCTCGCATTTTATAGTTTAGCTCATAAATGTGAGGTCTGTTATACATTTTGAAATAACTTTTTGTGTATGGTGTTAGTATATGTCAAGCTTCATTTTTTTGCATATGGATATCCAATTGTTACAGCACCATTTATTGACAAAACTATTTCTTCTATACTGAATTTCCATTGAAACTTTGTGAAAAATTAGTAGTGCATATATGTATGGGTCTGCCTCTGGACTTTATTTTATATCATTGACAATTTGTCTATATTTTTTCCTATGCCACGATGTTTTAGTTACTGTAGCTAGGTAATTATTCTTGAAACCAGATAGTGTTAATCTCTCATATTCATTTATCTTTTTCAAAATATTTCAGCTATTTTAGGTTTTTTCATTTCTAAATTAATTTTCCAATCAGTTTGTCAGTGTATAAAAGAAGAAAATGCTTACTGACATTTCAAATGGAATTTTGTTGAGTCTGTAGGCCAACTTGGGAAAAACTGAAATCTTAACAGTACTAAATCTTCAAATTCATTAACAAGATACTCTCTCCATTTATTAGATTTCTTTTAATTTCATTCAGCAATACTTTATAGTTTTTAGTGTATAGGTATTGCATATCTTTTGTCAGCTTTTCTCTGAGTATTTCATAATGTTTGATGTTATTATAGATTCTATGCTTAACAAATTAAATTTCTGACTATTACTAGTAGATAATAATGCAATTAATTTTTGTTTATTGATCTTGTATTCTGTAATCCTTCAGTCTTTTGTGAAGGGCTTCTTTCACTTAGCATAATGTTTTCAAGGTTAATCTATGTTGTAGCATGTATTGGTTCATCTTTTTTTTATTGTTGAATAATATTCAATGGTATTGATATATTACATTTTATTTCTATGTTTATCAGTTGAATATTTGGGTTGTTTCCACTTTTTGGCTATTATGAATAATACTGCTATGAACATTTATTTACATTTTTGTGTGGATATATGTTTTAATTTATTTTGGGTATATTGCTCAATCATATGGTAACACTATGCTTAACCATTTGAAGAACTGTCAGGCTGCAAATACTATTTTCACAACATTTTATATTTCCACCAATAACGTCTGAGGGTTCCAGCTTTTTCACATCTTTGTCAACCCTTATTATTATCTGACATTTTGTCATACCATTCCTAGTGAATGCAAAGTAGGATCTCATTGTGATTTAGATTTGCATTTCTGTGATGGGTAATGATGTTGATCATCTTTTCATGTGCTTATTGGCCATTTATATATATTCTTAAGAAAAGAGTCTATTCAGATTCTTTGCCTATTTTTCAAATATGTAGTTGTTGAGTTGTCAGAGTGTGTTTAAATATTGTAGATATAAATCCTAGTCAGATACTTTGCAAAAATTTTCCCCCTCTGTTTTGTATTTTACTTTCTTGAATTTTGAAGCACTAAGTTTTAATTTGAATGATATTCTATTTATTTTTTTCTTTTGTTGCTTGTGCTTTTAGTGTCATATTCAAGAAATTATCGCACAAAGATTATGAAAATTTATGCCTATTTTTCTGTTGATTTAATTTCATTGTTAAACTTACCTTGTGTTTCTTGAAAAATGTAAGTTGGTTTATAACATATTCTTCTTTTTATATATCATTTGATTTGAATTTCTAAAATTTGCTTATAATTTTTGTGTCTTTGTCCATTAGGGTTAATAGTTGGTAGTTTAATTGTGATGTCTATGTCCGGTTTTGATGCCAGGGTAATGCTGGCCTCAGGAGTTTTCTTTGTGAGAAGATTTTTTTATTACAAATTTAGCTTCTTTGATATAAGGCTATTCACAATATCTATTTCATCTTGAGTGACCTTTGGTACTGCCTGTCTTTTAAAGAATTTGTTCAGTTCATCTAAATTGTTGAATTTATTAGCATAAAATTGCACATAATATTCCATTATTATCCTTTTAATATCTTTAGAAACTGCAGTGATATTATTCCCTTCATTCCTGATATTGGTAATGTGTGTCTTCTTTATTCCTTATCTATCTGATTATATATTTATCAATTTTATTGATATCAAAGAGCCAGCTTTTGTTTTTACCACATATCTCTGGGAACATTCTTTTCTCTGAAATCTAATTTAATAATATAACTGTTCTTTTTTTTATTAGTATTAACATAACATATCTTTTCTATTTTAATTTTCACCCAGTTGTGTTTTTTATATTTAAAATGTGTTTCTTATAACTAGCATTAGATATTGATTAATTTTTTATTAAGATATAATTGATATATAACCCTATAGAAATTTTAGGTGTGTAATATAGTGATTTAATATATATATTAAATATATATATATAGTAAAATAATCAACACAATAAGTCTAACATTCATTAGTATACAGTTACACATTTTTTTTTGTGATGAGAAATTTTAAGATTTACTCTCTTACAACTTTTAAATATATAATAACAGTATTATTAACTAGACATTGATTTTTAATCCAACCAGATAATTTTTGGCTTTTAATGGGATATTGAGATCATTTGCATGCAATGTGATTATTATATGATTAAGTATAAAACTATCATCTTGCTATTTTTTGTCTCATCTGCTCCATTTCCCTTTTTCTTCCCTTCTTTTAGATCAATTGACTATATTTCATCTCACTTTTTGATTGATTACTTATAACATTTTGTCTTATTTTTTATTCTTTTTGCTTCATAGTATACCTCTTTAATTTCACAATCTATCTTTGAGTGATATTATATCACTGCACATATTCTATAAAAAACTTACAGGAGTATATTTCTATTTTTCCCTTCTTGGCCTTTAGATTATCTTTTCATATATTTTACTTGTTCATATGTTATAAACATCACAATATATTGTTATTATTTTTGTTTATACAATCAATTTTATTTTAAAGAGATTCAAATGAGAAAATGTTCTTATATAGTTACCCAGGTAGTTATCATTTCTGGTGCTCTTTATTTCTGCAGACTCATATTTTTATTGGGAGAGTTTAATGTTTCTTGTATCACAGGTATGTTCATGATGAATTCTAGCTTTTGTATATCTGAAGTAGACTTTATTCCATCTTCATTTTTGAAATATTGTTGTTGGCTATTGAACTCTATCTTGACGGGGTTTTTTGCCTTTATTACTTTAAATATAACACTCTCTTGTCCTCACTTGAATTATTTTTATATCAGTATTCTATTGCTATCATGATAAACACTGTAAACTTTGGGCTTCAGACAGCAAAAATATATTATTTTATGGTTCTGTCAGTCAGTCATAAGTCTGGTTTGGGTCTCACTGGGCTAACATCAAAGTTTGGTAGATTGAATTACTCTCTGGAGGCTCCAGGAAAGAGTTTTCTACTCATTTGGGTTTGTAGAATTAAATTTGTGGTGGTAGTAGGATCAAAGTTACTGTTTTCTTGCTGGTTGTAAGTTGAGAACTATTCTTTTAGCATCTAGGAATCACCACGTTCCTTTCCGTGGGCTCCTTCTTCCATCTTCGAAGCCAGTAATGGCAGGTAAAGTCCTTCTCCTCTGCTTTTAAAGATTCATGTGATTAGATTGGGCTACCTGGATAAACCAGAATAATCTCAACATTTCAGCGTTAAATCTTAGTTCCTTCTGAAAAGTGTCTTTGTCATCGTAAAGAGATATATTCATAAGTTTGGGAAATAAGAGCATGGAAATCTTTCGGGAGCTATTATTCTTCCTACTAGTTTCCAGCAAGAAATCTACTGTCAGTCTTATCTTTGTTCTTCTACATATAATGTGTCTCTTTGTTTGTGCTTCTTTTAAGATTTTCTCTTTATCACTGCTTCTCAGCAATTTGATTATGATATGCTTTGATATAGTTTTTTCATGTTTCTTGTGCTTGGAGTTTATTGAGCCTTTTGGATCTTTAATTTTATAGTTTTCATCAAACTTCGAAAAATCAATTATCTTCAAATAATTTTGTTTCCTCTGTCCTTTCCTTCTATATATATCATAATGCTTGAAGTGGCCACAGAACTTACTGAAGTCATTTTCTTTTTTTGATGTTTCTCTTTTCATATTTCCATATGGATAGTTTCTGTTACTGTCTCTTAGAGTTCACTAATATTTTTCCCCCCAAAATCTAATATGACATTGAACTCATTCAGTGTATTTTTCATCTTAGTCATTTTTTTAATCACTAAAAGTTTGAATTGGATTTTTAAATATTTTTATGTATTTCCTTAGCTTTTTGAACATCTGTATTTTAGTTGTAATTGTTTTAATGTTCTTGTCTTCTATTTCTGTTATCTTTGTCAATTCTAAGTCAGTTGTGATTGGTTGATTTTTCTCCTCATTATGAAGAAGAAGCATTTTCCTGTTTCTTTACATGCCTGATAATGTTAGAATTGATGCAAGCCATTCTGAATTTTACCTTGTTGGGGTCTGTAAATTTTTATATTTCTATAAATATTCTTAAGTTTTGTGCTGGGAAAAATTTTTTTAGAAACAATTTAATCCTCTTGTGTCTAGTTTTTATGATTTGTTAGGTGGGACCAGAGTAGCATTTAGTCTAATTATTCCTCACAGCTGAGTCAAGATCCTTCTGTGTAATGTACCTACTGTTCTGTGAATTCTGAGCTTTTCCATTCTGTCGAGGCAGACTAGTCTCAGCTTTGACTAGGAACCTGGTTCTCCTACAGTCTTCTCTGATGTTTCTTCCTAAGCCTCTGGTAGTTTCCTCACATGTATGTGTTTCTCTCTGCTGAACAGGTGGCAGGGATCTTCCCAAGATTTCCAGGTTCTCTCTGAGCAACTCTCTCCATGACTCTGACCTGCAAACTGTAGCTGTCTTGATCTCCTTAAAGTATCAGGTCCATCTCTTCAATTCAGGGAGTCTGATGGGCTCTGCCTGGATTCCCCTATGCCATGGACAAGGAACTGTCTCAAAGTAGTAAACTGGGGCTTAACTAATAATATGTTTCCCACCTTTCAGGGATTACTGTTTTATGTTGCCTGAAAGGTGTTTTGAAAAAACTGTTGTTTTATTTATTTTGTCTATTTATTTTTAATTTTTGATTGTACCAGACAGCATTCCTTATTACTCTCTGAATTCTACCAGTTTTTTTTTTTTAAAAAATCAATGTCCACACTTTATTTACAGAGCTCTTTGACCCATTCCCAGGTCATTTATTTATGCATTCATCCATGTATCTATCTTTATGAAATGATATAAAGCTTTATGTTTTAAATGTAATGTAAGTACAATATAGAGGCAAAATTGACTTGCCAGCCACATGCTTAAAGTAGTTAGGCTGTCAGAAGTTGGAGTATTTCAAAGATAGAGCGAGAGTCAGTGATCTTTCAGGAATTCTAATGAAAGAAGTCCACAGAAGGGATTCCTATTGTAGAAGTAATATTTCTTTCAGCATCATGGTTATAACACTCATTATTGTTCCTAGCTAGCATTGACATGACTTCAAATACAAAACTAACAATTCCTTGTTTGTAACATCAGACACTGGGTGCATGACCTAGCAGTAGGAACGTCCATAGATCTTTACTAATCTAGGGTCCAAAAACAATTGGACACTTAGGCAGGATATAGTCTGTTCACAAGGTAGTTTTGAAAAGAGAGACTCACAGTGTGAGTCATAGGTGCCAATCTCGGTGGGCTGCAAAGAAGTTAAGGCTAAAAATTCATATTTGCATATACGAAATCCTGTCTCACAAGAACTCTTGAAAGTCAGTAACATGGCCTTTTCAATGAACTGCCTGCTTCTTGCTGATCCAGGAAGAATTAATTTTATTAAAATGTGAACAATAAATAAAAAAGACCAAAAACAGCTCTTTCACAAAATACTTCCAATGAAATGAAAACAATTACCACAACAGATGATTGAAGAAATAGAAAAAATTACAAATAAAAAATATTTATATTACCATGGCAAAGATGAAAATTGCCATTCATTTATTTCATGAATTTAAAAAAGTTAATGATGCAACTGTGTCCCTAAAACATAAGCACAAGGCAGAGACAAAAGATATGAGAAATAGTGTGAGACAACAGAAAAAGACAAAATGTCAGTTAGATAAATATGAGGAAAAATAGATAATCTAATTTAAAAATGGGCAAATTACCTGAAAAGGCACTTTAGAAAATGGGACATCAAAAGGGCTAATACTCATATGATTAAAAGGTTTGTGAAAAGAAATTTAAAGCAATTTGAATGACCAAAATGAAGAGAACTTTAAAAGTCTAAGTGTTGTTAAGGATATGTGGAGCAAGATGAATTTTCATATAGTACTGGTGGAAATGTACATTGTTAAATTTCTTGGAAACGTGGGACACTATAATAAAGTTGGAAATAACTTATAGTCTGATTGTCAGTAATGCTGTTTACCAACATTTTTAGTTTTTCTTCTTTTGGACACTTGATAGAATTCTTGTTTCCATCTCCTTTAACTTAGGTATGGCTATGTAATTACTTTGGCCAACTAAATGTGAACAAAACCAAAATGTATCACTCATTTCTGTATGGATGCCTTTAAAATCCAGTGCATAATTTGCCATCTTCCATTTCTGTTGACATGGCAACCAGTCATTTTTTAGATGATGGGCACTCTCACATCCTACCTTGCTGAGTGAGCTCCTCCACTAAACCAATATAGAAACATGTAAATGTAGAATAGATGAGAAAATGAACCTTAGCTGTTTAATCCACTGAGTTTTGGGAGTTGTTATAAGAGGTCAGCCTGGTTCATCCCTGACTGATACACAGACTCTGTTCTCCTCTTAGCTATATGACCTGGAATGGCAGACTATTGTGCCATGTACCATTTGGCAGTCTGCTGAACATGAGGACCCTTTCTCATAAAAACTTTAATATTATAAATATATAAAATAAGATATATAGGGTTTACAAAAGAAAATAATTATATCAGAATACAGCTATCAAAAATTAAAACAATAAATTTATGCTATAGTAAAAATTGTTGATCTTTATTAACATATTAAGTAACAGCTAACAGATAACTAATAACTACCATAATTTCAAAATAGTGATAAATATAAATGATATTTCTAGGTATATGCAACCATAATGTGATGTAAAATATCTATTATTTCTATCAATACAAAATTACAATGCTACTTGTGACAAAGTTGCAAGTGCCAGTTGAAGTTAGTGAAAATTAAGATGTTATATGTTTCCCATTCACGTTTATGGACACTCTAAACTCTATCTATGGACCCAAGGATTAAGGACCTCTGCATAGAGGAGTGTGTTAGCCTACAGTTAGAAGACTACACTTTATAACATTTTTTATAATTGTAAAAAGTTGGAAATATTACCAGTCTTGTTAAAAGATAAAATAAGCAATAGTAAATTTATACAATGAAATATTTAGCAACTAAATTAACAGTCTTCAGTTGTACACAGCTACTTGAGATAATCTAAGCATATACCCTTTTACTCCATATGTAAAATTTCAAAATTGGCAAGGAAAATTGAAGGTTTAGGTTGCCAAGTAGGTGTGAAATTTATAAAGAAAAGCCAGGAATGATTGTCCCCAAATCAGTGTGTTTAGTTCTGAGGAGAGGGGTGATGTTGAAATTGAAAGGGTCATGTCTGGCGCTCAGGGTTTCAGGAAATGTTTAATTTTTTGACTTGAGTTCTGGTTACCCAGGTGTTAACTGTACAATAATTCAGGAAGTTATACATTTATATTTCATGCCCCTTTCACCTTTCTATGTGAGTATTAAATTTTATAATTAAATGTTTTATTAAATAGAAAAATTGCATTAAAAAGTAGAAACATGGCAAACCTAATATGTAAATGCAGGATTTGATTCTTCTAGGAAAATAAAATTGAGAACCCCGCCCAATTGAGAACCATTAATTAATTAAATTTAAAGTAAAGAAGTGAGAAGAAATGTGCAAATATCCAAAATTAGCAATAATAATGGGGTAATCAACATAGATACAGGAGAAATAAATTAAAAGAATCATTGGAGACGATTATACTCAGATATATACAATAAATTTGAGAGACTGAAAGGAGATGGCTGTGAAAATAAAAATTGCTAGAATTAACTCTAGTAAAGACAGAGAATTTAAACAAGTTCATTATTAGAGAAAAATAAAGGTGTCAAAGACTACCTCATAGTAACAGTATAGATGGTTTTAGAGTAGAATTATAGTATATATTTTAAGGAAGATATAATTATGATGATATTTAAATCATTTAATTGTACACAAAGGAAGAGAAGTTTCCAGATTATTTTTATAAAGTAGATATGCAGTGTTTAAAAAGTCTGCCAAAGAGAGCACAGTAGAAGAAAAACTGTAAACTAAACATAAATATCAACACAAGTGTCTTAAAGTGGGACAAATGTATTCCAGTGTGCTTGTGTGCTTGATGCTTCAGGATATGTAGTGATTGACAAATTGCAGTGCCTGCCCTCAAGTAGACTAAATTTAAAATAGGGGATCGAAGTAGAAACATGACTTTATGACATAGCAGGGTAAGATAAGGACTATCATAGATGACACGTATATTGCTATGGAGGCTCAAAGGATGGCACTTGGGTATATCCGTTTTGAGTATGTGAATAACAACTTAGAAGAGCTGCTCTTTGAGTTGAGTGGTGAAGAATCATGGCTGAGATCCTCAGTCTAGCCTTGTTTTGCCCAAGTCCAAATCCCAAGCCTGGGATTCTATTATCATTAGTGTTTAATTAGCTCAGCTTTATATCCAGGCTCATCTTTAGAGCCTGGATGCTGTGAAAAACACAGGGTCACACGAGGTTATTTCTGTTGGAACTGATTGCTTTCTTTATAAGCATGGAGTAGATTGCAAACATGACCACAATTCTTTGTAGCTCCTTTGATCGAGCAGCAGAGTCTATTTCTTTGTCCTTTGGATCTGGGCTGGCCTTATGACTTGCTCTAACTAAAAAAATGTGGTGAACATGTCAGTGTACCAGTTTCATACCTAGTCTTCAAGAGATCTTTCAGTTCCCACTCTGTTTTGGTAACCAAGTGAATATGCCTAGACTCTCCTGCTGTAGGATATGAGACTGCGCGGAAACAGGATCCTTCATCCCAAGCATCCCAGCCCAACCCCAGGTATGTCACCCTACCATGCCAAACTTGGCCGATGCCAAGAATTTTAAAAAATTTTTACCATTTTATTTGTGAGTAACAACTGCCTTTAAAAATTACTCTGTATTCTTCAAAATGTCTAGCTATGTGTGAAACACAAAGTTGGTGGAGTTATGTGAGCAGTTCCCGTTAATATGTGGAGCATATGAAAGCTTTTCAAAGTGAGTCAGAAAACCCAGTTACTTCACTAATGAACTGTAGGGTTTAGAGTAAGATGTTTTGTTTCTAAGGTTTTAGCTTTCTTACCATGAAATCAGGGAGAACAGTTGGGGCTCCAGGGTCCCATTGGGTCTGATGTGCTCTAATTTCAGCATCTTCTGCCATGTTGAGTCACTTTCCAGGTCCACTGGGCATTAGAGTTGGTAGCAATTCTCTGCTATAACATAGAATTTAGTCTTAATTATGGCAGTTACTCACATACCAGTAATTCACCAGTATTCAGAAAATAGAGTATCTAACAAATCAACATATTTTCATAATTCAGATATAAGCAACGTTAAAACTGTTCACAGCCTGTCGTTATCTCTAATCATATATGTATAAAAAATAGGGTTTTAATATATATATTGTCCTTCCAGTTGATTTTTCTGTGTATGTGCACTGGTCTGTATTTTGAATAGCTGCAGGGTATCCTATAGATGAACCACACATCTATAGTTTCACATCTGGGCTGTTGTCAGTTGTACTCTTATTAACAATATTGCGCAAACATGACTCAATTCCCTAAATTTTGAAAATAAATATTTGAAAAGCAGAATTCCAAGCAGAGCTTTAGTAAGGGTATTGTCCAAGTGATGAAAAATAAATCTATATTTTTATATTTCTTATTTTGGAGTCATGTGCTAGCCACAGTTTCCTAAATTCATGCCTGAAGTGGGGTACTGAAAAATTCTAAAGACAATAAAAGTGTCTAGACCCCCTACTGAATCTAATTAAAGTGAGGGTCTCCAGGGCAATCTTTAAATGCACAACCAGCAAAAGCTTGCAAAGATAGCATTTCTTTAGCATGTTTGTTTATTGACCTAATTAGAAAAGTGCAAGAGAGGAAACCACTTTTAAAATCTTCTCCCAATTAACTATAGATGAGATGTCCCCACACATTGAAGATCAATAAAATGAGCATCTAGAGAAATAACTTCCTGTTTTATTTCCAGACAGACAGCAGAATTTCATTTCAGCCACAAAAGAAGATTTAGAAGTCCATCAGAAATGACATAAAGCAGGAGCTATGCCTGAGGTGAAACCATAAAATCTGAATATACACATACTGAGAAGCATACTGCTTCACAGATTGTTGCAAGTGGTCTCTTTCTGTATCCTGCGGATCTTTTACCTTCTTCTATTAATTCTTCTTGAATCCCAACAATTTTTGTCTACCTGACACATACCAGACCAGATAACGTTTTTAATATCTTGAATCAGATCTAACTTAAAACACACACACACACACACACACACACACACACACACACACACACACACACATCTCTTTCTTGTCTCTCTTTACCAGAGTGAGGCCGTTGAGCGCAATATCCATGTGTTATTTTGCTAGGACTGCATCTGGCACACATGGATAATAATTGTTACTGTTGACTGTGTATCAGGCATTGGGCTAAGTGATTTGTGTATATGACAGGGTAATTAGTTAGACTATTTTTCTTCCTGTAGTTTCCCTCATTGGTTGGTTATCAGTGGATAACCAGCATTTGCGTTCTGTGTCGGCATCTTTGCAGGACAGCAACAGATGTTGTTGATAATGTTAGCTCTTCCTAATGCTTATCACTGGAAAGCTTGTGCTGGGTTGTCCTGGTTGGTGAGGTAAGAGAGTGGAGTGATTATGAGGGCAGAAAAGAGTTATAGCTCACTTCCTCAGCTCACAACAAATGAAGATAAATTAGAGGTTCAAGTTCCCAGAATGTGGGATTTTAGTTTTAAAACCACAAAAGTCTCTGGCAAACTTGGACGGTTGGTCATACTAGATGGAGTGAGTGACAGTGCCCTCAGAGAAGGCAAGGCCTTTAGTGAGAGAGCCTGTGATGTTCCCCTGGAGGGAGACGATGGCTCCAGGTGTAGGTGCTCCTAAATTTGCCAAAATTCTCTTGCCCCAAGTGCAACCCAAAAATAACAGCAAGGCTGGACCTGAAGACACCATTCAGTCTCTGACAATAGGGATCTCAGTAGAAACTAGTGTAAAAGATAGAGATTTCCCTTAATATTAAGAACTGTTTATTGAGTTCTAGTGCCTGGTACTGCATGATGATCTGAGGATACAAGTCTTTGAAAGACTGGGAATTACAAAATAAAATATACTCTATACTATGGAAGAAGATGCAACAGCAAAAGAAAGAAGCACTCTAGGGCATATTTAATAGGAGAAAGGGTTACTGGGATGCCGTCCTAGATATGATGATGTCACTTGCTGGATGGTCAACCATGACCTCTGCAAAGATATGTGAGAGGGAATAAAGGAAGCAAGAGTACATTCAAGACTTCCTCGAGAAGTTTGCAGCTTATGGGGTTTATTCTGCACATATATATCAACGACTTAGGGCAGTTCCAAGGCAGCAGATGCAGTGCAGATTGATGTAACAAGAGAAGAGCAGAAGTCCTCGGGGGCCTCAGGCAGGACCATCAGAATGAAGTGGAGTAAATGTGTCTTCATAGAATGAAGTTGTGAATCTAGGAGTCATATGTGGATAAAAAGAGATTGGAAAATAAAATGAAAATAGAGCAAATTTTCTAGCGTAAAAGGTGAAAATAGGTTGAATGACAGCTTTCATATGGCTTAGCAGCCTGTATTTTCTGGAGGTATACTTGGACAGGAGAAAAAGGGGTTGTAGGGAGATGAGACCGACCTAATTATTTTCTTTCAACAGCATAGTTTGGGCCACTATGCTGAGGGCTCTTCAAATTTTGTTCCAAAATTCAGGCAACATCTTCACCCTCACTCACTAAACCTTTAAATTTTGCCCTGAGGAGGGCAGCTCCAGGTCTTATTACTTGCTTCAATAAAAGCCACTATTTGTTACATTTTTTATATTTTAATCAATTTTATTGAGGTTCCAAGTAAGATATCTGAAATCTACCAAAAATGAAAGCAACCACGCTGGGCAATGACTGTATAGTCCTAGACGGCAGAAGTAGCTTCTGGTGACCATGTGCGTCCAGCACAGAGCCTGTCCCAGGAGAGGTCCACAGTAACCATCCTAAGAGTGAAGGGAGCCAGGCCTAGGCATTTGACCTGTGTGAAAAGTCACATGAATAGAAAGACATAGGGTTGCATCAATCTCTAGTCATACTTCTCAAAATGTTTAATAGAGAGAGCAGGACTCTGACAGAGAGAACTCCTCAAGAACAAAGAAGGCTGCCACTTACAAATGCATTTCTTCCTCAAGGATTATTTGCCAGGATGGGCTTCCTGCAGGGCAGATCCCAGGATCTGAGAGGGATTAACGGTTGTGTCAGGAGAGCTCTTCCTCTAAGAATAAGCTACTTAAATCACATTATATTTGTTTAAAGAAAATATGCTGAGACTCACTGAACTGAATTATATAAAAACTCCCTATAAATCTTAGAACTTCAGCATTTTCTTCCTTTTCCCCAAATTCTCACTCAAACCTGAACAAATCAACCGTGCATAGGTACTATAGGGATATAAAAGCAAAAAGATGTCACCGCACACTCACCTGGGTTACCCTCATGGGACTGCCCTGGGCAGAGTTAGTCGCTTCCATCTCTGGTTCCCACTGCTGGGGTCATACTACTGTGATGCATTTTTTATATTGTAGGTACTTGTTTGGTTAGTGCTGTCTCCCCCATTAGCTTGTGGGTTCCTCCACGGCAAGAGCAGGGTGAAAATGTTTAATAATTACTTGTAGTCTTAGGCAGTTTCCTGTGTTGCCTCATTTAACTTCATCAATTCAAGCACCCTGAGAGGTCAGCACTACCTATAACCATTCTCAAGCTTAAGCTCGTTAATTTAAGGAGCTGGAGCAAGGTAAAAGGCAGAGAGATTGCACCCATGCCTAATCCTCTGCAGAGCCCCACCTCTGTCCACACACCCAAGGCCTTATTTTACTTCTTATTATTCCCGGTACCCAGCTCAGTGCTTGCCCAGGTTCATAGGGGATTTGGCAGGGAGTTAACAATGCTTCATATCATAAGTTCTATGAGAAATAAGTAGGTGGATAGTGAGAAGGTAGGTGTCGAGGTAGGAAATTTGACAGTAGAAAAGGTTACAGAAAATGCCACTGGGAAGGGAATCATAGAAAGAGGGGTTGGTGCCCTTGCTGTTGAGAATTCAAGTTTAGAAACCCCAGTCGGAGTGGTTGTGCAGTTTTCTGTAATAGCACTCCTCAGTCTGTGTGTAGGCACTGACGTGGAGACGAGGATTGTGTTGGGAGATGAGACCAACGGGCAGGGGCTGGAGGAAATAATGACACAGGTAAGATGATGGTTGAAGTTGTGGAGCCTGAAGTCTAACCTTGACATGGAAGTAAACGAAGGCAGAAGGAATGTGAAAGAGAGAGAGAAAGTTCTAAAAATGATTAGTGCAGTGAGTTTAGGAACTCCCAAAGCTTTAAGAAGTAAATGGTAGAGCTGTGAGACAGGGCTATCATATTCAGGGTTTAAACACTGAGCTGTGGTGATCAAGAGTCCACCCTGTGGTCAAGGGAATGTGAAGCTGAAGGGGAGGTGAAGGTGAGGGCACTGGAACTGAGTAGTCTGAGGAACTGAGAAGTCAGGCTCTTACATGTGTCATCTGGGTGCACACTGAAGTCACTCCAGGTGATTTTATGATTATGTCCGGACCTATGATGTTAGGTTCTTGAGGGAGAGAGGTTGCTGTAAACGAGGTGACCACTCTGCAGTGGATGAGGAGGCTGACCAGAAATCTGTTTGGAACGAGAGGGTCAGAGGTAAATTGCCTAGGTACCTAAAAACAAGAGAAGCAGATATTTTACAAGATATTGGCATTGGAGAGTAAGATGACACTGATCACACTTCTCCTGGATTTAAGGTATGAAGTAGACAGTGCCACACTGAGAGGGCTAAGCAGATAAGGAATGTCTGGTAAGAGGTGATGGGGGTTTGAACTAAGGAGGTGGGATTAGTAGAGAGGAAGAGGACAGACAGAACAAGCCTGAGATCATTCAGAGAGAGGGTCTGTGCCTGTTTGGATATGATGGGAAGTAAAGAGAGTGGTGGACATTAACTGGAAAGAAAGTGCTGGTATTTCCTGAGAGCAGGAAAGGGGGAAGAGCAGGTTGAAATTGGTGTATCCTTCATGGATTGTTCAGGAAAAGAGAGCCACTACAAACACTGCAGGAAGGAGACACTTCCTAGAACTCACATGAATCTGGCAGGAGTAAGTGAAGGTCTGGAAGTGCGGGTGGCACGATGAGAGAGGCAGGCACAAGTCAGCATGAAGCTCAGGGCACATGGACCAGAATTGGCTGGAAATTTCAAGAATCCACGTGCTTGCAGAGATGTTTATGGAAGTCTGCCTCTGGAAACAGCTGCCTCTGTGCTAGTATCACCTCTGTGGGCCTGAAGCCCAGGACCCCATGATGGGCTTGGTGCCACTGATAGTTTGTATGGTCCATTGGGAAGAAGAACTAGACATAGAGTAGGTGGAGAGCAGGGATAAACTGGTCCCCCAGGTACCTCTTTATTTGTTCATCACCTTGTCTGATCATCACAAACATCTCAGACTGGTACCTTAAACTCTGGACAATTAGATACATGTGTCTGGAACATAGGAAAGAAATTGCCACTGGAAGAATATATGTTGTGAATCAGCAGCAAATTGATCCAAGATGAATAATAAAAGAGAGAGAAAGAAAAAGCTGAGGATAGGGCAAAAGAAACTGAATATCTAAAAAGGCAAGAGGTACAGCACATCAGGAACCAGGGAGAGGGCTTCGAGGAGGAGCCATGTTCAGAGCCACACTCAGAATGGTGTAGTGAGGTAAGGCTCAGGCAGGGTCCCAGAGAAGTAATCAGCCAGGTCACACTTCTGCCTGGAGCTGACTTCTCTGGTTCTGGGTACGGTGTCCTCAGCACATCCCTTCCAGAATTCAGCATGCAGCATAACCTTCCTAAGAGAAGGCAGCAATGTGAGATATTTGCATCAACCCACTGAATTTCACTGTAAATTTGTGTTTCTGATAAAAGGCATTTGAAATACAACCGGATCTAGTCCTTAATAGTAAGTCAGAACATTGCTGTTTGCTATGCTAAATCTACATGAAAAAAGGCACTCATCTCATAAATGCTGAGTTTCTTGTACTCAGAAACTCACTTATCGGGCTGACACTTGTAGACAAACACAACATCTCTACAAATTGGTGTGCTTTTTTATTTCTAATCCTTGTATCTCTGAATTCTGAATTCTAATTAAATTAAATACACTTAAATAGCCACATATACATATGTCTATATATATACATATCCACACATATAAATGTAGGGAATATGGTATCTCATATCCATAATATTTCTCTGCTTCACTATGCCACTAAGATCATTTGCTTCTAAAATAAGAAAGCACTAAGTATCTATTTGAGTGGGTTTCATAGGCTTTGAAAATATCTTATTTAGGGTATATTTTAAAATGCACTCAATCATGTAATTGCATCCACAAATTACCTCCTTTCCTGCTTGATTCAAAGTTCAACTTTTGTGTTGCTATGTATGTTCTTTTATAATTAAAAAAAATCACATTCAAGCTCTGCCGTTCAGTTTATCTAGTTTAAAAATCTTATAAATAGAAAAGACCTTAAAATAAAAACCAAGCATGAAGTTTATGGTGCTACGAACTGCTATTTTGGGCTTTATTTAAAGAAATGATAGATATGTATGCTTCATCCTCTAGAATAGGGCTTCTTAGTCTAGAACTACACCCTTTGAAATATTATGGGAGAATTTATATCTTCACAAATTTAGTCATTTCCTTCATGAACATAGCATACCTCTTCATTTATGCATATATCTCCATGTATACTTTATCTCCTAGATAGCAATGGACAATTTCTCTATAAAGGTCATGTTTATCTTTTATTAGATATGTTCCCAAGTGTCATTAACTTCTAGTTCTTATTGTGAAAAGAAACCTTTAAAAACTTACATTTCGTTATTGTTGGGTGATAGAAATACTATTATTTTTTATGAGTTGTCTTTCCTCCAGAAACTCACTTCCTGGTTCTTACATTCTGTTTAGACAAACACATCTGCATATGATTGTTCTGCCCATTTCTTTCTGATCCTTGTACTTGCTAGTTGCCCACCTCACTGTCCCTGTCTTACTGAATTGAGTAGTGTCCTTTCAAATTGTTCTACTTTCTGTCTCTATACCTTCCACACTGATGTATCTGATGGTTATTGGTCATGGTTATTGTTCTTGTCTGTAAGCTCTGTGCAGTTCTCATGTAGTTTTAGCTTGTGGAAACATTCCCATTGGAAGTTTCTGAGTTATTTCTCCTCTGGCTTTTGTGGTTCACAGGTTTTGGACATGTTTTTGCATTAGTCTAAAAGCACTGCTTTCTTGCTGCTTGCTTGGTTTCTATGCATGTTCTAAAGCCCTCATCAACCCCTTGGTTCTATCCTTGGCTTATCATGGAGCATTTTTACGAATGAAGTCATACTGCTAACATTCTCAGATTTATTTATGCAGGAAGCTCAGGTAGTCAGGGCCTTGACTACTGCCTCCCTGAGGATTGTTTGTTTGTTGAAATAAAAATAGACTAAGGCCTTTATCTGGTTTGCTTACTTTGATGGACCACAAAATTTTAGTTTTACTCATGACTGAAAATTTTCCCTCTAACTCTCCGGTTTTAGCAAAACATCTTAATTTTGACCTTTGCTCTCTACTTTGAGTTTAAAATGTATTTTATTAGTATGTTATGTATGTGTGTGTGTGTGTGTGTGTGTGTGTGTGTGTGTGTGTGTATGTATGTGTATGCACGCACATATATGTATTTTTGAAGAAAGATTCTCATCAAATATGTTTCTTTCAGAAAAGAAAGTAATCTAGTGCAAGAGAAAAAATGTCCAATGGCAGTAACACAGGTACTTTATAAGAGCACTGCAGTCTTTCTCCTTGGATAGAGGTGGGGCAGGAAAAGAAAAAGACCAGGATATTTAAAGACTTGATGCATAATTTATGTGCAGGGCTATTTTTGCAGGCTGTAGTAATAGCAAAGGAGATCAGAAAGCATCAGCAAAAATCAAATGAAAGTGGAGCTTTGATTAATCTCAAAATAAGTCCCTAAGAAAGAAGCCCTGTGAATTCCATAGTTCTTCCCTCAACACTTATGGAAAGGTGTGGCTATTTAAGAGCTTCACAGAATTGGGAGGAAAAAATGAGGCAAAACCCATTTCCTCTGCAGATGAGGTCATTGTAAATGTCAGCATTCTCTCCAGCATCAGTAATCTATCCTGTGGAGCTGGAGCATCTTGAAAGAGAAATCTGGAATGCTTTGCTCCCAGAGCTAAATTTTGACCATTGCTATACATTTATTTCCTACAGTTTCATATGTAATTAGTAAAAAAAAAATCCAACAAGTTTGAAAAAATAGTCAACAATTTTTGTCCCTTGTGATGCAATAAATGAGTTACAACTGGGCTTTCAAGCAACAAATACCTATGGAGTGCCTGATGTGTGCCACGCACTGCTTTAGGTTCTGGGCATTCAGCTGTGAGCAAAGTTTCTGCTCTCTGGAGCTCATATTTTAGCCATGGAGGACCGATAGATGATAAGTAAACAACACTAAGAGTAACATATTTCTAGGAAGTAGTAAGGTCTATGATGACATTGAAATTAGGTAACTAGATGTAGAGTGCCTAGATGAGGAAAGTGAGTTAGGCAGAGAAGACTGATGAGAGGAAAGGACATTTGACCTGAGTGCTGTGTTATGGAAGAAGGGAGGTAGGAAGTAGAAAGAATTCTATGCAGAAGACCTTCAGACCAGGATAAAGCACCATGTCCTAGGCACCAAGAGCAGACCCATGCAGCTGGTGTGTGTGGGAGGAAGGAGCGGGTAGTAGAAAATATGGTCAAGGGGACACATATACACTTGTCGAAGATTTAAAGAGTAAAGCATGGAGTTTATTAAATAATTCAGGGATGGGCAATTAAAAGATTTTATGTGTGATTCCTTTAAATAGTAGCATTCCTGACCCAACTAGAGGGGAGGATTATATTTCATCGTGCCTACTCGATAATAATTTCATGTTTGATTTTCTAAATCACCTTTATTTTCCAGAGTATGGTAGAAGGCTCAATGCGGTTATAGGATGCATATGGTCATAAAGCCAGGGCTGTGTTGCACAGCAGGTGTCAGTGCCCTCATAGAGAGTGGCTATGGCGCAGGGAACAGCTCCGCCTGCACCCGGCTCATGGATGGTGGAGCCATTCTACTAGCAGGACTGCATAGCCCTTTTGCGTTTTGTAAAGGGAGGTATGTTTACCTTCTGTGTAGGAAGGCAGAAATACACCAGCAATCCCCATGACACTTGCAAGAGCCTCACATTTCTAGTGTGACTTGTCCTTATAACAGGATAATTTTAAAAAACTGAAAATATGAACAATAGTAGTTGTCCAAATAAGTAACACAGCCAATGTTGGGCTAAGAATGAAGATACATCTTTTAAAAAAATTCTGTCATAAAAAAGTCCACACTTAATGTTAGCTGAGATGACCCACAATGCTTGAGTACAAGAACAGTGTTAGAAAGCAATTTGATAATCCATTTTAATAGTTATAAAAATATTCAGTCCTTTGACCTAAGAATTTTTCTCTTGGGAACCTAAACAAATTTAAAACACTATAAGAACTTACTTATACATAAGTATATCACTTATGGTACTATTTATAATGCATGAAAATAAAACAAAATTTAATATCACCAAACAAAGGCATCATACTCTTGATGAATTATTATGCTGACATTTAAATTAATCCTTATGAAAATGCTATAGCTTTATGACAAATTGCCTAGAGTAACATTTAAATGAATAAAGTAGAATAGAAAAAATGAACTAAGCTTAATAGCACTCAACAAATTGTATCGGCACATTTAGAAGGACCAAAAATGAATAAGAAAATGTTAAAACTGGCAGCCTGTACCTATGTTGCCATTTCAAGAATTTTCTTTCCATGCTTTCTTTGCCTTCTATTTTATTTAATAAATAAATAGAACACATTTTAGCAAATAATTGGTTTGGAGACCTGCTTCATCTTGAATATGGGAAATGGTATCCTTCTGTACCAGTCCTGCCTTCTGTCTACTGCTCATCCTTGCTCTGAGCTGTGGGGAAGGAGGAGAGCAGACAGCTGACAAGGGAATCAGGGGCCTTCTGAACGATCTGCTCTTGCTCTGAATAATGGATGATCTGGTGGCCAAAAAACTTGAGCTCCTTTTGATGGGTGCCCCCATCCGTGTCTGGGGAAACGTTCTTCCTTGAAGTGTTCATGAGAGATGCTGTCATGACAAAAGGTTGCACATGGCGTGAAGTGGAAAACCTTTGATTTCCAGCATTTAGAGAAATAAAACTCAGTGCCAGAATTGTCAGGGAAGAGTCAATGAGCCAGTTGAAAGGCCATGGGAGAGGTTTGTTTCCCTAGCATAGAGGCACCAAAAATAATTGTACTTCCTCTTTTTATCTAGTTCATAGTTATCAGCCCCGTGGGGTGAACCATAAAAAAACACATAATCCCTAAAGTTCCAAATGCCTCACTTGCAATCTTTAGCACATTTAGCTTCCTAATGATCTTCCCATTGAAATATCCATGAAAACACTTATACACACACAAATAAAGCATTGCAATGGCATTGATAATGAAGGATATCATTCAGCAATGGGCTACTTGTAAAAGTTTCTTAAAGAAATTGAGAAACGTTGGAAGTTCCTAAACATCTCTAAATGAGCAAAATGTCAAGGCAAAGAAAATGAGAAAGGGTTTTTATCTCAGTCCCTGGTTTATCCTCATGTTAGAAACTCAGGAACATGCGAGCAGATGTCCTGACTGAACATCCTCCAGCTCCCCAGGCAGCATTTGGTCCTTCCCTACACTCTTCTCCGCCCAGCAGTACCACTCTACTCTATAATGACAACTCTCAGGAATGCAGTGCAGCTGATGGTAAAAAGAAAGAGGAGACTAACTAGTGCCTTCTGGGACAGGAAGTAAGCAAGCAGCAGCTTGGGGCAGAGGGCGGGGTGTGGGAGAGGGTGACAGAAGCCCATTAGAAATAGTGTAGCAAAGGGATTTTGTAACTCCGAATACTGCTTCTTGTATATGATTTTAAATGTTATGTCAAAATAAATCAACTTTCTAATAATAGCCAGAGGCCAAGTAAGAGAAGACGTGGCCCAGTAGAACTGTCCTAGATATGGGTCAACGTGATGTTGTATATTTGTCAGGACTTGTGCACGGGACTTGCCCTTAGTTCCTTGTATGAGACTGGGATTCTGACAACACCAAGAAGATGGTGTTAGGAACTGGAAGCACATGCACCCTGTATGTTGGAAAATACAGGGCCTGCTTAGCATTCTCTTCATTCAATCTAAGGACACAGAAATATTGTTAACATGAGGCTTAGGGAGAGATTCTCTTACGTAGCAGAAGGGACTGTGTTCCGTAGATATGCATAGCAATAGTGAACCTGTGAAAATTGTTCACTAAAAGTCTCAAAAGAAAAATGTGGATAATATTTACTCTTTGTCCTTAATAATATATGAGATAACCTAGTTTATGAGATTAGAGATAAGGAGGGGAAAGCTATAAACAAAAGTTTAAGAATCAGAATAACCCCAACTTCATGTCAGCATGACTGGAAAAGAGATTACAGTGGAACAATGCCTTTAATATATTGAGAAAAAATGATTTCCGACATAGAATTCTACATCTAGTCATAAAGGCATTTTTACACATGCAGGGTCTCAGAAAATGAACTTACCATACACCATTTTTCGGGAGGCAACTAATAAAACTCCGAGCAGAGGAGAACTGTAAAAACCTATTCTTCCAGAGGACTTGTGTGTCTGGGAGTTAGGGAGTGGTGTCTTCTCCTGCCTCTGGCTCTGTGTACCATTTTTTACCTTTGAAGTTTATATTCATTAGATGCAACATGCCACCACCACTTTCATTGCACTATTTCCTGCACATTAGCTTTCTGAGAATTTCAATCTCTAAAGAGAGAGGCAGGAAAACAATTTCATCTCTTCAAAAAGCAGCAACCCTTTGGCTCAGCAATTTCTTGCTGAGAGAAGCATCTCAGACTTTGCACCAGTATGTAGACAAAGATGTGTGAAGATCAACGCTGCAGCATTGGTTAAGCTGGTGAAGAACTGGAAACTCGGCGTCCATCTCTGAGTGGCTGCTCGCACAAGTCCACATAATGGAATTCTATGTAACAATGAAAAATGAATGAGGTGAATTTATAGAACTGATATAGCAAAATGTCCACTCTTTATCAATTAGGGAGAAACAAGAGTTGCAGAACAAGTGAATCCTACACACTTGAACACTTCCATTGGCCCAGCCCTGTTCTAGGGTCCTGGATGCTGACCTGTTCAGAGGCTACAAACTGCATTCTTGCCCCTTGGTTCTGTATGAGGCTCAGAGGAGACTAGAGGGAAGGAGCTTGGGCAGAGTTTTGTCTCTCTGTCTCCCTTCTATAAGCCGACTGAACCTGGTTATTTGGGTCCTGTGGGCAGCTCTGTGTACCCTCTTTGTCTTCAGTCCAGAACCACACCCTCAGTCCTAGGGAGATGATGACACCACTGTTAAAAGCCCCAGAGTGCTGCTGTCTCCTTGAGTTTATACTGCTACAACTTTATATCTAATTCCTCCGTATAAACTCTTCTCACTTTATTTTAATTTGAGGGTGCTGTCTGCTTCATGCTCTGACTCGAACTGGTGCGTATAATGCAGTCTCATTTTTACAACAGTGATTTCATATGTGGTCAGTTGTCTGGAAAGATAAAACCAAACTATAAATAGTGGTCAACTCTAGAAAGTAGATTTGGGAGAAGAAAAAGAAGGGACCATAACTTCCCCATTATCTAGTCCTAGTTTGTGATGATCATATGTTATATTAGATATAACATAAATTTATTTTAATAAGCTGCTAATTTAAGTAGCAAAAAAATAAAGGGATTCATAAAACAAAAATCAAAAGCAAAATCTATACTTAAAATTCTAATCAATAGATCTGGGATTTCTGAACCAAATCTAGTTTTTCAGGAAGATGTTGTTTATCCTAGCTTAGTTTGTCAGCTCGTTTATGTCGAGAGAATAGTGGGCTTCTAATGTCATTAAACTGTGTGTTTCAAAGCATTTATTAATGCCTCAGGTTATAATGGCGGTAACTTCCAAATTTTTGTAATTACAAAAATTTATTTAAAATTCTCCAATGAGGCTCGATGAATGGGACTCTAGTATCTCATAAGTAATAAGTTTTATTACTTATATTACATATAAGCTTCCTGAAGATTTCAGTCACTAATACTTGTATTTCAGTTTCTGAATTTTTTTTTAGCATATTCCATTACAGCATGATATCTGAGATTTTAAAGTTATTTTTATGCTGTGCTGGTACTTAATTGGTGGGTTTCAGTTCCCCACATGGAAATTTCATTTTGTGTCAGGACTTTGGAATTGGAGGTTTTGCCACATCAAAATATAGCACTTCCTTTGGGAGTTGGGGCCATTATAATAAAGCCAAGTGAGAGACAAGTTCAAGTTATTTTCCAGAAAAACCAAAGCATGCAAGAATGTTCTTTAACTTTCAGAATTTTACTCTCATGAAATCAATGTATGTGGCAAATTAGACCTTTTAATTAGTAGGTTTTCCATTGAGGACAAATTTAACTGATAAGAAAATCCATGAAACACTTTTGAGATAATTTATTTCAAATTTTGTTCACCTCCATATTTGCTAAGACAAGCGTACATTCCTACTGGCGGAATAGGACGGAAGGGCATAGTATCCCATAGGGGCATAAATTTGGGTCTCAAAATGCAGTATTCAGGTTCACAAGAACAAAAAACAACATTTTAAGAACATGTGTCATTCATTCCTTGGCAATTTAACAAGCATGTACAAAATTTTTGACCCAGGAGATATCAAGGCAGGAATAAGGGCTTGTCCTTCAGAAGCTCAAAATCCAATTAAAGTAACAAGACACATCTAGAGGAGCAGGGCATTTAGGCCGGAGGAGTGCAGAGCCCCTTTTAAAGGAAAACAAAATATTTCAGACCCTTCAGATGGATTTAAAATAGTTTTATTATGTTACCTGCTTAAGTATAAATATTTAAAGTCTTATATACTCCTTAAAACTATGGCTTTGTTCATATGAGCCAAATTGAATTTGCAAATTAAATAAACATAAAACTGCAAATTAAAATACATGAAATTAATATTAATTCAAAGTGACAGGAAACATGGTTTTGTGGAAACCACATCATTGCACACAGAATGAACTTGGGCCACCTTAACTATTGTCGATTTTTCTTTTTTTCTGGTCAGGATTCTTTTATTCTGTGGTGGAATGATGGCTCAGTTCTCAGGTACTGTGGAACTTCCACCCCCAGTTTGTCATCTCACTCTGCCTTCACATGGGTGAATGCATCTGTTAAGAATAAAGACTGCCTCTACTCTTGCTTTGAGAGATCACAATTAAGATAGTGCTCAAACATCAACTTAGGGACAGAAATTGTGGACAGATATATCAAAGGTGATTCAGGTACAAAATACTTAATATTTAGAAATGCTTATTAAAGTTAAAGTATCCTTGAGATATTTAGGGACTGAATATACAAAGTTCTTTTAAAAAATCCATTGATCTCTATTTAGGAAATTCTCAGCTATAGAATATAAATTAAACAACATATAACACTATATCAATAAAATAAGTCGTGAGAAAAATGAGATTAGTCAGTGTGATTAAGAAAGTAAAATATTCTGGATGAACTCTTGGAAATATGTATTTTTAGATTTTGATTAATATTTTTTTGAATTTATAACTCACATTGGAGAGAATTAACATTTTTTAAAAGAGATTCCATCCTTGAAAATGTCATATTCTCCCATTTATTTGTATTCAATGATATCAACTATGTTTTATAGTTTTTATTGTAGAGGATTTACATAAACTCTTAGATTTGTCTCTAAATATTTGATATTTTGTGCTACTTTCAGTTGTGTCTGTTATTTCAGTTCTTTTGTTTTTGTTTTTGTTTTCTTTTTTCTTGGCCTTTTAATCTAGCTAGTATCTTCAGTTAAATGTTGAATAGAAATGATAAAAAAATTTTTTTTTGTTTCTAATCTTAGATGAAAAATATTCACTATCTCTCCATTAAATATGGTTCTAGGTTTTTGGTAAACTCCTTTAGTCAATTTAAATATGCTCCTATTCTTTGATTGTTGAGAGTTTTTGTCATAAAAGTGTGTTGAATTTTACCAATTTTTCTGCATGTGTTGGGACGATCATATGTGCTTTTAAAATTTTATTACTATAGTGAATTACATTGAATGGTTTTCAAATGGTAAACCAAAATTGGAATTACTTGACAAACCTCACTCGTTCAGAATATAAAAATATACATACACATAGATACATATACACATCATATATCATATATATCTACATATAGTCTCACTAGATCTCTTGCATCTATGATAATAAGAGATATTAGCCTATAACTTTTTCCTTATATTTATTTCCTTGTCAAATTTGTATCAGTATCATGCTGAACTCACAAAATGTATTTGAAAGTGTTCATTATTTCTTTGGAAATAGTTCACTTTATTCTTTGGAAGAATTTATGTAAGATAAGATTTATATTATTTCTTATATGTTTGGAGTAATTCATCTGTGAATCCATCTCATATGTTTTCTTTATTGGATATTTTTTAATTATAGAATTAATTTATTTAATATATGTATGTATCTTGGAAATGTTTTAAGAAGAATTTAATTACTAAATACTTTATTGTCGAAGAAGGCTCTCAGTGGTTTTAAGGATGAAAAGTGTTCTTTTTTTGGACACTCTTTGCCAGAAATATTGCAGTTTCCCCCATGAATTATATATGTTCTAAAATACTTTATTGAAAACACGATTCTATTCATAAATGGAAGCTTGTTGTGCTCCTCAGAGGTGAATTCCAGTTTGCAAGGTTTCAATTTTTCTAATTCCTCACTTATAGAATTTAGGTTTCTATTTGCATTAAGCCACAGCAGGTCCTTGAGGCCATGGGTTAAAACTCATTAAGGTTCTGGAACAAAATGTTTAGCTTCTTGTTTTCTAATTGCCAATTTAAACTTCTTTATTGCTAGCTACCTGGAGCCCACATTTTATTTCCAAAAAGGTCTTTTGAGTCACCTGTTTTTGAAACACCAGGATATCCTTGAGCAAGAAATGCTGTCACATAAAGAACCAGTGAGTATAATCGAACAAATGATTTGTGCAGCCTAACATAAAAAATTTGCTGTGGTTAATTATGCTTACTTGAAAAAATTATGGCAACTGGCCGATATAAACTTCAATGCATTAAAGAATGAACATGGAGCTGAATCCATGTACACCTTCATATACTGGTATCTGATATATATATATATATATATATATATACATATATATATATATATATAGTACAATATATATCTATATATTATATATAATTACATAAACATAATACATAAATAATATATTTAATATTTAATAATTATATATCTGCATTCATATGTTTATATGCATAAATCTGTATATTAAAAAATGCTGATACCAACATCAGGTAAACCTGCAACAAGTTGAGAAAATTAACTCTTGACAGGATTTATGCGAATTGGTGATTTAGATTCTGTACAT
Organism: Macroglossus sobrinus; assembly: GCA_004027375.1. Classification (NCBI taxonomy): domain Eukaryota; kingdom Metazoa; phylum Chordata; class Mammalia; order Chiroptera; family Pteropodidae; genus Macroglossus; species Macroglossus sobrinus. Next base: position 149,198 of record PVKZ01001158.1, read on the forward strand.
CCACTTCTATCTCGTAACTTACTCACTTTTTCAGGTAAAACAGGATAGAAATGAGAAGTACCATTTAAGTGCAATGAACAGAGACAGGATATATTATAGAAATATTCACTGAAAAATTGAAGCAGAGTAGAAAATCATACCGCACATGAAGATTCTAAATGATCACTTACCTACATTAATATTAACACAGATAAAAATGTAAAATTCTTACTACACCATTGTGGGTTGTGCATGAAAAGCTGTGCGTGGGAAGTTTCTGTGACTTATTCTGCCCTCACATCTGGCTTTCTGCTTACCTGTCTAAGCTCACATCTTATCACTTTCCCCCTTTGCTCTCATACCCCATGCACAGTGAGTCTCCTGCAGTTATTCAAATGCTGTCCATTCTCTTTCACTCATGAGCCTTTACAAATACCATTTCTTCTGCCTGAAGTGCTCTCTAGTTCTCACTCCTTCACATGGCTTAATTTAAGTTTAGATTAAAAGCAACTTCTACTCTGGGTCTTTGCTCACACTTCTTTGCTCTTTACTCACCCACCCTCAATACACCTGAATAGAGGTGTTGCTCTTATTATGTTAGTCCACAGTACTCTAGTTGTACTCTCATCATAGCATCTAATCACTGGTTCATACATGTATGTTTCCCAGTCTGTAACCCTCCACCCCACCACTTGTAAAATTCATATGAAAAGGGGAGAGATCACTGCCTACCTCCTCAACTATCAGCCTGAGCTTGACACACTTTCAGGGATCAGTGACCATTTCTTGAATGATGAACAAGTCAATATGTGGATGCCAATACTCTGTTCTCTATTTCCTTGTTCACTTCTAACATTTGATGTTGAAGGGACCGATACACTATATTTCAATTTTAGCAAGTCCCATTGATTGCCCTTATAGCTCCCTTTGTTTTTAGGACAAAGGCACATTGTGTCTTTGGTTCTAGTATCTTCTTTGGATACCATATTTCTATCTCAGTGCTGATAGTTCATGCCAGATTGGCATCTTTGTGTGACCCCAAGACTCTGGTCCCTTGAGCAGGATAGATCAATAGGAACACCTGTTAAGTGGGCGTAAGTCAGATAGGACATAGGTTGTGGACACACTACTTCCATGCGGAATATGTCCTTTCTGGAGCCTCTGGACCACCCCGGCCCCAACATGCTGGTCTTTTCTAGAAGTACTGTATAGACCTGCAGCAGTAAATGCAACATTTGGAAATGTTCAAAACAGATACATTTTGAACAGAATCCTCCATCTTAAGAGAATAAAAATATAGAAAAAAAGTTCAATGAGAGGCCTAAGGATTTGTTGAGAAACAGAAAAATAGAAATACATGCAAATAAATTAGATAAATGTTTTCTTTTTATAAAAATAGGATCATAGTATTAGTGATAACTTTAAATTTCACTTATGTCATGGAAATCTCTATAGGTCAGTACATTCATTTTTTTTTTAAGAGCTGCACAGAATTCTGTTGCATGACTGTGTTGTTATTTTTAAGCCATTTCATTATTAATGTATATTTGAGTTATTTTTGAGTTTGAAGATTTTTAACAGAAAAAATACAATGAAGATCCTTGTCTTTATCTAAATGTATTATTTTTACTATTCCAATACAGCGGATTCTTCAAAATTGGTTTGCTGGTAATAAGAAATGAACACTTGTATTTTAATATGTATGAGTGAATTGCCCTTCAAAAAGATTGCATCACATTATACTTCTATAAATTGTAAGATCTCATGGTCTCACATCACCACCAGTGCTGGCTTTTAATAACTCTGTTAGATAGTTGACGATTTGATTTGTGAAAATGCAATTTTGTTATATAAATTTTCATGGTATTGATTGCTGAGGTTAAATATCTTTGTATATAATGGTTGGCTATTTGAATTTTTTTTTTCAGTGGGTTGCCAGTTCATAGTTTTTATTGATTTCCTATTGTGTTGCCTCTTTCTTAACTGATTTTTGGGAGTTCTTAGTTATATTAATTCTATGTCTATATTGACAGTATTTTCTCCCATTTATAGTTTTTATTATATAGTAGTTAAAATTTAGTTTGTAGTCAAATCTGTCACTTCTTCCTTATTCCTGAAACCACTAAGAATTGTTTCTTATTTGGGAACAAGATCTAAAAGTAAAACTAAACCTAAAACTAAAACAGGGTGGGGGTGGGTAGGGATACGGGGAGAGAGAAAAAGAAGAGGGAGAAAAAGAAGGGGAAAGAGAAGAGAAAAATAAAGTAGGATACTTCTTTTTTTCTAATAATAATTTTTCTTCTAATAATTTTATATTTAGAATTTATGTGTGTCTTTAGTTGATTTTTTTTTTTTTGGTGTATTCTAAGGAGCTAAACATAGGTATTCTCACAAGATAAGCAATGAATTACCCAAACACATTTCATTGACTAATCCCTTCATTCTTTCCCCACTGGTTTTAAATTCCACCTTATCATATGTTATTGTTTGTTCAAGTTTTTACCAATTTTGGTGAAATTTAGTATGATAATATTGTCATTTTGATTTGTCTCACATTAAATACTAGTGATGATAAAATTAATGGGTTTAATGTTTTGAATTATGCATGATTCTTGGTAGATTTAAATGGAGTTGCAATGAGGTTTTTAGGCTTCTAAAATATTACTAGAATTACCTAAATTAACTTAGGGATATTTAAATTAAAATTTGAAAATAAAATTTGAAATTTTACACTGTGGACTGTATAACTGCAGAACACATTCTTAACCATTGTATTATGCAATTTTCAAGGTAGCATTATCATTGTAATTATTTTGTTGTATATCTTTATATGTATTTATTTTATATATCAGAAAAATAGGGTGTTTTATGAAATAACCTGTTGCTTTTAAAATTTTTCTTGCATTTCAAATTTTGCTTTATATATTTTAATGGCATGCAATTGAGTACATAAAACTTGATGGCATTTATGTCCATCTTAAAGATTTATAACTTTTTTATTATAAAATCATTCTTTCTCCCATTTAATCATTTTTGCTTTGTTACATTTTATTCATAAATATACTGTTACCTGTCTAAAGGTATTTATTTTTGCCTGGTATGTATTTCTGACATCTCTGCTCATCTAAATTACAGGTGATAGTTACTGATTTCCTCATTTGAAAATCTTTTATCTTAAAATATCTTTTTATTATTTACTTTTATGTTTTTTGTTTTTACATTTCTTGCTTTCTCTCTGCTTGTACTTGCTCAGTTTTTCTAGTTCTGTTTTCCCCAAATATCTGGAAATTTTACATGGTAATTTTTTTTTTTAAATATACTACTTAATGATATTCTTAATGCAAGTGTTTCTGATGTATAAAACAAACATAGGCATCCTTGTACCTGTTCTTAAGATTTCTCTTTTCAGGGGTGACTTTGGGAATAGTTTCATGTGTCTGTCCAGCCTCTTTTCTGTACTATACTAATATTTATAAACAATCTCTATTTTTTCCTTGTAAGCAGTATTATATCTGTTTTTCAGAGGCACACTTGTTTAATTACAAGCATAACGGGGAAATATTTCCATGTTAGTTAATTATATATCTCATTCTTTTTAGTTGAAACAAATAATTGTATGAATATTCTATAATTAATTTAAACATTCTCTTTTTGATAGCATTAAAATTGTTTTCTTTTTTTTTTAAATTATACACAATTCTACAATAAACATCCTTGATTATATAACTTTGTGCACATGTGATAGCCAGGGCGGGCTTCCTGGATGTGAGATCTATGTGGTCATGTAGGACCAAATAATCAAGAGAGGTCCCATTTTGGTTTAATGTCATTGTCTTGAAATTCTTAATCATTTTTGAACAAGAGTCCTGTATTTTCCCTTAACACTGGGCCCTGCAATTTAGATAGCCAGTCATGTGGTAGTCTTTCACAAGATCGAAAAATAAGTTTTAGGTCAAGGTATCTATACATACTGCATTTTGATATGTCCTGTCCAATTGCCTTCTTTCGTTGTACTGCTCACCAACAGAGTGTGAGATAGCTAATTTCTCTTCACTTTCCTTTGTTCAAATTAATTTCTTACCAATATAATGCACAAAAAAAAATGTCATTGGTAGTTAGTATTTTATTCTTTATTAATATTTCATTGATATTTAGTTTGTTTTCCCTGAATAGTAGTGAAATTGAGATCTTCTGTTTATTTTATTTTTAGTTTTTAAATTTTTTAATTAAAAATTATTGAAGTGACATTGATTAATAAAATCAAATAAGTTTCAAGTGTATAATTCAATAGTATGTCATATATATTGCATTCTGTGTTTACCACTCAAGGTTAGATTTCATTCTGTCACCACCAAATACTTGACCCCTTTCACTTTTAGTAAATTTGAGATGTTAACACAGTTGAATAAATTGTTTTTGATCGCCAGTGTCTTACTCTTTTTTCCACATCTACAATATTTTTCCCTTTGATAAGAAGAAAAATCTCCCACTTCAGGAAATGGAAATTCCAGCCAACTGTGCATAGCCCTACAGGATGTGGTGATAGAGCCAGGATATGTGGGCAAACAGAAGGATATTGGACATCAAGACAGTAGAGTCAGTCCTGCTTTTGTGTCTGTGTTCATTGTAATCTTGGACAAATTCCTTCATCTTTCTTAGTCTCAGCTTCCTCATCTGTCAAACAGGAAAAATTGTCATCCAGACTTTATAGGGCTGCTGTGAGGATTAAATGAAATAAATTATATATATGATGATAGTTCTTCCTTGAGACACATAGGCTAAGCAACCTTTCTCTTCTCTCAGCTTTTGAAGTGGATAAAATTTTTACCACTATTTGTAAAAGTCTGGTGGAAAGCAAATATACATTTGTCTTAAAAATAAATACTATTGGTGACACAATTTCATTTTTACCTAAGGATATATTTATAGACTCTAGAAAGTATTCATATATCACTTCGATAAAGATTATAGCATACATCTTTTTTTTTAGAAGGGCTGAAGGGGGGTCCAAAAACTTGCATTTTGTTAAACACTTCAGGTGATTTTAATACAAGTAGTTTATGTGTCACACTTGAGAAATTCTGTCCTGGGGAGCCAAATTTTCTGGTGCTGTTTAGTTATAGGGAAATAATAAAACAAATAATTGCATTAAAGCTGCTGTAGTTTGCCTCTTCAGGTAAATCAGCATATCTTCCTGCTTCTCCTTACTATCTGTCTTCCTTTCCGACCTTACAATACATATTCTTTAGATATTCCATATCTTACACCTTTGTACCTTTGCTCATTTCCTAGAATGTCACATTTTTCATTTCTGCTTCAGATAAGCTACTACTCATGCTTTAATGCCCTATTCAAAAGCGCTGTCCCCTCTGGGGGTGTTTACTGCCATCGTTAGCCTGAACCCAGTACTTTTCTTTGTGTCTTTACAGCCTGCAGCATTTGTCCTGTGAATTAGAATCTTTGTTTACATGTCTTTATGTCTCAGAATTAAGTTGTGGATCTCTTGGGGCCAGAGACCACCGCTTCGTATTTCTAGCATCTGATGCAGAAGATTTCCACTGATGTGCAGTCTTTATCTGTGTTGATTGATGGTGATCATTGCTTTATTTTCCATTTACATGTTAAAACTTAACCTGGAATTTCCTCCTTGTGCTTTAGTTACTTCTTTTCTACTCAAAGTTTAGATGCTACTAAGCTTGTTCTCACTACATAAGCTTTGTTCGTGCCGTTTCCTTTGCCAGGAAAGTTGGATCTGTAGATCTTAATGTGATTTATTTCCTTACCCTATTTAATTCAATCTCTGCTCAAATTGCCCTTCCACTAAAAGGCCTTTCCTGACCATCCATTCCAAAGCAGTCCCTCTCTTACCTTGGCCTGATTGATTTTCCTTATAGCACTCTTCATCATCTGAAATTTTCCTATGTATATATGTACTGCTCTACTATCTAACTTAGACATAGTATTGCCATTAGCCAGGTGTAGAAAGGCCAATGACTTATCCATTTTTGTAATCTTAGCATAAAACAAAGACCTGGCACAGATAGGGGATCATTGCATTTTGTTGAATAAGCAGCGTTGGCTCTTTTATGGATACAAAGCCAAGGAGCAATCAAGTCTCCAGAATAGTTGTACTAGACACTATTGGTATCCAGCCATGCTTCCCTTAACCACAACAGATAAAGACTTACAACTGCCTCTTCTGGGGAATCTCTTCTCCTGGGGCTGACCATAGCCAATGTCTGGCTGACATGGATATGCAGAAGGCTGGCTTTCTTGTCTCTAGGCAGAGATACTTCTCTAGTGTGATTTATGCTTCACAGCCCCCTGCGGAGCAGGTCAATTTTATAGTTTCCGGAGACCACATCTGTACTTGTTTCCTTCCTTCTTTCTTCCTTTTCTTTTGAAAGCTCTTCCTCTATATAACATTTACACCTGAATCTCTCTCAGACTCTGCTTTTGGAAAGCCCAATTTAAGACAATGGTGTTCCTTGGTGGAATGTAAGACCAAGAATTTATCTTTATTTATAAGGGAGTTGGAGAGTAGAGAGCTAGCCAGAGATATGTGAAGAAGGCCATCAGTTGGTGAGACAGTCATAGATTTAAGATTAGATATTATTTATTTCCAGTTGGCCAAACTTCCTAACATGAAATAAAGCAAATCTCATTCATGCAGTTATAAATTTGGCCTCCAGTTCAATTGCCAAACTGAAAGGCTATTTCCTGATTTTCTATTTGCTAAAGACCTCGAGAAAACACATTAATTTATCAGTTTATTTGATAAACACTACATTTCTGTTACTGAGTTAGCTGATGGGATTTCAAAAGTAAATAAGAGTGACAATCTAGAGGCCCAGCCCTGATAGATTATTGTGCCATCAGTAGTATCTACTCCACCACTCTGCTTCTGACATTGTGGCAATGAGATTAGGCTCTGGGGCCAGACAGCTTGGCTCAGGCACTTCCCAGCAGTGTGACTCTAGAAATGCATTGAACTTCTTGATCCTCACCTTCTCACCTGAAAAATATACCTGCTTTAATTTGTAGAACTAATCTGGGAATGCCATCGCTCATCCTGGCATTTAATATGTTCTGACCAGGTGTAAGCTATTAGTGATAGCATAAAAACAATATTTGTCTCTAAAAAAATGTGATTAATCTGTTAGTATAGTAATCTCTTCTGATTTCGAACAAATTGAGAAATCTACATTTGATCAGGGGACAGAACATCTGGGAGCTCTTTGAAGTATAACATGAAATATCAGCTGGTTTAATTTAATGAAACCAAATATATAAATTTACTCAAAGCAGACACCATTGTACATTCATTATAGTATTGATTATGGTATCAGCTGTCAACATTTAAAAAAATTATAACAGAAAAGTAATTAAGATTAGAAATAATCTGTTTCTTCTGTAAATTTGAAAAAAGAAACCAAAAACAACAACTGTATATTTAATTTTAGCAATGACTACCAGAAAATTGTTCTTATAGGAGGGTCATTTGTAAGCCTCTGATCTAAGGTCTGTCTTGTTTGTGGTCTGCAAAATAAATGTGAGCCATTTTCCTCTTTTCTTTCTGCAGTGGAAACTAAGGGTAGGGATTATAGCATTGGCTCAGATAAATCTTACTTTTTCTATTACCTAAGGCCTCGCAATGTTTCTGTGATTCAATGCTTTGCCTATCAATTTCTAATTTAATTACATGAGGGAGCTAGTATTTAGAGAAAATAAAAATTCTTTGTTGAAGTTTAGATAAATCAAAGGTTTTTTTGTTTTGTTTTGTTTTGTTTTTCGATGAGAACAACCTTTTGCCACTCTTTTCCTCTTGATTTATAATTTGGTATTTGTGGATTATCTAAATGTGTACCCTAAAGATGATCCAACTGGAATCTGCCGTGGGAATAGGGAAAAGTGGTTTTTCAGAAGGCACTTTGACCCAAAACCCTGGGCAGGCAGAGATGGGGACTGATTTGTTCTAGGTGTGTGCACCACAGACAACCTAGTTCTTGCATTTAGTGGCCTATTTTTTTTTTTTCCTACACAATTTCACAGAAAGTTATAATTTTCCTTAAGGGGAAATGGTTGAAATTGAGAGAATTCTTCTCTCAGAAAACAAAACACTCTGTTAAGACTCCATACATCTTTCCTGCCAGTTAGTATTTTCAGATTCCAGAGTTCTGTCCCAGTTCGCAAGGCATAATTTCTTTCTTCACAGGTCTACTTTCAGTGTACCCCGTCCCCTGAAGGCATCCTGTACTAGTTAGTTACCTTGGATACTGTGGCTATATTGCAGTTGCTAGAGTAAGTCTGAGCCTTCAACACCGACAAGTTAGCTGTTTACACCAATACTGTGCTCATCCACATCACCAGTGCCTTCCATGCTGACAATATATTTTCCCATTAAAAGAAATTACTGTTCTTTCTTGATCTCTTTATTACTTCTCTCTCTCTCAATCTCTGCCCTGCTTCTTTTAATAGTAGCAGAGAAAAAATTTCAATAAATTTCCTGGATTGCATTCCAGAATGATCTCATGATTATAATGTTTTCTTTATTCATTCAATAAATATGTACAGATTTAGCCATTAAATTAAATGTATCATGTTAAGAATAAACTTATATTGTAGGGAGGATATAATAACATTCATATTCTAGGGGAAATATCTGTGTTTTCCATGGAAACGTGGGGTGTAATGTGGAGTAGGGATGGTGTTCCACTGAGTGGGAAGAGCATGAACAAACCATGAAGATAAAATGCTATGGGGGTAAAATATTTGGCTGCCTTTTTAAAAAGAATTTGGCATCTAATTCATAGTCTTCTCATCTTAACTCTTTTCCTGCTATAATCCTAGATGTTAAATGTCTAAATGAATGGCTCAAACAACATCTTGAGTTCATGTTCAATGATTTCCCACAGCCACATCCTGAACCTCGCAATCACTGGAGTCTGCTTCTTACCTCTAAATTGTAAATTTAGATTTTTCTACTTTTCAGCCATTACAGCCTGCTCACTGAGCCTCTTCCATGTCGTCTGCCCTTTGACCTTATCTAACCCTCTGTAACTTCTCTCTGTTTTACATCTTTTCCTATCTTTCTTATTTATTCATCCTGAAATCTTTAAGCCATTGCCTCAGTTACTCTTTCGACAATATTCTCAGTTTGCTTACCTCTCTGGCTTTTTGGTGCTTCCCTATTTATGTGCTCGGGCTTTTCAGTGCTTCAGAGCTGATCTGACTTCTGGATAAGTAAACACCAAGAAGTACATGCCAAATAAACCCATATGCATACACAGGACGTGTGTATATAAACCAGCATGCCATCTTATTCTGTGTGCGCATGGGTATGTGTTTGTACATGTGTGTGATCCTTGGGCAGTCTTGGGACTACTTATGTCCTCAGTCCATGCTATCTTTTTTCCCTGGTGCAGAGGGACCTGGGAAAATAGCTTTGTGATTGAAAGATTGTTTGGTTAGTATGGTGTGTAAGCATGATCTCTGTGACTGAGGTATTTTGTACCAAGCTGACTCAATTATGTCATCATTTCTTCAAGGCACTCACTTGATTTAGAAAGAGTTGAATGAACACTGACAATATTTGTCTCCCTAACTTACCTGTTCTTCCCAGTGTTCCTAAGTCTAGCCAGTTGCTTTTTGGGCCATTCACATTTAGATGTATTTCTACCTTCACCCAGATCTTGCTGACCTTGGAATCATTTTATCTCTTTAAGATAATTTTGTATATTTCTGCTTTGATTCATTACATATTGATATTTTTAAAAAAAATTTTAGTGCTTATTTCCACATTCTTAGGGTTCTTCCTATGGCTGCTCTCATTTACTGACTGATATATACAAATATAAGCACTTATACACACACTTACACATACACACAGAACATTCCCAAACAATTACACAAATCTGTTTTAAGTCTAAAACGATGAGGGGTATTCAACGACTATATATTTTATGGCAGTTCAGTCACAGATGTCACCAACTTAGTTAAATAACACAGCGAGTCACAAGAAACCAGTGGCACTAAAGGAAATAGGGGATATTTTATACTTTTTGACAAGCTATGATTGCCTCTCATGCTCAAATGCAGAAGGATAATGACAGTAATGTGCATAAACTGGAGGTAATGGATGCTCCCCTCTTTCCTCATAGTCTCTGAGCTGTTTTATGTGCAGCTGTCACTATCCATCATACAGCAAATTGGAAGCAAATGTCTGTTGCAAATGAACGTCTGAAGAATGCAGATAAAACTGGGGACTGGGACCTCTGTCCCTTAGAAGTTTTCATGAAAAAAAAAACCCACAAAAAACAGATACTTCCTGGATTCCTGGTTCACAGGACATTTTGAGGATCAATTCAAACCTGTAACTGCTGAGAACCAAGTAGGTGCTATGGCAGATACTGAAGGGGAGAGTCACAGAAGTACAACTTGGTCACAGAAAACAAAATGCCCATGAAGAAGTAGCTGATGAGTAAATACTTTAGAAAAATTAATATGCCATATAGATACAACTCTCATAATCCTAAAGAAGAAGATCTGCATTTGTAGATGAATTGACAGTAGACTGAAATCATTTTTCTCAGGATCTGGTCTCTAAATCTTCACCTTGATAAATTATCAAGAAAAGAGAATCTTAAGTTATCTCTCAATGGTTTACACAAATGTGATCTCACTTTAAGCTTTTTCTTATGGTGAATTTCTATTACATTAGATAATCCTCAAGTACATAAACTCTAAAATAGATCCTTTAGGCAGCAAGAGAAGTGATAAGCTCCATCCTCTCCAAAGAAGCAATAGAAACATTTATAACGTGCATTCTGTAACCACGTACAAAAGAATATAGATTGTTTTCCTTCAAACATATAGCCATGATTTAAGAGCAGTTTGAAAGTTAAAGGGGTGAATCATTCTTCTGAGACTACTAACACACAACTGCCAAATATAATATATTTTTCAAGTGCCCTTAAGTTTAAGACATTTGAATTCCTGTCAGAAATGGCCATATGAATTAACACTAGTCTATTTTCTATTGTATGAAATCTGTCTGTCTATCATCTTCTATCATCTATCATTTAGGATATCTATGTTTCTGAATTTTATAGAGGATAGAGTTTACTATAATTTGTCTCTTCTTTCCAGAAAATTCAACCCTAACTTGATTTTTATTCAGTTCCTATTAAAATTTACCTGAGAATATTGCTGAGATTCATGACATGAGAGTCAGTCCATTCTTATGCTCTTCACTTATTCATTCATACATACAGAACTGTTCAGGCTCAGGGGATAATGAAAAAAGATATAGACTTTGTTCCTTAGTAAATCCTAGGGTAGTGAGTTGGACATGTAAATGAATAAATGATCCAGTTGCAATTATGTACATGATGGGATGAGACCATGAAAGTTTATTGGAGGATTGGCTGAGCTAGAACCCCAAGTGTCAGGGGCAAGGAAATAACCAAGAGAAAATGGTGTGTGAGATGCATTTGGAGGGAGGAAAAGAGCCAAAGAGTTATTCTTGTGAGAAGAAATACTATATGCTAAGTCCTGTGATATAAATATAATAAATTGCTCAGTAAACAGCTAGTGTCTTAGAACCTTTGAAACATAAAAGGACAATTAGAGATTGTTAAAAAATGACACTCGAGAGGAAATGTAGGGATCAGATGATGACTACCTTCTTGCGATCTGATTAAGTGAATAGAATCCATGCTAAGGGAAATAAGAGGCTTGGTATGATCAGAGCTGCATTTAGACTGATCCATCTGGCAGCAAAAAGTTGAACTGATTGGGGCATAACAAGTGGGAGGCAGAGAGATCAGTTAGCAAGCCATTGCAATATCCAGTAGGAACGATGAAGGCCTGAATGCAGGCGGTGGTTGTGGGGATGGAAAAGAAGGAACTATCCTGAGGGATGTTAAGGCACTAACAGCAGCATACTGAAGTGACCGATGGAAATGTGAGGAATGGAAATTCATGATTCTTTTGTCTGTTGACCCATGTATTGGTTTAATGGTAGAAGTGGTCTTTTTCTTTCTTTCAATCCAATGCCTAGCATGAATCCTTGCATATAATAGGTGCTCAAATTTGTGAAAAATGGAAATGAAAAACATTTTTGGTATACATGCCACCTAGATATTTGTCATATTTAAAAAGAAAAATTCCCAGGGTTGTTGATGCTGTTTATTATCCAGTTTTTCTGATGAAGAAGGTGAAACTTAAGCTAATAAATAACTTGCCCAAGGTCACACAGAACTCATAACCATACACACATTGTATGCCATTAATTCCATTCTTCATGAAAAATCTTCAAATAATAATAATAATAAATGTATACACTATAGAGAAAACATTGAACAAAAGGCATGAATAGTTTGGAAAATTAATATAAATATAAATGAAAAACTAACATAAAAAGGCTTAATTTCATTAATCACACTAGAACAATTACAAAATATTTTAGTAGTGCAGTACTCACAAAAGTGCAATTCAAAGAAAAATTGTATGATTGCTTTTTTTGGTTTATTAAGTAGGCAGGAATTTTTTTAGATTTAAAACGATATATGTAACATTTAAAAAATCAGGGAATATCATATATATTTAAGAAGTAATACTGTTTTTTAAGGTTAATTTTTGAAGCTTAATAAATATATTGACTAGTACATGAATCATAGGTACATGGCTCAATGAATTTTCATTAACAGAACACATCATTCTAGCCACCAGTGACATATGAAAGAGAACATTGACAGTATTCCAAAAGCTTCCCACCTCCCACCATCTTCCCTACCCTAAGGTTACCACTACCCTTAGATAAACATCATAAATTTATTTTGCCTGTTTGTAGACTTCACATAAATGGAATCAGATAGCATTGCTTTTATTTAAGATTATGTTTATGAGGTTTATCCATGTTGTTGCAAGTAGCAGAATTATTTCATTATGATTGCTGTATAGTGATTATAGGAATATATCATGATTGATTTATCATTCTACTGTTGATAACATTTGATCATTTGAGATATTTGAGGCTATACTGAATAACATGTGTTTGGTAAATAATGTTGATTATAAACATAGGAAATAAATTCAGGGACTTAGCAGTAGATCTCAACAAAGAATTTTTCAATGTGATTGTGCCGATTACAATCCTACCTAGAGTGACTGGTTATATCATAATATTGCCAAACCTTTGGATTTTAGATATAAATCTTGTGAGTGTATAGTGATATAAAATTGTGGTTTAATTTGCATTTTGTGACTAATTAAATTGAACACCATTTCATATTATTATTGTTATTTTGAATATCCTCTTTTATAAATGTCAGTTCAAGTCTTTTACCTATATTTGATTGTGAATCTTCTATCTTACTGATTTTCGGCATATATATGAGTTCTCTTTTGGATATGTTTATTCCAAATATCTTCTACTTTTTGAGTTGCCTTTACAATCTCTTAATGACATAGTTTGATGAACAAAAGTTCATTTCAATATCATCTAATTTACCAACTTTGTTTTCTAGTCAAGAAAACTTCATCTATTCCAAGGTCGTGGATATATTCTCATAATTTTCTTCTTAAACTATTATTATTTTACCTTTTAAATTTAGATCAATGATCTCTCTGGTAGTGATTTTTGTGTATGTTGTCAGGCATCAAAATTCAGTTTTTCCATATAGATATGTAATTGACTCAACACCATTGTTTTTGAAAAGACAACCCTTCCCCTTTCCCTTGCTATTCTGAAGTAACTTCTCTTATTTAAATAAAATGTTCCTATATTTGTCTGCTTCTAGAATATTGTTTCATTGGTCTTTTTTATCTCTCCTTGCACCAACATCATACTTTCTTAAGCTTTCTGTAGCTTTATATTAAATCCTAGTACATGGTAGTGTAAGTCCTCTAACTTATTTTTATATCTTAACCTTCAATATTGCTTTAGAAACTTTGGATTTTTTGCATTTTCATATAATTATTAAAATCAACTTGTCAACTAAAAAGAACCTTCTGAGATTTTGGCTGGGACTTGGTAGAGTCTCTAAGTCAAGTTGAGGATAATTTATGTCTTTGTACATGAGTTTTGATATTCATAAACTCGTATATCCCTTTATATAGGTGTTCTTTAACTCCTCTGAGAAATGTTTTGTAGCTGTCCATGTAATCATGTTATTTATAGATTGATGTCTAGATATATGACGTGTTTTGAATTATATAGAATTTTATCACTTACTGACTTTTATTTTCTAATTTTTACTTAGAAATAAAATTGATTTGATACATTGATCTTTATTCAGTGAGTTTGCTAAATTTATTTAATTCTAATAGGTTATAAATTCTTTTGGATTCTCTGAGCATTGTCTTTTGCCTTCCAGTTGTATTATCTGTTTTTTTCTGAGGACATTTGAGAAGTTTCAAAACTGAATTTGCCATCCCTGCTGCCAATGGCTCCTACCCTTTTACTTTTAATATTATTCTTTTGTTTTATCGTCTTCATTTTGAATCATTGGACATCCTCTTTGAACTCTCATTTCATAGAGACCATGTTTATTTTTTTTTATTTAAATAATTTATGAATATGTGTTTATCCATCAGGTTTCATGGCGTACTGTTTTGGATATAACTGATTCATTTACCTTGGGTTCAGGGAAAGGCATCCTGGCTTTCATGTGGCAAGCCCCTATGCTGCAGGTATTTTTGAGTAGTTACATAGTGTTTATTTCTCTAAATCATTTGTATAGCTGTTTGACACCCACTTTTTCTTCCTTCTCACTCCTTTCTTTCCTTCCTTCTTTCGCACATCAATACCTGGCATATGTTCCTGGCTCATCTTTCTGCCTCAAGGAGGTTTGGTAAAACTTCTGCTTCCTTTGCCAGATTTAATCAGTGCATCCTCCTCTCAGCTTTGCTATCCCAGATCCAATATTTATGGTGTTATGAAGCCCTTCTTCATAGAAAGGTTCAGAAGTCTGACTGCATTTTAAACTTATCAAAGATCTCTTCTGCTTTTTACTTTCCTGCTTTATTGGTTTTAGAGAAGTCAGGAGGACAAAGGCATCTTGACTCTTTCTAAATATAAATTGATTACTTAATTGTATACAAAATATTACACAAAAATTTTATCCTGTATGCATAGTACAAAAGTCATTAACACCTGAAATGATTTTAAATATTGAAAGAGATAATAATAGCACTTTTTATCGTAGAAGCTTAAAATAGTAAAATTTACTTGAATTATCTTGGACTCTATTAAATATGTTTTTTACTATTGCTTTACAGCTTTCCATGAAACACAAATGAAATGTTTTTGAGAGATTCAGAAAGGCATTTTGAAGTTTTTATTGCTTTGTTCTACTAACTGATCTCTTTTTATTTGTGTCCTGTGTGCAATTTTTGGTCACATAAATATAACTATTTGATGCCAAAATTTGAGACAACTCCTTTTTCTTTAAATTCTTGTTGATCTATTATACAGAAAGAAGGGTATTATCTTTTCATGAACAGATGGTGAACAATTTGATTTGGTTGAAACTAACATTAAACTATTACTATAGCAAGTGCTACATGCCATTTTTCAGAATAGTAGAAAACTTTTGCTTTCTTGAGTCATTAAATTTAGAGTGCCGATAAATTCCCAGGACTGACCAACACTTATAGTCAGAGATTTTGACTGTAAATTCTTAGTTTATGTCTTTGGTTTTACTCATAGCAATACATTTGTCCTTTGAAAAGAGTGATGCAGGCTAGCAGTCATCCCAAATTTTTGACTGACGTTGGTTTTTTTTCTACCAGTTATTCTTTTTGATTCTAGAGGTATATCTGGAATAAAAGGACAGGTAGGTAAGGGAATGAACATCACATTTATTGACTATCAAACATGACCTAAGCACTGAACTAAACACATTATAGATTTTTATTGCATTTTATCCTCACTTAAAAAATCAGATTCTTTCTCCTCATTTATGGGAGAGAAAACTGAGACACAAAGATACTAAGTACCTATTCAAGATCACACAGCCAGTGGTTTGAAATTCTGGAATTTGAACTCAGCTTTGCCTGATCCCACGGTCTGTGGCTGGTCTCTCAGTGGAGCTCTCTCAAGTCACAGTTACTAAGTGACTGTGAAATGCCTGGTCAGTCCGATTCTACAGTCCATTCTTTTAACTGTTCTCTCTACTGCCTTCTCGGTGAGAGGAGTCATTTATCCTTGTCAAGTCCTGGCACAGTGCCTGGTATGTAGTAGAGACTCGATATATGTTTGTCAGAGGGTGAAAAATGAAAGAAGTTGGCTTGTTGATTTCTATTTACCCAGCATGCGTTGCTACTCAAAACAAAAAAAAAAATAGCAAATGGTTATTTTGAGGTTGTTTATCTCTTATTTTCCCATGTTTTTCTGTCTTTTCTAGTTTGCTTTCTGTATAGTAAAAATTCAAAAATCTTTGTAGCAACTAGACCACTTAGGAAAAATGGTGAAAATGACCAAAAACAAAACAAAAAATACTGAAATACAAGAGATAAAAAGCTGCCTGGTGAAATAATGAGAATTTATCAAAAAGGTTCTTTTTATAGATCTCTCCAAATTTAAGCATAGTATACTGCTTAAACATACCTCACAGTTTTGAAGTGACTTTGGTTTAGAAATTTGAGATGAAATAATCTGAAAATACATTAAGGTCTAATTAAAATGATTCTTATTTTGGAATAGCTTTATGGATGACATCACCTTTGCGTGATATTTTACTTGTTACACTCCATTGCTAAGTTTATTAATTCACACAATATGAATTTTACTCTTTTGGAAAGTGTTATTACTCTGTTCTAGTGAAAATATTTTCTACATCCTAGATTATACTTGGCACATTGTAGTCCCTCAATAAATGTTTGATGATTGAGTATAAATTAAAAAAAAGATTTAAAGAAGAATGTTACATTTAACTTGGATTACATGTGATCAGAATTATAAGGAATAATCAGCTAATAATAAATAAGTAGTTAATACTTATTGCACATGCTAGGTATCAGGTTAAGTATTTTACAAGCTTTTTTTTTTATTATTCCTGACAACATTTCTACGAAGTACTGATTTTACTTTCATTTTACAAATGCGGAAATCATGGTTTAGAGAAGACAATTGTTCATTATCACACTATTAGTGAGTAGATCAGACAGCATTTAAACCCAAGATTCAAAGCCCAAGGTGTTATGCAAGTTTCTGTGTATTTCAATCTTCAAGAGTTTTTCTCACACCAGAAACTGACAAACAATAAAATAGCCAAGAAGTATGTAACCATCATTACTGAGACCAAAAGAGGTTATGTGTGTGCAAATAAGGATTAGAGATTAACATGGAGTTTGCAATGTAACCAAGAGGGAAATATTAAAATAAATCCCCTAGTCTTTCTCGGGAATACTGAAGTTTAAATATATATCTCTCTCCATAGCTCATCCTGAGATGTTTCCATTGAGTACCATGTCAATCTGACTCTATCAGTGAATTCACCAAATCAGTTACCTATATTCACTCCAATGAATATATTCATCCTAAAGTAGCCCTACTTAGTGTTTGCTTTAGGGAAGGCTTGAAAAACATATATTATCTTTCTCTCTATGTTAAATTCCAAATTCTATTCTTTGTCATGCTTTAGGTCTTCATTTATTTATTTAAGTAATATTTATTGAGTGCTCTGTATATTCCATGTGCTGTATACATATTGGGGAATGACACATCTATGGTTCCTACCATTACTGAACTTACAATCTAAAAGGAAAATAGATAATAAACAAGCAAACAGATATATAATTACAAATGTGACTGTGGAGAAAGAAATGATCAGAGTTCTGTGGTTTAAAAGAGTGGCTTTAAAACAACTTTTTTGAAGATGGCAAAAGTATTGATATATACCTCTGTCTGTAGATAATATACCTGCATTTGTACACAGAGACTGAAACATGTAATAGTGGTTTAGTTTTATAAAACATTAGGACAGATAACCTCAGCAAGGTATTAGTAGACATATATTTGTCTTCTTTCTGGTCCAGGCCCCCTCTCTTTTATTTTGTTTCATCATTCTGGCTTTAGTCTTTTGGTCCTGTTGCCCCAAACAGTCTACATCCAGTAGGGCTTCATGCTGGCCTATTGCTTGCTTCAGATATTCTTATTAAATATTTGTAAAAATTATGTGCATGCAGTTACATAAAGCCATATCTTTAAACTACAGAGTCTACCTTTAGTCATGCATAACTAGATAGTATTTGTTGAAGGATCTGTGGGCCATTTTTTTTAATTCTCATTCAAAAATTTTGTCAGATATGTACTCTTGGCCAACTATTACAGCTAAATATGAATGAGGCTAATGACCTAGCCCAAGGTCACAAAGTTCTGATGTGTCTAAAATGATGACATGTAACATGGGTAAGTCTAACTCTACAGCCAATGTTGCCACTATGGCAGGCAGGCTGCCTCCAGTGTCCATTACAATCATCATTGCATATGGTCTCAAAGCAATTACATCAAAACCATGTGGAGAGATTTCTGGGAAAAACACAAGTGTTTCTTTTTGTCAGTAATAAACATAAGCTCTCAAAAATTATTACTACCATATTACCTCAGCTACATCTTCTAATATTAGGCATTAGTGCCTTCTTTAACTGTAATTTAGCAGAATCTATTCTTTTATAAAGTTGACCGTAATTTAATAGTCTAAATCAATCTGTGAAAAACATCAGAACTGCAATCCATATGTATGTGTGATTTTCAACTATTTTGGTTTTGAAAACAACTTCAGACTCATGTGGCACTGTAGGTAATATTCATTGTCCTGGAAAAAAGTAGTTTTGTCCTTAAAAGTTATTTATTTTGTAGATTATTTCCACAGGAATAGGAAATCAATTCTGTGTAGTTAATTGTGCTTCTCTGCCAATTTCCAGTCATTTTTGTAGGGGACTGTGCTGGGAGTTAGGGTCCCAGAAACCTGAGAGGACCCTGAGAGACTTTGTCCAGGACAGAGACATGGCCAGGGAGGAGCACTAAGGTAAGAGTAGAAGACAGTGTCAGGTACGATAGAGGCTGAAGCAGAAAGGTCCAGAGACAAGTATGTGTGAGGGGCAGGTCAGGGTAAGCAATTCAGGACTGAAGCTACGAGTAAGGACACAATCCCAATTTGGAAATAGTGCCCTGTGGCAAAGCCAGAGACAGGCTTATTAGATTGGATGCTCGCAGTTCCAGAGAGTCTCTCCTGTTCATATAGTGTTTCTTGCATCCTGTTTTGAACTACATTGCCTAGTAGTTGTGGATTGAATGGGGAAAGATTATCACAGCAGGTTCTTCTATGTCCTGCACATGTCAACCGCTGTCTGCCTTAAGTGGTTTATTACCATTTTTGCAAAGGATAAAACAAAGAGGTCAGAAGAGGAAAAAGTGACTCCCCATTAATACTGTTTATTTCCTGTGAACACCTACCCAACTCACAGATCTCTCAGGGAACAAACAGTACCTAATGCTCAGCACATGGGGCTTGCTCTAAAGACTCACCCCCAGTATCTGGCATAAATTGTAACTTTGGCTGTAGCCCAACTAGTCACATTTCTAGGAACCTCCAGCCTATCTGTGGACTCCCTAGAGACTGTACCATGAACATTTGTTTACTTGCCCCCATTCTCAGTAGATATATGGGTGAACCTTATTCATGTGGTCTGTGAGGGGGTAAATGCTCAATAATATTTGATGGATGAATGAAAGATTAAATGAATGGCTTTGTAAAGTTGGCCAAAGAAAATTACTCGGGACACTTGTAAGAGAAGTGAAGAACAAGAGGGTGAAGGTGGATCTGCCTACTTTTCCTGTACTTTGCAGATAAATTTTGCTTTATTTAAGAGATAGCTCAGTAAAATAATTTCAAACAAAGATGAAAGAAGTTGGTGAATCTTTCTGTTCAGACTCTTCCATTTTGTGAAAACCTCTGCTGATTTTAGCATAACTTTTCCATAAACATCTTTATTTTATTTTGTGTTTCATTTAAGCCTAAATCAAGTTTGTTTTTCTGAATAGATCGATACCAATTTCTCCGGATCCTCTGAATCCTTGTAAAGAGGGCCTACTTGCTGGTTTTATGATCACAGTCTCTCAGCTATAAAAATTTTATTATGTATTGTCTTTTAAGAGCAAGTGAATAAAATTGTATGAAATTTGACTTTTTTTTAAATGAGAAGGTAGATATTTTTTTGATGTGAGGCTAGAAATATGTTTTAATTAGAATAAAAGCAAAACTTGAGAGAGTCTAGAATGTTGTTGTGTTTCTGGTTTAGTCTCTGGCTAGCAAAAATGCCAGTGGGGGCCCATAGATTGCTTTTGTCTGACTTGAGAAAGTATTTGTGGATATGAGTGTATTTAAAGATATGGACAATAGTTATATCACCACCTACAATGGCAATACCACTTTAAAGCTTACCTTACAATGTGTTTTGGGTTTTGTGCTAATCTTCCAGATATTGTCCTCTCAAGTCTGTCCAGATTTATTGTAACCCCTTGGTACAGCTGCCCAATCTTTAAAGAGAGTTTCCCAAGTTACTGTCACTATGAACGGACCTTCCATCAGCAGCTCTTTGAGGCCATGTCTTCTTAGGATCTCCGCTCTCGATTTCCCCTGTGGTGGAGACATTTCAATCTGTTTTGGTAATTTTGTCTCCCACCTCCATGAAATTCTTCTGGGTTCTGGTCGCTGTTTAAAATCTCTTAACAGTTAAGACAGCTCCCTTTTCTTCCAATTCCCTTTTGAAGAGTAGTTAGAACTGAGCACATCTCCTTTTGTCTCTTATTTTAATCTATCATGGTCTTTAATATCTAATTTTCTCCTTTATGTCATTCTGTATTATAAAATTTTAACCTTTCTTTCAAGAATAGTTCGCTCTTCTTCTAGCTTAATCAATCTGTCTTTCCTCATTTTGTCACAGGAGTAAAGTATAATTTTCAAAGCATTTGTTATTGCTTAATTTCCTAATTGATCTTATTGTGTCAAGTACAAGCTTGTAAAATATTCAGAATCCTTTTATCTGTAAGAATTTCCTTAAAATGTTTCTTTGTCTTATTTCAAGAAGATGGCACATTATCTTTATAATAAGGACCCTTATTTTTTCTAATAGAACCATCTTTCTTTGGGTGAAGACTCAATTTGGGTGTCTGAAATCTAAAGGCATTGTTAAAACTTTGCAAATCTAAAGTCACCTTGAATATACATGCTGGGCAGTTATTTGAACCCATGGACAAGTCACATGAACTCGTCATAATTCTTTCTGTGGTTCTAAATCCAGGGTGTCTAGCAACTTGAAGGTGGCAAATATTGTCAGGCTTGCCAATGCCTAAAATAATCTAAACCTGTATCCAACTTCCAGATGAAGCTATGACTCTCTGGTTCAAGGTCAAGCTGAAGCAGCAGCTGTACACTAAGACCTGGCCTGGTCGACCTGCCCTTTGGCCAAGGCTTTCTACTCAGCCTTGAAAGCATCTGTGTAAGACTTGAGTAGGTTTTGTTTTACATGTGTCTTGACTTAGCTACTCTCCTTAGGACAAAGCAGTCATAAGCTGCAGTGGCTGTTGAAGGCCAGCACTTTACAAGTCATCAAGGTCAAAGACCCACAAGGTCAACTCCACAAAAAGTCTTAAGGTCTACTGTTCCTTTGGTTCACAAATGATACTCACTGTCTATTTTTTTAAGATTCACAACCCAAAATTTAGATTTGGTGTTTGAGAGGATCCCCAAATGATACTTTTTAGTAAACAGAAAGGATTCAAACAGGTGCAGATTGAAATAACGCCATTTTTTTCCAGTTAATTCAGAAAGTCAATTCAGAATGTGGCTTATTTGTAAGCAATTGAGCTTCCTAATACAAACCTCAAAATTAAGATTTTTGCCTATATGGTTGCAGCCATTATTGCAACCCAGGGATTTCCCATATGGAAGTCTATTCTTGCCCCTGTGAAACTCTCCATGGAGAAGCAAGCTAGAGCTTTTATCTTTTGTAGCCTAATTCCCAAGAGAAAAGCAGAGCGGGCCAACCTCAAGGAGGATACAATCCATTCACTGAACAATATATAAATATCAATTTAATTTACTTTTATCTGGTAGCTAATGAGGTTGAGCATCACTTCCTATGTACTAAGTAGAGATGAGAGGACACTTTGACCTTGGAAAATGTCCATTTTTCCTGCCTGCTCTTTACTAGGGCCACAAACATGATTCACAGTGTGTATTCTCTATTCCTTAAATATATATATATATATAACTTTAATTGATGACAATGTTAAAATGGTGATATAAGCATAATTATGTTTAATTCCTGACCCTTTTGCAATTGCAAAGTCAATGAGTAGTGGCAAGATCTTACAGTTATTAAGAGCTAGCTGCATGATTTACAAATAGCTGTTACATATATTACCTCATCCCTTACAATGACCCCTAAGATAGGAGATGTTTCTCCTTGTCTTATACAGAGAAAAAGTATTTCAAACATGAACTGATATTTTTTTTAATGCCATAACAGCTAGTTATGTAGATGTGCAAAGATTGAGATCAAGATATTTTGGCCACCGTAGCTCGTTTCTGTTTTCACCATGTAAACCTCTTTTTTTCTAAGGAATGAAACAACTTAAAACGTATGTGTTTGTTGGTGGTGTGTGGTCGTGACAAGGTGAAGGAAATGCAGAGAAGGACTTAGCAATTCTGCCCCTCTCCAAGAGTAGTCACCTCTTATCTATGCAAAGAATTGCTTCCCTTGGGTTGCTGAAAGGTCAATTCATGGATGATTTACAGAGACAGTAAAAAGGAATCTTTTTTCTCTTCCTCTTAATTTCAGGTGATAGTTAACACTGCTATCCAGATTTTCTGAATAACCCCATCCCATTGTTTCCCAGGCGGCAAAGCTACCCAGTAAACAAGTGACCTTTAATGAAGTCCAACGTCCTGGATTACTTCCACTTGACATAATAAGGATAATATTAACTCAGCCCTTCAGAAGCTAATTTGCCAAGTGTGAAGAATTCCTCTATCTGAGTTTAGGCAAAATAATGGTTTGTTCAGAGGCATCAAATTTTAAAGGCAGAAATTGATCTATTTACAGAGCTGCTGTCAGAGTGATTCAGGATGCCTGAAAGAGCCACATTAAGGCTGTTAATAAATCATTAATCATCCTAATGAAAAGCAGAGAGAACAGAGATAACACAAAGTTTGTCAATTACTGAGGAGAGGGCACGTAATCAGAAAAAACTAAAAAAATTTGAAGCTTCACTATGTTTTTACTCCTTTTCTAACACTATTGGAGAACATGGATTAAAACCTGCACACACATTTTAAAAAGAAATAAGAAATAGAGGATAAATTCCAAACTCTTGCAGCATTTTAGTCCAAGGCCACCTTGCATATTCTAAGGCTCTAGACACACATACTCCTTGTCACATTCCCAGTTTAATATTTAGTGACTCTCCTAGACAGTTTCACAGTTGTGCGACTTTTCTTGTAACATTCTCTCTGCCAGGAATACTTTGCTTTGACTTGTATTTGTAAAAGTTTTACTCTTCCTTCATGGGCCAGGGCAAATATCACCTCCTCATTGAAGCCATCTCTGATTCACTTTCAGGGAGTCATTGTTCTGAACTTTTCCCTTCAGCATTTTAAGAACATTTCTATTGCAGCACTTCCCATATTGGGTCATGTTGCATCCTTCCTATGAAGTTTGTGGATCATAGGGAGGGAGTCACATTCATAGTTACAGTAACTAACAAGGATCCTTAACCAATAAATAGTTACTGAATAAAATAGACAACGTAATAATAAACTTATCACTGAAACCACCTTTAAATGTGTTGGATTCCTATACACTTTCTTATGAGAAATAATTATGCTTAACTCTCATGTAGAAAAAAAGTATGTTTTGAAGAATTTCCTCTTTCCTCAGGATTTTACTTCTGAATTTGCCACAAAATATTAATTCAGAAGTTGTAGCAATTTTAAGAGGAGAAATTAAGATTTTTGAACCAATAATTTTTATATTTGCACATATTTCAACTGAAATATGGAACAAGTGAGGTTTTTAAAAAAACACTTTGAGGTCACTACATTGAATAAAACAATATGAAGAAACTAAAGTTCTCTATTTTAAGGAGTCCATTTTAATTATTTTATATTAAATATTCACATGCTATCAAAAATATAACAGACTATGTCAGAATTATAGTTCTTGAAGCAGATATTTTTATATAATAAAGAATGTCTTAATCACTTCAGTATTAGAAATTTCGAAAGCATTTTGTTTTGACTTTATCTAAAAAATATAGGAAGAATATCACTTCAGCGTGTTTTCATATATGTCTTTAATGACAAGTTAAAATCACTTCAGAATCACCAAGTAGAAAATAAACAAGCTGTTGAGGATGTGTTTAAGGCACATTCTAATAGTTTTCATTTTTTTATCTTGATATGAGTGTCGAAGTCTGTCTCCTTTATGTAAACTTTAGTTCTCCAAGTAGTTTGAACATTATTGGCTGAAGTGAAAGTCTGATTGTTTTTTAGGAAAAGGAAAAAAATTGTTTTCCAGTTAACACTTAAATATGACCTTTTTTTTTTTTCCATAGAGGTCAATTGTATGTACCAAGTTAGATGTCTGTAGTCTAGGGGAATTTTATGTTGTTTTCACTGCTTCAGTGGTCTGAAGGCTGCTTATTCTCATATAACCAAATGGCTAAGCAATTCATAGATGCTTTTTTCCTACCATCTGATGTTTCTCTGGCCTGGTATACCCTTAAAACATTTCAGCTGCCCCCTCTCACAACCTCTTTCCATGGTTCACTCCATGTCCCAGCCTTTGAGTTTGAAAGACATTTCTTTAGAGTCATCTTTCCTGAGGAGTCTCTCTGATGTAAGTCTCTCTCAGTTGTCTACTCTGTTGTTTCCATCATCATATTTAAAATAAATGGTACCGTCTTATTACTGTCTCTTACACCACAGGGCTGTCAAAATCACAAGGGCAGAGGCCAAGTTAGTCATTGCAGTATCCCTAACATCTAGCACAGTATTGCAAATTCTCAACAAGTGCCATTTGAAAGAAATTTAATATGAGCCACATATGTAATTTAAAATTTTCTAGAAGCCATATTTAAAAAGTAAAGAGAAACAGGTAAACTTAATTTGAATAATATATTTTATTTATTCTGTGATGCATATTTAATATTACCATTTCAACGTGTAATCAATATAAAAATATTATTAGTGAGATGTTATAAGTCTTCAGAATCAGTGTAACTACTATACATACTTATAGTATTTTTTTTTTTTTAGGACCAGTCACTTTTCAAATGATCAGTGAACTGCATTCAGCTAGTGGCTACCATGTTGAATAACACAAGTCTAGACTGTCAATAAATAACTGTTGAATGCATGGAAACTATAGTCTGTTGAATGCGGTTGTATGGTTGGTGCCCTGTCTAGCTCCCCTGAGATCCCTTTTATCCTCTCTGAGCATGCACCCCAGCTTTTGTTTGCATTACTGCCAACAACCATACCTTCAGCCTGCAGAGGGTTGTCCCTGACACTGGAGCCACCTGACTGGTACGGATAGCCGAAAGTGTCTAGGAGTTTTATATCTCTTCCACCCGCAAGGCAACAGGGGGCCTGTACAGCCTACCAACGACTGGTGTGGAAGGGCAAAAGCCAAGCTCTTTTGCCTCCATGCAAGGCACTGAGCTGTGATTTACATTCCAGAGCTCTCTGTGGGATTAGGCTGAGCCTTGGAGTTTGCTTGAAATTGTTTCTTGCTTTGATTATTCCCTTTCTCTATCTTGACTTTCCTACTGCCTTGTTGATTTCTCCCAGGAGGCACTTTCTTAATAAAGCACTTGCTTCTAAATCCTTGACTCAAGGTCCGCTTCTGGGAAAACTTGCAGTGCTCAAATTGTAGGATGTTCCTAATGCATAATTGTTGGTGTTGCAATGCCTTAAGCAAGAGTTTGGATTCTGTGTGCATCAGGAACTATAATACTCATACTCTCAATAAAAATTCAAACCATATTAAAAAGTGAAAAATCTAAGTTCTTCCCCTTCTCTCTCTGTTATAATAACTGCTGTTAATCTATTGGTATGTCCTCAAATAAATTTCTTATGTGAATTTAATATACATGTATAAATGTTTAATACTTACAAAATATACTTAATATTTACCTTTATATGATGAGGCCAGGTATATTCTTTTTCACATTACTTATTTCCACAATATTTTTATATTTTTATGAGTGCCTGTTTAACTTTATAAATGTATCCCAATTTATTTTACCACTTTTCTTCTTCTTTGCCCATTTTAATTCTTAATTTGCTTCTAGTCCCTGACACAGATACCGTTAGGTCTCTGATTTGGCCATCTATTTATATGTACATTCTTGCCAGCTGATTTTGACCAATAATATTCAAATGTAAAGCAATTGCAACTTCTGAGTCTAAATATACATCTCTTTGTACTGAGGCAGAAGTTCTGAATCTGGGCTCCAATGAGGTCCCGACCTTAAATTCTGTGTGTGTTATTGTACACATGTATGTATTTCCGGGAAGAGGGATCAGAGCTTTCATTAGAATCTCAAAGACATCTGTGGCATTTGAGTGTTAGGATTAAATATACAAATACACACTGTGTCATTTATTTTATATAAATCTCTTGTAGTTCTATCTTACCCACCTCTCCTCATTACATTAGCAGTTAATTGATTGCAGCTTCTCAGTTAGCTTACAGATTCTTCAGAGGCTGGGATCCAGCTTCACCCACGTTTATATACACCCTGCTGCCTACTTCAGTGATACAGAGAATGCAGTCACTAATGGTTTTTTGAAAAATGACAGCGTTTTCTCTTTATGAGTTCTCAGTGGAACATATTTCTTCTGCTTCTGCCATTTACCTTGCTTTGTTTTGATCTTAAAGAACAGAACACCCTTTTCTGTAGAGATGGCACATAATTCATTTTGGACGAATTCTACAAACTTGAGGACATAGAGCAGGATTTAGACCAGATGCAAAGATCTCCTAATCCCATGTCCTCATCAGGGCATGGTTTTAGCTGCGTGGAGTTCCAACATCATCATCTGCACTTGGAGTCAAGGATGCTAGGCACATGTCTTGTTTTTTCTATTTCTTTGATCATTGATATTGTGTTGTGCAGAGTTACAATTAATTTAGAAGTTTCTTTGAATAGTGAGTGGCCAAATATTGCTATGATCTGAATATTTGTGTCCTCTCAAAATCTATAGGCTGAAATTTTAACCCCTGAGGTGATGCTATTACTAATTTCATCATATAAATTTTTGGAGAAAACAAACATTCAGACCATAAGGAAATGGCTTGGCTACTCACTATTTAAAGATGCTTTAATTTGTCCTTTAGGAGGTGATTAGGTCATGAGATCAGAACTGTCACAAATGGGATTAGTGCCCTTATAAAAGAGACTACAGAGAGATCCCGCACCCCTTCCATCACATGAGGACATGGCAAAAGACGGTTGTCTATGAACCTGGCAGCAGGCTCTCACCAGACATTGAATTTATTGGTGCTGTGATCTTGAACTTCTCCATCTTTGGGACTGAGAAAAAAAATTCTGTTGTTTATAAGCTACCTGCTTTATGGTATTTTGTTACTGCGGCCTGAATGGACTAAGATACCATTTTTCTTTAATCAGTGAAGTATCTTGTCTTCATGACCAATATGGTGCTTAGGGGACATGAGAATTGCCTTCCTTTTCCATTGCTTCATTGTTCAGAAAACTGTGAGGGGTTCCTCGTGGTGCGTAAGATGCCAGTGGCAGTTTCCATGGACAGTGCTATGTTATCATGTCAGTGAACAGTGGTCAGTGTTGGTCACCAAAGTGCCAGTTTAAAGTGGACAGACTGGCAGGGGAAGCCTCAGTTGTGTAAGAAGCAAACAGAGACCTGAAGGATGGGACCATGATAAACATTTTAACACTTCACAGCCTCATTTTCTAATTCACGTAATCTGCTCATTTCAAAGTAGATACTTTGGAAGACAAAAGATATTAAGTACATGTTAATATTAAACTTGGGGTTGTTTGAATGCATCACCTTATTCCTTTTTTATGTGAAGTCTGTACACTTGAGGAAAGTAATAGCCATATGACCTTAAGTAGACTTTTTCCCTTCCTCTGAATCTTAGCTACTTAATCTTTAACACAGAGGCTGGTATAGCTCAGTTTTTAAAAAAATACTGGGACATAAATCACAGGTATTTTGTTGTATTTCAGGTGTGCTTTGCACATAGTATGCACATAATAAATATTGGAGGTTAATAGAATAAATGATAATGATAGTAACAATAATGACATCAATGATAATGATAAATAAGCACATGAAAGAGCCTTTGCACTACACGCGAACTCACTTAATATAAAATGCCATTTTATAGATAAGGAAACTGAGATGCACATAATTAGTAAGTGAGTAAGGTAATACATGTAATTGGGAAAAGTGATAATTTAGGCACTGTGCCTAAATGGCATTAATAGCATTGTGTCAAAAAGAGCTTCTTTTATTTCATTATCTTTTGGTCATTTTGACCACAGTGAGGAGAATATCTACTAGTATCGAATGCCACTCCAACACTTGCTTTTCTCCTTTTTCAATCACAGTAAAATCGGTCTTCAGGTTCAAAACCTTCTATAGGTTGTTAGATTTAGTTAGATTTTATTAATCATTGTTTTGCTTTTTACTGTGTGTATTTTTTCCAATTTTATTTGATAATGGGATGAAATGCTGGTTTTCCATTTAGATTAGGATCCAGTACTTTCTTTTAAAAGTAGGAATGAATTGATGCAAAGGCAATTATTGTGTAAGTAATATTAGTGACATACTCAGGCAAAAGTAATGAGGTAGAAAAGTGTGTGAAATTTGGACATTTGATTCCCTTTCTGTTTGTATACCTGAAACTCCACAGTTCTAAAATTCTATGTATATTAGTAACTTAAAAAGCAGATGTCTGCAAAGTCATTAGAGAGCTCCTGTCCTTCTTATTAGAAAGAAATTATTTGCAAAAAAAAAAAGATATTTTTATTATCATCACTAGGATACCCTGCCCAGACAAAATACAACGATGATTCTGTTGCATCTGAATGACTGATCCTGCCTAGTATGTGCCAAGCTGAACCTTGCCCCATAGCCAGTCTATACGTGATGGGGGAGAGGGATACTTGATGCATTTCTGAGCTGCTGGGTTGGAAAGCCACCTCTGATTCTCTTAAGAAGCTGAGCTGGGGGCATTTATTGCATCCAGTTCTTTTTTGCACTACATGGTAAAAGTTCATTGACAGGTGCATAGCACCCCCTAAAATCAGGCACACAGTGGTTCCCAGTTTGAGGTTTGCTCAGTCATTTTTAAGCAAAGCAATTGCCCAAGCATCTGCCTGCACCAGCCTAGCATTACTTCAACTCTCTTGAGAGCATCTTCACTGACCTCACCTCTGTGCGCAATTGGAAAGGGAGCAAAGAATAACTAAAACCCTTTTAATGCCCTGAGTTTGACATAGATACATGAAGTTACAACTTCAGAGTCAGATTTGCGTGAAGTCTGGCAACTAATGATAGAATCATTGCTGTACAATTATTTTGAATTTGCCAACAAAATAGTAAACACATTCCTAAGATTATGCTGATTTAAAGCCCATTAATAGCTTTAAGGCCAACAGCCTGTATCCTCCAGGAAAAAAAAAGGCATACTTAATAGATCATATAACTCCAAAAATGTTTTTTTAAAAAAAAAGAGAAAGGGGGTGAAACTGCTATGAACTGAATTGCGGTCTCCCAAAATTTATGCTTTGAAGTCCCAGTGTGACTGTATTTGGAGATAGGCCCCTGAGGGAGATAATTCAGGTTAAATGAGGTTATAAGGCTGGAGCCCTAATCTGATAGGATCCGTATTGTTATTAGAAGAGGAAGTGGCACCCTAGAGTTTTCTGGCTGTCTGCATGTGCATAGAGAAAAGGCCGTATGAAAACACAGCCAGTAGGTGGCCACCTGCAAGCCAGGAAGAGATTCCTCAGCAAAAGCCACCCAATTTGTGATATTCTGTTATGCCACACCAAGCATGCTAATACAGTGACATACTGAGAAAAATAAGTCAAATCTTCTTCTGCAGCCCATGGAAGCAGTTCAAGTTGGAAAAGAAAGCTCTAAGAAGAAAGTTATAGAGAATCTGGAGGTCTGTGGCTAGGGGAAGAGCATGATAATTAATGAACCCAGGTTACAAAGGAACAGAGCAAGACCTAGACAGACAAGCTTTATATCAGGAAGGTGATTAGAGTTAAGGGTCAGGGACACACAAGGAAGAATCTGAATCCAAGCATAAAACTGAGTGAGATATTAGACAGCAGGGCTCAGGCTAAGAAAAATCCAGAAATCCACAGTTCTTTCTTTTTATTGCATATATGTGCAAGGGGAAAGGCACGTCTTAGGTTCGATGAAATATGTTAAAACAATGCCTGGTTCTTACCACTCTAATGTGAACAAGGGAAAATGCATTAATGAGAAGAAAGGATCATCAGAATTTAGGATTCTCCAGTGGTCTTACCTTCCAGAGCAGTAAGTTCCACCCTACTATTGTCTCAGCTAATAAGGTGTTATAACTTGCGAGAGGAGACAAAGGGAGAAAGGGGAGTATTGGTGTGCCTTTTCTCCAGAAGGCAACCCCAGGACCTTCAATATGAGCATCAACCTTGAACTCCTTGAAAGCCCACCATTGTGATCATGATTCTCTATAATGTTCTGAAATTTGAGAAATAAAAAATAACTCTCCTCTCATATTTGGGAAGGAGGAAAAGAACTCTTAGCCAACAGCAGGTGTCCCTTTTTTTGAAATGAGGAATAATATACATACAAAAAAGTGTCTGTTACCATATAACATGCTGAAATTTCACAAACAGAATAATCCATGCAACCAGAACTCAGATCAATAAACAGAATGTTGCCAGCACAGAGCTTCATCCCTTCCATTTCATATCACTCTGTAAAAGAGAAACTGTTATCCTGACTTCAGTAGAATAGGTTGACTTGGTCTACTTTTATACTTTGCATAAAGGGAATCATATGACACATACTTTTGTGTTGGCGGTTTTAGCTCAGTGTTGTCTGTAGAGTTCATCCATTTGGATGGACACAGTTTTGATGCTGCTTTTTGCCTGCTTCGCCTGCCTCCCTTTCCCTGTGATCCTGGGGCCATCCTTAGCATCTTACCCATGTCAGTGGGCACGCATTCTTGCCCTGCTCAGTTCTCCCCTTCCTGGACAGCCATTTGTGCCATTCACTGTGAATTGTCCAGGAAAGTGATTTCTCTGTGAAAAAAATAATTTTCTTATTATGCTTACAAACAAATACACATTGAGTGATGATTTAACTAGTGTTAAATGATTATACTTCAATGATTGCCATGGTACACTATAATTTGTCCAGCATCATATTCCTTTTACAGTGTGGATGAGTCTAATCCCATGAAGAGAAAGGAGAGAAAGCCTAAAGGGAGAACATTCTGGTCTTTATATGTCCTTTGGACTCAATTATTCAATCTTTCATTTTTGTCATTCTTTCTTTCGTCTTTAATATTTTGATGGCAATGATAGCACTTTATTATGTTAAGTCAATCATTATGAAAATAGTTCACTGCTTGGCACTACGGAAAAAAAGAGGCAGATAAGGCAGTGCCAGCGCTCACATTGCTCAGGCTAGTATGGGAAACTATCTCTTGCAATCAGTTGTTCTCAGCAGCTCCAACAGTGGGTTGTGGGGACACAGAAGAGGAAATAATCTCATTTCTGTTTGGAGAGGATTTAGAGAGAAATAACACTTGCACAAATGACAGACCTTAAATCCAGATAGAAATTCTGCTTAGCTGAATGTCCCACAGATTTCAGATGCTTTTCATCTTTTCATCTTTGCCTTGTCACTGACTTTCCTTGAAAACCTTGATTGAGTCTTGCTTTTTGCATTCCCCCTTTCTAGCTCCTAATGGGAGATAACCACCACTTCTCTGACCCCATCATATCATGATTTCACTGTCATAGAGCGTAACTATTTGTGAAAAATAACATGTTACAATTCTTTGAGGATCAAGACCATTGGCAGGACATTGAACTCTCCTTCCCTCTGCCCCCCAAATGTCTTGGCAATTTAAAAGAGAGGAATAATAAAATTCATGTATCTTATTATAAATACACAGCAGTAAAATGACAGGTAGTTGTTCAATGTTCTGAAAACAAATTTCAATTGCACTCCTCCAATGCTAATAAAGTTTGATATAAAGCTCAGTGTTCCTCCAGGGAAGAGCCTGGTGCCTGTGTGAAAATTAGCATGGATTTGCAAGGCCTGTTCTATCTCCTGTTAAAAGAGAAGAGCCCAAGCTATGAATTAGAAGCTGCTCTTGCATCTTCTGCTTTACCAAATCCCTGCAGCAGGATGGAAATACCCTAATTTGTAACTAAACCTGCCTCCTCAGGCTGTCAATGCCAGAAAATTCTAGACTTGTCCCACTCTAGGTCACAGTAACATGTGACAGTCTAAGTATGGAAGAAGCGAGGTACCTTGGGTTGGATTCTCTACAAGTAGAACCCCAGGAAGGATTCAGGTGCAAGTGAATTGTTAAGAAAGTGGCTCTAGAGGAAACCAGTGAGGTAGTGTGGGAGCAAGGAGGAGTAAGCAAAGTCTAACAAAGTCTTACAGAGAGTAGTTCTCAGCCTGGTCTGGCAGGGGCCTTCTGGAGTGTACACTATGCCACAGGGAAGTTTTACCATAAGGAAAACCTAAGGAAAGAGGGGTTATGTTTACATATTCTTGCACCTGGTAGGCTTCCAAGGTAAGAGGAATGTAAATTCTTGGATACTCTGTCTTTTCTTGGTGTTAGAAGATAAGGTCAAAAGCCTGAGGACCATCTTCCTCGAAATGGGTGTTTGCTGCTGGAAGCAGAAGGGCACTGAAGGGGGTGTGGTGCACAAAAAGGGGTCCAAATAGGTCTAGGTGGAGCAACCTCATTGTATACTAAAAGAGTGGTACTCAAAGGGCATAATGAGATATTGTGACTAATAACTAGTGCAAGAAAATTAGTACAAAAGAAGACAACCTGATGACATTCTGGCTGGCAACAGAAACATGGACAGGGGTGCTACTCACTGGGTGCCATACAGGATCCAGTCCTTGCTGGGAGAACTGAGAATAAGTCACAATGTCTCCCTTAGGGCACCTTGAGTGCCTGCCATGATGTCAAAGCCAGGACACAATGTCCATATCTAGGCCAGTAGCCCCAAGGTGAGGCTGAGCCACCAGAAGATGGGAACAGGCTTTTGAGGTTTCTTCCAGAGCCAGGCTTGTTTTTGAGCCTGCAGCCCTGGCAGCAGGGAAAAGAGGAGATGCTGGAATATTTGCTACTCACAACAAGTGATCATTTCTAGGTTAGGAAATAGTCAGGATACTCAGAAAAGGCTGTGGAAGAACTAGATGTTTTCTCTGTTACCTATATGTAACAAATGTCTTCATGGTTCAATTTTTGTATTCATTGTTCCAAATTTTCATTATCATCCTTTCTCATTTTGATTTATTTTTTGTTTTGTATCCACTTCTAATTTGTTATCCCTAAATTTATTTTACCACAATATGTAAATAAAGTTAAGTCTGTCTTAATTCTAGGCAGTTCACTCAACATGTATTTGCTGAATGCTTTTTTCTATAAAAAAAGTTTCCTGCCAAGTAATAATTGGCGATTCAGAAATTATTTAGATATGCTCATTCCCCTTAATGGGTACATTTGTAGGAGTAGTTTTGTAGCTCTAACTAAAAGGGAGAACCAGGGTATATCTTGGGAATACAGTGCATATGGTATACTATAATAAAAGTCCTCCTTAAAATAGTCTTGACAGATAAAATACAGAACACAGACATTGCTTGGGACACACCTATACTAAAAAAAAAATATCCATTAATTATCCTGTATTTTTATTTGCTAAATCTGACCACTTACCTGAAATGTTTGATCAAGTCTGAGTTCATCTCCGGGAAGTAGAGCTCATTAGAGATTAGTCATCACTAGAGAGGCATCACTGTGTACTGAAGCAGTGAGAGGCAAGGAAAATACACAGACTTGCCGAGACTTGGATGGTAGCTCTGCCAGTCACCACCTGTGGGGTCCTGAGCCAGGAATTAAGCTCTGAGCTATTTTTCATCTGTATAATGGGGACAAAACAACCTCCTCCTCAAAGTGATTGTTAGAATTTCAGGGAAAAGTAATCTCAGGCCTCTAAAAAAGAGACAATACGAATGTATTCGTCACTGAAAATGTTATTTCCTCAAATGAGAAGAGAAAGGGAGAAAGCACCAGGCAGAATTTTTAAGCTTCCTTGCATTGAAATTCAATAGAAAATATCATTTGTCAAGGGTGGATGAGTCTGTTTTACATTTCACAGGTGACAAAATGCAGAGCTCTGGCAGAGTAAATGAAGTTTGCATGTGTCCACAAGTAATAGGACTCATAAGGACCAAGTCACATTTTGGATTGGTAAGAGGCAATAAGTAGCCAGATCCCTTCCAACTAGAATAATTTATTCCCACAGTTCTTATTTATTTCAAAGCCTGCCTTGCCAACCTCAGGAGCTTTGATATCTGAGCTCTTCTATCTTCTATTGGTCTTTGGCAATGAGTGTCATACATCTGTCCTATTTGTATGAGGAGCCAGTAGCTGGTTCTCCACTGAAGCATCCCCATACCCTTCCTGTCACATGCATCACCTGTTTTCAGGTACCTAGCACACTTTGCCTGATGTACTCGCTAACGACAGAGTAATTGTTAATCAGCATACTTGTTTCTTACCTTGTGATGTACAAATAGATCCCTAATTTAATATGCAAAGTACAAGATAGTGTTATTTTTATGACTGAAAATGCAATGAAATGCTCTGATTCATTATAGCAGAGTCTGTGAATATTCTCTTAGCAAGTTTCTTGCTTTCCTAGTTCAATCAACAATGTACCTGCCTGACAGCTGCCAAGAAAACACACCTCTCTAAGTCTCAGATGGCCCTTTGTGTACATTCAGATAAATCACTCACTTGGTTTTCTACTGAAAAGTGGCATTAGTAATAACAAGGAGCGCTAGATAGATTCTACTTCCTAGTTGTTTCCATTAGGAATAAAGCTGAATGTGGAGTAGCTGTGACTGTGTTAATTGATTTATTGTGAGAACTTAGTAAATATCAGGCAGTACTGCAAAAGAATGAGGAGGAATCGATGTGACAGAGCCTCTGCCCTCAGAAAGCTTATGTTCTGAAGAGATAACTACAATGTAAAAAGGTATTTGATAAGGGAGCACTTGGAACATAGTAAAGTTCAGAGGTGCAAGAGATTATTTCCAGCTAGAGGGAAGTCTCTCTGTAGGGAGTGTTGAGGTACAACAATTAGAATTTGTACGTGCAATTATGGTAAAGGAGGAAGAGAATATTTAAGGTGGATGAATTTCTACTAGTGGAGATATGGATTTATGCAAGTGAATTTAATGCATAAGAAACAAATTATGTATCTCTTGATTTAAAAAAAGATGGGGATCACACTGCAGAGTTCATAAACTCTAAGATAAGGTGTTTGATCTTTATCAGTGACTGGCAACTTTTTCACTGAGGTTTTGAACATGAGAGTGAATGTGCAAAACTATTCATCATGCATTGCAAAGATGAATAACGTGGCATCAATGGGTAGAATAACTTGAGCAGCTAGGGGAAGGGGTAAGAGCTGGCCAGATCACTGAGGACTGTTTTTCATATTCATGTTCAAGACTGATTAGACTTGGGAAACCCCTTAGTATAATTGAAGAAACAGAATCTGGAGGTGGTGGGAAGTATCACTGTATAGGAACTGAGGCTGAAAGTGTCCGTACTAAATCCTGCCACAGCTCTCATAAACAAAGTCACTGTGCAAATGTCACCTTCTGCCATCAGCTGTATTAGGAGCTGACAAAAGTGGATTATTTAATTTGGAAAAATAATTTTGGAATTTTCAGATCAGTCTTATTTCCCATGCGATGAACAGATAAAATTTGGAAATAAAATGTTTAATACCTATACAGAGTATACATTTATTTGATAAATTATGTGTATGGGGCACCTGAGGGGTATCAAAGTACATTTTATCTTGGTTGATCTGTTGAGGTTCTTTTGACCTGTGAGACATTTTTGACTCAGCCATTTAAAAGTGTGTCATGATGGTGATATCAAGATGTGAAATCATTGTTTTAATTTCCAGGTAACATGTGTATTGGATATCTTTGAACCTCACTATTTTTAGGGCTCTGGGTGATCTTCAGAGCCTCAACCCTTGTCAGATGAGATGTTGATACCCATCTTGTCTTCCTCACTAATTGTTATGAAGTCCAAAAGGGGAATTTAGGAGAACTTGCTTCATACCCTATAAAGAGACACACAGTAAAGAATTGATATTATACAACATTTTCTCAATTTTCAGTTATTTTTATGGCAGCGGCATTATTGCAATAAATGAGAGTCTACAGGAGAGAGACAATAAATGGGATACATTAAATAGAGGAGCCCCTCAAGGAGTGGGCTGTCACTTCTCCTGAGCTTCCTGGCATGGATGGGCCTGTTGGTCCATCAGAAGCAGGGAAGGGATCTTGCTCCTATTTCTTATACCAGTGCAAACTTCAATGATGATACATAACATACAATAAATATTAATGAATGAGCGAGGTCTGGCTCTTTTTGAGAATTAGAAAAAGGCATCACTTACTTGGGGCATCCCTGAGTTAGGGTGTTATGATAGGTAGGTAAATACAGTACCATTCTACCATATGTCTGATACTATCAAAGAATTATTCAGATACTTTTAGAAAGTTATTTTGCATGCTGTTCAGCTATTTGCATACAAATTATTTACTCACATTTCAGGAGGTCAGTTGTAGTTTGAGAAACAAAAGTCACAATCAGGATTGATAGAGAATAGAGAGAGTAGAAAAGGCAAAATTCAGAAAATAAATCTTGTTTGTACTTTTTTTTTTCTTTTTGATAAACCGATTAGCTAGCAGCAGGCAATCTGAGTACTTTGTCCTTGAGCAGATTGATTAGTGAAATCAAAAAAAGCAATTTTAGTTGTTTATGGACTTCCACTATGCAATTTTATCTGAGGAGCATGCCTGGATCCTCTCCAGTGGCACCTCCATGTTGGTTAGGGCTAATTTGTTCCACACCCCGTGTAAGTAGTTCTCAGGACTGTCCTGTACTCTGTCTACTCGAGTGATGGGGAGCCATGAGAGGGAGGTTCCTAGATGATTTTCCATGTAGGGAACTTTGAAATTAGTGTTAAAAAGCAGGTAGAATGGGAAGAATGGAGTTGTAGGATAGGTTACCATTTTAGAGACGTGAGGAACATGGCAGGCCAACAGAATGCTGTCTGCACAGTGAGAAGGAACACAGTGCTTTGGTACTTCAGAATTTGGAGAAGGCAGAGCTGAAGCTTTAAACATCATAGGGGTCAAATCTGGGAAGACCTCACGACATGTTAAGATTGCCTCCTGGAGGCAGTGTATGGCCATCGGAGATTTTTCAGCAGGAATCTCATGTGAGTAAGTTGGCATTTCAGGAAGTCTACTCTGGCTGGAAGTCTGGAGCCAGAGAACAAGGATGAGCTTTTGTGGGAGCTCTGGACTGGGGTGTTTCTGTCTACATCAGGGACTGCCTGGGGATAGCTGTTTCTTTCAACTTAAAATACATACAATTTCAAGTAACTTAAAAAATAACCTCAAAGTTTAGGAATCAGAATCTTCTGAGAACTGAGGATGAATTATTCTCAACTGCCTGCTAAAAAAATTTACCCAAATAGATCCACTTTATTTGAATTTTTGGTTCAGTATTTGAACATTCAATTTGGTATCTTAAAGGCAATTGTTCTTTAAATTAACAAAGCTTTTTTTCTCATTTAGAAAACCTTAAGAAGTATTTTAAATAAGTGTTTAGAAGTCTTCTATGTGATATCGAAAGTTGCATTTCCCAATGTACAAGAAATCCTAGGATCTCCTTTGCCATATTCTTCATCCAGAGCATGTGTTTTGTTTTGAAGTAGAGTTAGAAGGTGCTTTAATGTCATTTCAGTGCAAATTCTCTCATATATTCCTGCAGTATCTTCTAATTGGTCTTTCTGTGCAAAGGCCTGCCTCACCTGCATCCAGTAGAATTGCCATGGTTCGGCCAGTGTGACTTTCTGCTTGAAAACTTCACAATCTTCCTATGGTCTTGAGGAGAAATTCTGAACTCCTTAATATTGCCTACATATTTTTTAATGATATGAATGTAGTGTTAGATTGAACGGAAAAGCATTTTTGACATTGACGGACTGGGAATCACAAATTGAAACGCCTCACCATAAAAACCACTTACTAAAATATTCCATGATATTTTGTCTTTAGGCATTTCCAAATACTCTTCCCTCAACCCTGAACTATCTTTATCTAAAAAATGTCTCCTCCATTCTCTCATGCTCAACCCCACTTATGATCAACCATATAGAGGAAATTCTTTTACCAGATAGCTTTTCTTACCGCGATGTAGCAAAAACCTAAAGAAGAAGGAGGCTGTGGACTTGAATAATGATGATGGGAAGACTAGAAGATGTGTTTTGACTGGGGAATAGCCAAAGATATCTGACTTAATACATTCTGAGGAAAGCAAGAAAAAATCCTTTACAACA
The DNA here is from genome assembly GCA_004027375.1 of Macroglossus sobrinus. Lineage (NCBI taxonomy): Eukaryota > Metazoa > Chordata > Mammalia > Chiroptera > Pteropodidae > Macroglossus > Macroglossus sobrinus. The sequence continues at coordinate 187,935 of PVKZ01001158.1, forward strand.
TTATTCATGTGAAACATTTAAAGTACTCCTACCAAAACACTATATACATACTGATGATAGTTGATGAGATCCCAAATCAGCCAAACTGGCAGGTGTAACAGGCAGATGATCCCTTTAGCTTCCCATAGCCAAGTCTTACAGTTTATTTGTAGGGATTCAAATATAGTTATGACTGCCATTAGCACCAAGAAGAGTATAAATGGAGTAGGAAGACAAGAACGTGAGATGTCAATGTATACTAAATGCAGTCTCATTCCCAAGAGCCTGTACTCTTGCATCCTGATCCTTGTACCACTAGATAGTACCTTTTTAGTTAGCCTCAGCTTCTTTACTAATTAATGAGATGAATAAAATTTCCCTGATCAGGATACTGAGAGGACTAATCTAGATATTAATATAGTATGTGCACAGGTCTTGCCTATAAATTATTACAAAGTATACTTATTGCTCTTGCTACCATACTTTTATAGGACTTTGTATTGTCCCAACATCTAGTTTAGGCAGGTGTGTAATGCATGATTATTAGAAGCATGAAGATCCTCTTTCTCTCATTCTTTGCTCACTATCCCATCAGAAGGCAAGTGTTACCTCATCTATGAAACTTTTTCTGATCTTCCTAGTATAATTTACCAGTTTCTATTTTGTATGCTCCTATAATCCCATACATAATTATGTCAGTCCTTGCCTAGAACAATGAAAGGCACTTGAAGGCAGGGCTTATGTCTTATTTTGTTTATTTCTATTATATATTATAGTACTTGCTATATAGTCTTTAGTAATGTGTCTTGAATAAATGAATTAGTGTGTCAACAATGCAGCTAGTGAAAGGGCATATATATTCCTAAACAGAAGAACATTTTAAATGCTACCATTAGGGTGGCTGCTGTCCACAGTAGGATCTTGAGGGGTCTCGCTAATGACCTTTCTGACCCTGTGCCCAGAGCCCTGTAAATTTTACTCTTAAGGCCACAGACCACATCTCATCATTCAAAGGCTTTGCCCATCCCAAGTTTATCCCTTCATGCTCGCATAAAACTGAAGGAGAAAGGTTAAAGAGTCACATATAGATTAACAGGATATTAAGATGGCATTTTCCATGACCTACCCAGATTTGGACTTTAGGCATTCGAGACCTTGACTTAACTTTTGTTAACAAGCTCTCACCATATATCTCAGTGTAGTGGTTGCTATGATGGACCTTCCAGATCTCTCTGCAGGAGAACTTATTCCTCCAGCTTCTAGGAAAACTGCCAGCAGGTGGCACCTCAATTAAGAAGAGCAGATTTGTCCATAGTCACACCCCATTCCCAGGACAATTTATATCTAATAATTAGCTGAAGCAGGGACATAAAAACCAGAACACCTCACTTCAACTTGGGACACCTCTGAAGGACCATCCCAGCTTCAGATCTCCTTTGATGTCAGTTGAAGCCTTTGTTAACACTGCATCACACCCAACTTCTCCCTTTACCTAATCCTGCTTGTTTTCCTTCCTTTCTCTGATGTTATTCCCAGAGTAATACCTTTTCCCTAATCTCTGTGCTTATCTTCACCTCAGAGACTGCTTTCCTGGGAACATATCCTATGATAACTGGTTTCAGGAGCATTCTGAGAAAGAAGATGCCAAGGAGAGATTTGGGATTCAGATTCCTCATCACCTAGTTGGCAAGGAGAACCCATCTAGATCATAGGGTAGCTGGGTGTTAAAACTTTCACCCATAATGAACTGGAATGAAATTAGTGCTAGAGAATACACAAGCAGGGGCTATCTGTAAGCTATTTTCAAAATGTGGGGAGAAATATTATACACTGTACACAATACTGTATACCATAAGTATAGTGAAATTGGGTGGCTGTTGCTAAATATAATTGATACTTAGAAAAAATGAGAAAAGGCTGAGTATGGTTAATGAGCAAGTGAAAGCTTAATGCAGAATGTAGAGGATTCCATTGTAGCACATAAGGAGTTTCTCACTTCTTGTAGCTAGAGGGTTTATAAAGCCATGGGTCAAGGTCAGATCTTAAACAGAAGAATAGTAGAGCTCCAAAAACCATGAAAATTTCAACCTACATAGGTCTGCTATGACAAAATCATCATCCTATTTGGGAAAGAATGGACACTATCATGTGAGTTGGGGACCCTGTATCGATGAATCTGAAAATCTTGAATGCCTAGATTCCTGTGACCCATCTGTGCCTGCTGAAGTTGGTTATACTTTACTTTTAAGGGGGTAATAATCCCACTGTGCTTGAATGATGCAGGGTTCTCTGTGCTTGAGGATACCATGTGATATCTTCTTAGGATCTGCCCTGACTTTCCCTCTATGCCACAGGGTCAATGACCAGGATTAAATTATAATGGAACCTAGCTGGAGTCATACTGGGCCTGAGAATGGAGTAAAGAGACTATATCCCAAAGGAATTGCAGAACCTAGCCAACATCCATTGGTAAGAGCCTTATGTATGTAAGGGACTGGATTTTGACTGCTTGTTCAAGGGGGCAAGAATGGCAAAAACTTTTATGTAGTGTTATGTCCTCAGTAGGTAGAATGCATTAATCTATGACCCAAGACATGGAAACACTGTTTGGTATCATTCCTAATGATTCCACTGGGGGAAGTTTGTGCTTCCTATACCGCAAATTCTAAATTCTGTGGGTTTAGACATGTTAGCTGCCAAAGGAGAAACACTTCCAACCAGAAAGCTACAGCAGGTTTTCATTGAACTACAAACTATGGCTACCAACTGGGCATTTCAAGTTTCTCTTGTCAAGGGAAGAACAGGAAACAAGAAGAATTGCCATCTCGAAAGGGATAATTCACAATGATAGCAAGAGGAGAAAGTGATGCTGTTATAACGGGAGCAGGGAAGAATATATTTGGTACCCATACTTGCACTTACTTGGACATATTTGCTGCACCTTTGCCCAGTTTTCATGGCAAATGGGTAAGCACAGTTTTCATGGCAAATGGGTAAGCAGTATAGCAGCCTTGGCCTAAGAAGGCTGTTGTGACCAGCAACTCAGGTCTTTCAAAGTATACTTATCACTCTGGTATCCTCCAGTAGTTTCTCCCAGAAATTATTTAGAGAATTAGATTTGAGTTCTGTAAGGGTTAGACCCTCATGGACACCCAGATTATCTTTTGGGACTGCAGGACTTACTTTCCCAGATGCTGGGAGTGCTTCCAGCAGACAGCTCTGAGCTGTCTTCTTTGGGAAATGCTTAAACTGAAAACAGCTGCTTGGGCCAAGGTTATTCTTCTTTTATGGACCAGCTCATATTTAATGACTGAAGCAGGACTATGAAGGCCCCAACTTGAAACACTGTAAAGAGCTAACATACCTTCACAATTCCTTGTAATCTCAGACTAACACTTGGTGGAAATTGCATTGTAGTCAAACTTATTCCTCTGCTTAATCCTGTCTCTTTCCTTTCCTTTTCATATATGTTGTTCTCAGGAATATCCTGAGTCAAATTATTATGTGCTAGTCTTCATCATTGCTTACTAGTGAATCCAACCTGCAACACACACTTAGTCTAGTAACTGGACCCATACATATATTATTTCTTTGAATTTTTGTCTTTAGTTGGTGCTATGGCTTGGCCTTTTGAACTTTTTGAAAAGTTGGGCATGTATTTCTCTGGTCAGCCTCAATGATGATTACCTTGATTTTTGACCACAGTTACTTAAACTTGGACTTTTATATCAGTCAAAAGTATATGTTCTCCCACTGAGCTCCACTATTCTCACAGAATATTACTCATCACTGGTCCTCCCAAATCAATCTTCCCCAGGCCTCAGCCTGGTCACTTACTTCTGAAATATCCTTTTGTGGTTCAGCCTGCTTTACTTACTGTCTGTTACTGCTTTGATCTTAGAGTCTGAGGCTTTGGTGCAAGTGAAGTAGACTGACTTCTTTCTCCTCACAGGCAATATGGATTCTAGTGTCTAGAATGAGGCTGGGTAAATGTTACCACATAAAAATAAAGACAAGTCTCTCTAAGAAATTAGCCATCTGCAGGAATCTCCACTGAAGTAACCTTTACTACATGGTGATTTGCAGATTGACAGTGTTAAAAAAACAGAAAACAACCCTCTAAGTTGTAATCATCACAAAACAAGCTATAATTTCTTGGAAATTGACATGTGAAAAGGTGTTACATGCTGAAAGCTGCAATCAGGAAGCTGATGGTCAAAATGAGATGGCAACAAAGAAGAGTCAGGCAGCAGAAAGGCTCTTTAGACAGGATTTAGTCCCTGTAGAAAATCACAAGGCTGACAGATCCAGCCACAAAGAGCCCATCAGTATTTAACCTATTTTTAATGCTAGCCTCTGTCCCTATCTCCTTGTAATCATACTCTGAAAATAAGTGCCCTGCTCAGGTCACAAAGCTTACCTTCCAGAGCAGACACATATGAGATATTATGAATATATTCTAACTCTATGAAGTTAAAGTTGACTTCAGAATGAAAATTTAATATACCAAACTAAAAGCAAAGTTTTTCTTTTTGGACTTCATTTAAAAAAGTGAAATTTTCATACTAGATCTGTAGCATCTAGAACATGCCTGGTGCATAGTTGGAATGATTTATTGGCATTTGAGTCCCGTCCAAAATCTATGCTATCTATAAGAAACTCACTTTAAATATAATGAAAGAAGTAGGTTAAAAGAGGATAGAAAAGATAAATCATGCATATGCTAATGATAAAAAAGCTAGAATAGCTATATTAATATCAGACAGTGTCAACTTCAAAGCTTAGAAAATTAACAGAAATAAAGAGGTATATTACATAATGAAAAAAGAGCCAATTACCGGAAAGTCGTAAACTTTTTTAATGTGTGTGTACCTTATAAAAGTACTTCACAATACGTGAAGCAAAAGCTAACAGAATGGGAAGACAAATGGTGAGATCAGATTCACAATTAGAGTTGGAGACATCCATCCTATTTTCTAAATAATCAATAGAACAAGTAGGGAGAAAATCAGTAAGGAGGTAAAAGGCATGCAGTTAACAATTGTGGATCTAACTGAGATTTATAAAACACCCCACCCAACAAGAGCAGAATATACATTCTTTTCAAATTCAAGTGTACACTTACCAAAAGTTACTGTATCTTGCATCATAAAACAAATCTTTAAATATTTGAAGAACTGAAAGCTTATAAATTTTGTTCTCTAACTGTAATGGAACTAATCATTAAATAACAAAAAGTTAAATGAAAATCTCCTAATATTTGGAAATTAAAAAGCATACTTCTAAATAACCCAAGGGTTAAAGAGGAAATCTCAAGGAAAATCAGAAAATATTTTGACAAAGCAAATATGAAAATCCAAATAGCAAAAATTGTGAGATATAGCTAATGCAGTACTTTTGAGGGAAATTAATAGCATTAAAAATGTTTTAGTTTGCTAAGGTCATCATAACAAAGTACGACAAACCAACTGGTTTAAACAACAGGAATTTATTGTCTCAATTCTGGAGGCTAGAAGTATAAAATCAGTGTGTTGGCAAGATTAATTCTCTCTGAGAGCTGTGAGGGAAGGATCTGTTCTAGGCTTCTCTTGTTGGTTTGTAGATGGTCATCTTTGTGTTCATGTGGCACTCTTACTGTATGCGTGTGTGTTCATATTTCTCCTTATAAAGATACCATCATATTGGATTAAGGATCCACCTTACTCCAGAATAATCTCATTTTAAGTTACTGGAAATTAGAATTTTGATATATGAATTCGGTGTGCGTAGGGACATAATTCTACCCATGACAGCTTATATTATAAAAGATCTCAAATCAACAACCTAAATTTCAACCTTAAGAAACTAGAAAAAGAAAAAAAAAGAAAGGCAATCATATAATAAGAGCAGAAGTCAATTAAGTTAAACAGAGAATAACAATAGAGAAAATCAGTGAAATCAAAATCTTATTTTTGAAAAGATCAATAAAGTTGATATACTTCTAGCCAGACTCACAAAGCAGAGAATATGCAAATTACCATTTGCCAGGAATGACAAGGGATATCACTAGAGACGTCACAGACATTAAAAGAATAGGAAAATATAAATCTAAGCATAGAACTTCAGAAATTTAAATGAAATACAGTAATTCTTTGAAAGTCACAAACTACCCAAACTTTCCAAGAATAAATAGATAATCTGAATAAACTTTATCTGTTGAAGAAGTGGAACTTACGGTTAAAACAAAACAAAACAACAACAACAAAACCAACAAAAATAAAACAAAAACTCTGCAAAAGGAAAACTCCAGGCTCAGATGTTTCTGTAGGCAGAGACGAAAAGGCTGTTCACAGAATTGATAAGGAAAGTCCCTTAGGGTAGGAGACTCTCTTTATTAGTCAGTTCATGCCCCCATCCTTGGGTTTTGTCTAATCTGGCTCTGCACCACTGGAGTTACAAGAGAAGGCCTTAAATTCCGATCCCTGATTGAGGAGAGGAAAGGTCTGCATTCCCAGAGAACTAAGCCCTCTGGGTACTGAAGATCTTGGAATTTCTTTCCTTAGGTGATTGTGAGCTTCCTTCCAGCATCTTCATGAGCACACCCCTATGCTCCAGAGTAGTTTTCACAAAATGTAGACTGAGCTTAGACAAGCTTAGAGATTAGCAGAAGATTCTACACAAGTTTCAGGAAGACCTTTGCAGAGCAGAAGAGAGGAAGTGGTGAGACAGAAAGGGTGGGCAGAATTCTATTGGGAGCCATCTTCTGGAGGCTGGCTCTCCTCTTTACAATACCATGTTCTAATGGGGAATTTCAAGGAGTTTGAGAATTCTAAATTTGAACCTGAATATCATCAAGGCATGTTTTTTGTTTGTTTGTTTGTTTTTATTTATTTTTTTTCTTTTAGGGAAGGAAGGTAAAAACTCATGTTATTCAGGCATTTGTTAACTTGATTTATAACTGTTAAATACCTAGACATACAGTAAATAGGGTCCATTTGCACTCTTATTCTGAACCTTTCAATGTAAGTCCCAGAGTGAGGTGGGGGACTTTGTTGACTTTGTTTACTGCTATATTCTGAGCACCTAGGACAATGTCTGGCAAAGTAGGCAGTCAGTAATTTTGAATTAATGAATGTGTAGATGAATGAATGACTTTAGTCCTCACAACACCCCTTGAAAAATAGATTCTAGATAGAAAGAAAGTGGTAATGGTTATTTGTTGACAACATAGTGGATAGTTAGAGGATGATTTGAGAAGAAAAATGCTTTAGGAGATTATACAAGCACTATGATGGCTTGCATAGATACAACTTAAGCATATGAGCACATCTCTAATGAGCATTCTGATCCCCACTGGGCTGTCACATGCTATGTTTCAAGAAAACTAGTCTTAGTCATTTCCTTGGGACTCATTAAATCTCCACTGTAATCCCCAGCCATGAGATAATGCCACAGTGACTCAGCCGGCTTGCCTGTCCTTTCCAGAACTTTACTCAGTACCTGTCATGTTTGCCCACAAGAAGTTGATTCTCAGAAGAAATTTTGGTTCAAGACTAATAACTGAACTATTAAGAATATCAGTTTTGAAATAACTGATGGTATTCTTAGAAGAAAATAAATGTGAGAACAGAGTGCTAGAAATTGTATTAGAACATATTTGCCGCATACCAATAAAAATTCTCCATTTTCCATTTGAATTTAATTGAAAGCATTTAAAACATTTTCCAAGTTAGTTATGTTCATGTAACACAAAGTAATGGTTATTACTCAACTTCAAGATGAATTATTTTCAGCCATTCTTTATAGCATGGGGAAAATACAGCAAACAAGCAATTTAATTATTTAAAAGAACATTGGGGCAATTAAACTTTTCTGACAAATACCACATGAGTAAAACAGAAGGGCAGAAGTAATATATTAACTGTTTGCCATTCAAATGGCTCATTGAGCCTCCAGCAATCATATGCTACAAATAAGATGTTTATGTCACATGCAAATTTAGTGCCTAGAAAAGCATTAATTGTAAACTTTCACACAGCTCATTGGCTTATGGTCTTTAATGATTACGCCACAAGGGAGCAATTGCTTCACCAATACCTCATTTATCTTCTCTGTATCTTCCTCCATAGTTCTTAATTCTATTATTAAGTAAATGGCAATATAATTTCTTTTAAAATGTAACTACTAAATGGACAACAGTGAGATAAAATATATTTATAAATAATGTTTAATTATTTACATTACTTTCCATTGAAATCTGTCTTTAAAATAAGACAGACACAAGATATTGAATCCTGACATTAAAATAATATTTAATTTATAGATTCACTCCAGTGTACACAGCACAAGGCTACTAAATTATTATTTGATTGATTAAAGCCTTGTGTTTCAATTAGACATGTATAAAAGGGAAATTGAAAATGCTATTTGGATTTCAAATCCATTCTCTTAACCATTCCACCATCAATGAGTGATATGAAGAATATAATTTACAGAGTGTTAAGTACACCAATATACTGATAAACTAGTATAATAAAGGTCACTGGAGGAAAAGAAAAATTCTTATAAAATTGGCCTTTACTATAGTCAAGAGCATAATTAATGAATGAATTAATAATTTTCCTAATGTAATTATTATTTGAGTTTGGTCTTTAGTTCACTATATGTCATGTGTGTATGTGTGTGTGTGTGTGTATTGCATGTGTGCATTCATTACTATATCCTTAACAGATACAGAGATACTAGACACATCTTTATTTTTTCTCCAAATGTTAATTAAAGATACTATCTTTTATATTCTTTCTTAACTTATCTTCAAATATGCCTATTGCACTTTTTAATTTATGCTATTATAATTTTTATCTCTATTATTTCTTTTTCTTCATAGTCTTCCTTTTATTGCATCTACTTGTAATGGAAGCAATGCTTTTTCTTTTTATCTCCTTGGGATATTAATTACTTATGTTTTTTTCTACTCATAGGATTATTTATTTTTCTTCTGTTTTCCTTTCTTTTTTAAATTTTACCTCTGACCTCCATATTAAATGTTTTCTAAATGCCTGGGCATTCCTGCTTCTTAGCAACATACGTTAGACTGATATTTGGAAACTCATTGTGTGTATTTTTGGGGGATAATGCTGGTGGTAGTAGTAGCACTTTTCGGTTTATGCGCTTCATTGGAAATTGATCAGGCAGAAAGGTGGCTATTTACTTGTAGGACCACCCAAGGTCAATGGCTGTAGGTCTTAGAGATTTTTTTTATCTTGAGCTGGTTAGGTTCCACAGAGAAGAGTACTTTCATCTTGTTTTTGATTATGTCATATAAAGTTGACTTCGGGGGTTTTAATATGGAAAGGAAACTGGGAGCTCACTTTTCAGCAGGCAAATCGTCACTTAATCTCTTGTTTTCAATATTGGAATACTACCTCTAACCTTCCTTGTGCCTCATAGTCATAAGCCCCAAGTCTTTTTTCACTTAAGATCTTGAGAGACTAAACATCCAGGCTTCTTCCAAAGAGAGAAAGAGCAAGTTACTTGCTTTGTCAAGAAAATGAGGGGATCCAGATTTCTCACTGCTCCTTAATCAAACTTTCAACCAAGTTTATAATTTTCCACTTCCATCTGGCTTCCCTGACTTCAGAACTACCTGATGCAATAGGTCTGAGTGCATTTCAGGGTGGGGTGGAGGTGTGGTAGGAGTCATCTTGCTTCTTTTTGGTTTTCATTCTCTAATCACCACTGCCACCAGCTCAAGCTCTATTTGGCTTTCTCTGTTCTCTCAGTTAAGGGTACTTCTTAATTATCCTTCATTTTCTTTTCCCATTCTCTCTTCCTCCCTTAAGCTCCATTTTGTGGATTTCTGTCATTTTCATGGAACATAAAAATCATCAAAAGTAATAATAGTAATAAAATAGTAATGATAATGATGTGTCATTTTCTAAAATCTTCCATCAAAAGGAGTAACCAGGAGTCAGGAAAAGACAACAAAAAAGGTGTCTCAGTCCATTCAAGCTGCTATAACAAAATACTGCAAACTGGATGACTTTCTAATAACAGAAACTTATTTCTCACAGTTTCAGAGCCTGGAATTCCAAATCAGGATGCCAGCATGGTTGGGTTTTGGTGAGAATCCTCTTCTGGCTTGCTGGCTGCAGATTTCTTGCTGTGTTCTCACCTGTAGAAGGGATTAGTGAGCTCTGTGGGTTCTTTTTGGTAAAGGCACTAATCAAATTCATGAGGGCTCCATCCTTATGGCTTAAGCACCTTCCAAAGCTCCTACCTTCTAATACCATCACAGGCATTAGGATTTCAACATAAGGATTTTGGGGAGACACAAATATTCAGACCAAACCAGAAGAGCAGTGGATTGTATGGTCTGATGGCATGTGCATTGAAAGAGATCTTTATTTGGGTCTTGGGGAGAAGAGAAAAGAAATGGTTTGACAATAAACATTAAGGACAGTAACCTAGCCCTCCCTCGAGCCCTGTGGCAGTTGGGTTGTGGGAGAGAAAAGTGGCTATCATGTGAAGGGTTCCCAAAGAAAGTTTCCTAGAGTGGGTCAGGTGACAGTGAGTTCTAGAGTTGAAAGAATTTGTAGTGTTCTAGAGTTCATGATGGAAAGTTTTGGGAGTTTGGCAACAAGTGAAAATTTGTGTTTATGGATATACAGGACCATTTGAGGAAAATGTCCTACTATTAATAGATTATGTGAGTGGCGTGGACATCCAGTGATGATGGAGATAATGATGGGTGTAAGAGTTTGTCCTGGCACCTAAGGGAAAGGTGAGTCGTCATTTCTAGTTATAACATCCGTCTCAGGGCCTGGTCTCTTGTATCATTGTGATTGGTGGGTCAGGTGATATTCCTGTAAGGACTAAGCCAAGAGTACAATGGACCCCAGGGACATCCTTGATAGACTAAAGTCAGTGGAGTGGTTTCCCCAAGCTCACCACAAACTCCAAGGCCTCCATCCACTAAACTATAACCTGGATCTGCCATCAATGATGTGTGTGTAACTCCGGAGAGCATGGCTGGGCCTCATTTCCCTCACCTACAAAAGGAGGACGCTGGCCTATTTCAGCTTTTAAACTTTTCCACCACACATCTTTTGGAAATGTGCAGGTGGCCTGAATACACTTAGCATTTATCACATTTTAGTTTGACATTCAATGTGAAGTTTAAATGGGAAATATATTAATCCATGTGGTGTGATCATTTCTAGACATATTAATTGAGTTTTACTTTTTCTTCTCTAGAGAACCATGCCAAATTAGAGCTACGTGGGTTACGTTTCCTGTATTTCCCCATTTCTGTTTCAAGGAGGTTGCCAGATCCTTAATTTTCCTACCTTATGGGTTTTTTTCAGAGTGTAAAAGAAAAGCTGATGAATGATGATCATTCCACTTATTTGTGAAAGTCTAAAGTCATGGAGTAGCCTCTCCTAGGTGTCTGCGATTGGATAATTAAGGGGAAAGAGATATGAGAAGTGGGGAATTTCTCCCCAATCTGGGAAGAGGATGGAATTTAGGACCTGTGTGTAATACAGATGTGGGACCCCAATCCCAGCTGCACCTGGAAGTGTGTGTGGTGTACACTAAAGGCTTTACCCTTGGTCTGGGGTCTCCGGCACCAGGGAGTTTCCCATGTCTGAGTTTAGCTCTGTGTTCAGCATATGCGATGGTTTTACAAGCAGGATATAAACAATGAACTGGAATAAAATAAAGACAAATCAGTCATTTTCCCATCTGGGAGACTTCATGGAGGACTCCCAGATTCTTGAGAACCCTACCAACTATTGCTCAAATCCACTTTTGTGCCAGCCATGTAGTGATCACTGAGTCTCATTTAGCCCATGTGCTTGGTAAACTCTGTTGGTCTCCTTTCCCTCACTGGGTAAATGAGAAGGTGGGTCTGTATGATTTCCATGGTCATATCCAGCTTCAAAATAAAATGTGATTCTTTTTATCAGTCAAGTATACCTGCCCTGACGATTCCTCTCAATGCTTCCTCCCTGTTACCTCCTAAAATAAGGCTACACCCTGGATTAGCACAAGCAAGTTTACTAAACCATCTCACTCTGCTGATCTTTGCCAGCTTTTTAATATTCCTATGTATCTGAGTGCTAGGGAATTCATTCTGAGCATTAAAATTAGGAAAAATTGAATAATTTCTTTGTTCTTCCTTTTAGCAGAGCCAACTTCAAAAGCACAACAAAAATAGCATGAAACATGATGTAAAGAATAAACATTTAAATCTGTGGAGCTCAGCAGCATTTAAAAAAATTAGAAGAAAAACTAAGACTTTAAAAAGAGCATGACATTAAAATTAGTAAGTTTTAGTAAACAGTAAATTAAAAAAAAATATTTACCTCAAGGAAAATATTCTAAAAGAAATTTTCTCTTTGGGGTACTAGAAAATAAATAGTTGTATAACTCTTTTAGTAAATGCCTTTAAATCTTTGGAGAGAGTAAACCAAGGTAGAGTGGATAAATACATCCTTCATCCTTTCTCCAGCTTGCTCTCTATCACCTTTCCCTAATTAAACCAGAGATACAATAGTCACTGACCCAAAACAATCAAAATGTCTCTTCATGTGTCCTTAAGCATGTGGAAACTCCTCCAAATATGGGTTTCCTCTATTGACACTAATGTGTGGTGAAGATGGGACTTGAGCCCCCATTTAAACATCAGCATCATAAACATTACTGTTGCAAAAGGTAAGCAATGGAATTTAGTCAGGATTACATAGATTAATGATGATGATTTTGGACTCAGAGACTTAGGTTCCCAATTCAACTTGGATACATATTAAAAGAAGTATCATGGAGCTTTCATGAAGATATAGACGCTGTGTTTCCCCATACCACATAGTTGAATCCAGTTCATCCTGGCTGATTCTTAAAGCTTTACTTCAGTGCTTCAGTGTGAGGACCTTGTAAAGTACAGATCCTGGTGTAGTAGGCCTTTGGAGGCTCTGGAGTTCCTGCATTTCTGTCTAGGTAACAGGTGATGTGGATGCTGCTGGTCCATGCACGACTCTGACTAGCAAGGCTTTCCACCACACTCCAGTTGCAGCTGCAGAAACTTTTTAGAAAGCATGTTAAAAATAAAATGTCTTTCCCAAACAATTTCAGAAGTATCCATATACTCGTAATTTGCAAAATAAATTTGATGCTAAATCAAAGTCAAAGGTTTTGTGGAGGTTTTAAGGCAGGAAAGATTGTATCCCATCTAGCAGGTGGGATCAGGGGAGCATCACAGAAGAGAGGCACTTTCCATGCATAGAAAGATAAGAGGATTTGGAGAGGTAAAAATAGAGATGCCATTACAGCAGTTGAAATAATAATAGAGCAATAACAAACAGACATCTATATGGCACTTACTGTCTTCCAGGCACTAAAATTTCTGCACATATTAACTCATTTTACCCTCAAAACAACTTTATGAGTGAAATACTTTATGACATCAATTTCATGGATAATACTGACATAACTGGGCACAGTGAGATTCAGTATTGGTACTTTCCCAAGGTCACAAAGCCAGTAAGTGAAGGAGCTGGGATGTGAATATAGCAGGCAGGCTTCAGAGTCTTTATGCTAAAGTACTCTGCTATATTACATCAATGAACAGAAAATATGTGGGATGTTTATGGGGAGTGGTTTAATTCACCCGGGATAGCATGAAGGGTACATAAAATATAGAGAGCAGGTGGGAAAGGAGCCACAGAGCAGTCAGGCTCATGAAAAAAAATAAGAAATTTGGACTGAATTCAGTAGGTGAAAAAGCCATTCATGCTAAGCTCATTTATACCAGCTCTTTCAAAATCTTTACAAAAAGGGATAACAATAATATTTTAAGCACGTTAGTAGTCTAGAGTTTTAATATACAGATCAACACAGCATCGATTTCAACAGAACTGAGTTCAGTTCTTTACCTTCCATTTAGTAGTTGTCATCTGTTAAACAAATTGAACATTGAGCTTCTGATAAACAGTATGAACATTTTCATCTTTTTATGGTTTTACGATTTTTGCAATACACACACACACACACACACACACACACACGCACACGCACCAGTGTTGATTCCCAAATTGGTAGATGGGGCATGAGAGAAAATATTGACCATCACTTCAAAGAAAATAGCTTAGCAGGCTTACCAGTGACACTAAGTGGCCCAGTGGCTGACACATAGTAAACCATGAAGGAGACCTAAGGGCAAGGCCTAGAACTGAAGAAATAACATTTTAGGGTTAATGTCAAGTGGCTGGCTATTTGAGCAGAGTGGCTAATTGGGGGATTCTGCCACTGTTAGCATGTGACTACTCTTGAAGCTAAAAAAAATTGGGATGACTCCTCTCATTCTGTCCTTTGTCTTTGCGTCACTGACCTTAAGGGAAATCAAAGAGCAGAGGGTTTTATGTCTGAAATTCTACCCTCCAAGTTTTTTTCCTTGCCATCTCAGACATCTGACTCTTAGCCCTTCCATTAAGAAGCATGAACAGGGACTTGAGTCAAGTAAAACCTTTTGGAAGCTCTGAGTCTATATGGACTCAGTCTTCTTTGCTTTTTATTTCACACTTGATGCACCCCATGATGTACCCAGGGTTAGAGGGTGTTCATGCTCTCTGTGAGCAGTAAAAGGAGGATGCCAGCTCTCTCCCAAACAGCACCTGTGCAGAACCACACACTGAACCAGGCCCTGACTCCAGTCTGCCAGCCTATAAACACTGCTCTCTGATTTTCCTTCCATCTCATCATATCCTCAGAATGGCATTGAACACTATCCAGATGTAAACTGGAAGGTGCTGTGGCAGTGATGTTTTTCCTCTCGACTACAGTCTCGGATTGTCCTGGGTAATCGCATGTGCCTCTTGCCTGGGCTAAGGGCCCTGACATCCACATCTCTCCTGGGTGGGATTTCCACAGCTTCACAGGAAGCAGCTTATACAGTGATTAATTTCATAGTAGTGCTACTTGATTGAAACCTTATCATCTCAGGCATTGTGCTAACAGCTTTAAAGACATTACACTACTTAAGTCTCAGAATAAAATAATAATTGATATTTATCTTTTACAGCTAGAAAATTTAAGCAAAGTGCTAAATAAGTAAGGCCTTAATACATATCTACTACTGTTATAATTATAAAAATTGATTTTATAACTTGGTAATGCCATTTGGTCAAATATTTGTAAAAGTTACATTCCACTGTGGGAGACAGGCACGTCATGAACGATCTGTGATGGGAATATGTAGGTATACACATGATAGCATGATTGTATCACAGAGGAGGGTCTGATTTAGACTGCGTGGTTCAAGCAGTGTGTGCGCGGCAGGGGGAGAAATGGGAGTTGTTGGCCCTGCCCCCCAGGAGCGTTTGGAAAGGTATGGGGACAGTTTGTTTGTGATAATAACTTGGCATTTAGTTTGTGGGACCAAGAAAACTATAATCCTGTAGTACTTGGGCAGTATCTCAAAACACTAAATTGTCTCATCCAAAATGCCACGATATTTAAATATACTGTATCCTTAGTGAATTTTTGTTTTGGTTCATCTTTCCTGCGAATGACTGTGAAAGTGTCTTTTCATTTCCCAGTGTGACTGCATATTTGCCTAGTTCTTTCTGTGCTTCCTTTTTCTTTATATTAACATATGTTATTAAATGAATACATTTAGAATTATTACATTTTTCTGGTAAATTTAATCATTATATTTCTTTTCATCTCTAATAATGCTTTTCCTTAAAGTCTGTTTTGTGTATGTTAGTGTAACCTCAAAAGCATTTTGTTCTTGGTCGATGTTGGTGGGGTATGAGTGTATTTTTTGTGTGTGTCTTGTGCATGCAAGTTTTTAAAAAATAAACTTTTAGTTTTAGAATTCTTTTATGGTTACAGAAAAATTGCAAATATAGTACAGAGTGTTTTGATATACCCACTGCCAGTTTCCTCTTTGATTACCATCTTACAGTAGTATGACACATTAGTTGGAATTAATGAGCCAGTGTGATTCAGTATTATTAAAGTTCATATTTTATTTAGATGTCCTTAATTTTCGCTGAATGTCCTTTTTCTGTTCCAGGATACCTTACAAGAAACCTATCATGTTATATTTAGTTTCCATGTCTCCTTAGGCTTCCCTTGGCTGTGACAGTTTTACAGATTTGTCCTTTTTTTTTTTTTAATGACCTCAATGGTTTTGAGGAGTACTTGTCAGATATTCTGTAGAATGTCTGTCAATTGGGATTTGTCTGTTTCCCTTGTCATTGGATTGGTGTTATGAATTTTGGTAAAGAAGATCACAGAGACAAAGTGTCATTTTCATCACGTCATTTTAAGGGTACATGCTCTGAACATGACTAATTACTGTTGGTATTGACCTTGATCATACAGATCACTTAGGTGAAGTAGTATTTGTCAGGTTTCTCTTCACTATAATATTTTCTGTTCACCGCCCGCCCCTTACATACTGTACTATTTGAAGGAATGTTACTATGTGCAGCCCATGCTAACAGTGAAAATTACACTCACTTTCTTAAGGGAAGAATATCTAAGTAAATAATTAATAATTCTTTGTCTTTTCTCTCTCATTTATTCAGTCATTTATATACTGATTCATGGATTTTTATTGTATACATTGGATTAGATCCAGACTACTTTACTTTGTTGCTCAAATTGTTTCAGTTCTGGACACTGTAAGCTCTTTCAGGTCCCTCCTGTGTCCCTGTAATATAGTCTCATCATTGTGATTACTTTTTCAGAAAGACTTTATTACTTTCTGGCCCTATAAGATGCTCCAGGGTGATTTTGTGTATTTCCAACCCCATTTCCAGAATCAGTCATTTCTCCACGGAGCACTGGTTCCAAATACTTATGGAGAACAGTTTTAGAAACAAAGATCTGGTACTAACTGCGCTTGTTGCTATTTTTGTATTATTGCCTCTAGGTCCTCTCAGCAGACAGAAGGAAATGCATGTATGCATTCTAACCTGTGTATATGTTCATATCTATACATTTTTATCCATGTAACTATATGCATCTGTATTCAGTTAAACATGAGTTTATACTGTCTTCAAATCTAACTCATTACCATAAATAGCATCCTCATCTCCTCCCCTCACTTACCTGTAAATTCCTTACCTGTAAGAAACCTGGATCTGACCAAGTACCATTCATTCACTTAATTGTTCAATTCCAGTATAAAAACAGCAGCATTACAATCATTAACTCATAATTCAATTAGGAAAAAAAGTTTACCAAGTACAGTGCTTATGTAGAGTCTGTTTTGCTTTTATTGTTACAGACTCTGCTCATTTTCCTCTACCTCCTTCAGTAATGTTTCATATACAGTTAGAACAATTAGAATTTTTTATCATATTCTACATTCCATCTAAGAATCCACTGACCTACTAAATTAGTTTTTTAAATTTACATACATTAAAATTTACTATTTGAGCTATAAAGTTCTATGGGTTTTGATCAATGCATAGTGTCAGGTATCCACCATTACATTATTATACAGAATAGCTTAATTGCTTTAAAAGATACTTTGTACTTCAATATTTAACCCTATTGCCCTCCACTGAAACTCCTGGCAACCGCTAATCTTTTTATCATAGCTAGAGTTTTACCTTTTCCTAAATGTTGTATAATTAGAATCATACAATGTATAATCTTTTCAACTTCTGTTAACACTATTAGTATATTTTCTTCCTTTCCATCCCTTATAACATTGCTGTCATTCATTCCACTTACTCAGGTGACATAATTATTCAAACATATTGTGACTAGTATTACCTTAATTATTTTTAGATAAACTAAGAATAAAATATAAAATGTTTTATTTTACCTTTTTTTACCTTTACTTCAGATTTTTTCCTGCTTTATTCTCTCTTTCTTTTTCTGGAATTCCAATTACTTTTATGTTACATCTTTTAAAATCTCACAACTCTTTAATGTTTTTTTCCTGTGTTTTATTTTCATTGTTTTTCTGGGTTTAAATTTGGGAAGTTTCTGCTGACCTGTATTTAAGCCTACTGATTCTTTTCTTGGCCATGTCTGGATTACCAGTGAGTGCAAAGAAGGCATTTGTTTCTGTTATAATGTTTTTGACTTCTAGTATATTATTTTCATTCTTAGAGTTTTAGTTTCTCTGCTTACATTACCTATCTGTTCTTTCATATTCTTACCAGCTTATGGCTCCAGAGCTTCTTAACTGTGACATTCTGAATTCACTTATCATTCCAGATTTCAGAATGGTAGTTGACCCTGTAAATTCATTTTTCCTATGGATCCAAGGACAGTCACTGATTTTCGTTTCAGCTTTTTCTTGTTGCACGTATGGGAATGAAAATGTATTTTTAATTATTTAATTTCCTCCTTTCTCTATCTGCTGTTTTAGATTTTTTAAACATTATGTAGTTACTTTTAATAATTTGAAGTATTTACTCATATTTAATATAATTACTGATATGTTTGCACTTAAATCTACCATTTTGTTATGTACTTTTATTTCTCTTACCCTTTCTAGGTTCTTTTTGCTTTCTTGTCTTCCCTTTGAAGTATTAACCTTTTTAATATATTGCTGGATAAATTTGGCAAAACTTAAGGAATTTTGTATTTATGTTCATGTTTAATACTGGTCATTTTTTGTTCGTTTTTAAATTTATCTTTGTCAAATTTTAGTATCAAGGCTATGCAGTGTTAATAAAATGAGTTGAGAAAGTTTCCTTTTCCTTTGTATTTTAAAAAAGTTTGTATAAGAATGATTTAATTTTTTCCTTAGGTACTTAATAGACTCATCTCTGAAGCATCTGGACTTAAGGTTTTCTTATTTAAAAAGTTTAATATTATTACAATTAACAATGTTTTCAATAGATGGTTATTTTGATTTTCTGTTTGTTTAAGTAGTTTTTATACAGTGTGCTTTTCAAATAATTGTCAGATATATTTTCATAAAAACTGGTCATAATAACTTTTATTATACTTTTAAATCTTTTTGGGATATATATGTATATAGTGGTGAAAACACAGATCTGTAAAGATGCCATAGAGTTTTCTATGTATAAAATAATATCTCCTCCAGATAACAGTCACTTTTCCCTTTTAATATTTATGCCTTTTATTTTTCTTGCCTTATTGTACTGGCTATAATTTCCAGGACAATATTTTAGAGTCCTTTTTTGTTCATTACACATAGCATGGTTTCTCTTTATTTATCTGTTAATCTTTGTTTATTGGACATTTATATCTACCAAGTTCAAAAGCTAAAAGTCAAGTTTTAAAATATCAGCATGAAAAGATAATTATTTAAAATATATGGCATATTTGCAAAAGAACTAAAATGAAAGTCTATAACTAAGAAAATCTATAATAATTGAATTTAAGAAATGAATAAGAGAAGATAAAGAGACTAATCAAATATAGATTAGAAAGTAAAAGTTATCAAGGATATAAGAACACACAAGAAACTCAAGTTCCTGGAGAGCAGAGAGAAAATAAAAAAGTACCAATATTTGAAAAACTAAGGTCTAAGAATTTTTCTAAAGAAAGGTATCAAGCTTCAGATCCCAGACACATTAATTCCAAACAGATAAACAAAAGATGCCCATACTGCAACACATCATAATGGAACTGTAGAATACTGAAGATAAAGAGAATACTTTCAAACAGTGACAAATATCTGACCTCTTACTAGTAACAAAGATGATAATAGAATGATACATTGAATGTGTCAACAGAATACCTGTCAACCTTGAATTCTATAGTCAGAAAACGTATATTTCACTAGTGAGTGAAGACTAAAGAAAAAATTCAGAGTGTACATCACTAGCTTATACTTCAAATTTAAAAGTGAAAATTTATTGTTTGAGAAATAAATTAAACTAAAGAACGGTTGGGAGATCTAGGGAAAACTAATGAGCAACAAATGTAGTAGAAGTGTGGACAATGAACTTTGCATAACACTATTATATTAAAGCATTACATTGTTAATATATATAACCGGAATAAAATATATTTTGGGAGGTGGCAAATGGAGTTAAATTGCTCTAAGTTTCTTGTATCATCTAGGAAAAGTTTAACAGTACCAATTAACATTAGAATTTGATAAGTAAAATAAATATGTGTGTTGTAGTTTCTAGGTTATTATTCACTAGCAAACTGGAAAAGGAATATATAAAGTTGCAATTAAGTGGAATTTGGAATAGAAGGGGAAATGGAATGATAAGTTATTGTTTTTTAATCTCAAGTATGTTGGACAATGTATTTGAAAGATTATTTGTGAAAAAATGAAGTTATATTGATGTTACTTTCTTTGATAGAATAGTTGCTTTTTCTAGGAGGCTGGGCAATAGTAGTTTGAGATTATTTTTTTCTAAATGGAGGGTTTATGATATTCTAGGTCCTCTCAGGCTACCCTAAGGCTAGACGCAGTCCACACAAGGGCTGTTACGCTTCTAGTCAATTTTTATTACTAGGATGCTCTTAGGAGTTAGATATATAATAATTTAATGTTTACTACCAATTCCTTTTTCTACTGTCTTCTTGTAAGATCTTGGTTCATCTAGAGTTTGTTTTCAAATAATTCTAGAATTTTTTGTCAACAATATTTGTATAGTTCTTGCATCTTCAACATTGTTTATAGCTTTATTCTTGAAGGAAAGCATGACGGGATATTAGATACTTTGCTCTTACTTTCTTTAGAACACTGGACATTTTGCTTCTTTGTCATCTGGTGGTATTGTTGCTGGGGGGATATCTGAGGGTCATCTGTGTTGTATTTTTTGTTAGCCCTTCCAGAGCCTCAGGAAAAATAATAAAGGGATCAAAGGCACGAGAATTGAGACATTAGGAATAGATTCAATAAATAATGTGATCTTGTATAAATATGATACATGAAATTAGTATAGTAAAGGTGAATCATTACATAAATGATATCTGAAAACTTAAAATGCTTATTAGAAAAAATCTACATACTTAATGTACTTCTAGTCTACCCACACAAATTTCAAAATAATTATTTATTTAAATATAAAAAAGAAGAGGGACAATATATAAGTTTTCAACATTTCTATGGTTAAAAATATCACAAATCCAAAACAACACTAGGTAAGACAAAATAATTTAAATTATGTTTGTGCCCAGTATCTTTGATACACACAGAATTCTTAAAATTTAGTTGGAAAATTGAAATAACTAAAACTAAAATTAGGCACAGGGTCTGAACGAATATTTTGATCCAGAAGAAGCAAATACATGGTTAATATATGATTGGCTGATTTGATAATAATGGATTCACAGTCTATTATACCCAATTGTGAAATATGAAAAGGTCTGAAATTCAAAAATTGGTTTTGTAAACTTGGCACTTTTATCTGAGTTGACAACGTCATCTAGATCTCAGTTCTCCTACCAGTCACTCAACTTGTTGCCTTTTTATTTTATTATTTTGTTGCTTTTTTTGTTGTTTTATCCTTTGGGTTTTAATTATACTGGCATTAAGGATACTTTATGAGTGAAAATAATTTTGGTGGGAGGTAACCCAGTACAATATTTCTAGATAGAAATCTGGCAATAAGTGCTATGCGTGGCATGCGCGTGCGCGCACACACACGCACACACACACACACATATCCTGTGCAGCAACAACACTTTATCTTGCTCACAGAGTTATTTGTACAGAGGGCATTTATTACACCACATTTTGCAGCAGCACAGAGTAGTCTAATGTCAATTATTATGTGTCAAATTAAATCAATTGTGATGATGCCATACAACTGAGTAGCAATGCAGCAGATTTTAAAATGCTAAGATAACTCTTTATGTGCAATTTCCAGGCTCTTTCGATGCTCACCAAGTGGTCCATTAATATTACAAGAATGGTAAATTTGTTTTGCAGAGAATATCATTTCCTAACTCTAAATTTTCTGTTAAATTAAAATTATGGTACAACCATGCTGCGTACCTATGTAACAGTTAAACACTAAAGAAGTAAATTTTCATATTTTAATTGAAAAAGATCTCCAAGCTATATATCAGGTGAAAATGGAAAAAAAATATGCTCTGGATTGAATTTCCTTTCCGTGATTTCTGAACTTTTGATAATGTTAAAATAAAAGTCATGTCCTGTGGCGAACCGAGGGATGGGCCTGTCCAACGTATGGGAACTCTTGGAATAAAGTAATGGGGTTCCTAAGATCATGAAAGCAACTGGCATTGATATCTCTAGTGCAGACAGCTGTGCTCAGTGAGACATGGCTCATTCTCAAGGGTCTTTAGAAGCAAAGGCCACAGAATAGAAATATGTTGGAAATGAAAATTCAGTGGAAAGAAAAATTCATAAGAAAACTGCTCAGTAGTCACTGGGGAAAGGAGTTCTCAGATATGGCTGGCAGATTTTTTTATGGGCCCAATTATAATCAAGATGGTGAGTGTGTTAGAAGCAGTATCTTTTTGTTAAACACTAATAAGACATTTGATTTATATTGCATACTTTATATGTGTATTGTATGCACAAATCTACATGTGTGCAAGTAAATACATTTTTTCATGCCAAATATATATTAAATGCCTATCAGCATATCATTTTTGAAGATATCACCAAGATTTGTAATAGCTGGATAGATTCTAATTGATTTGTAACCTGGCTGTTAAACTAATTTAATGTAAGTTAATATCAACTATCAATGAGTTATTAAAATGTCATTGTGCCTTAACTCTTTCCATGCTCATAAAGTTTTCCATTAATATTAAAAGAATGAAATATTTGTTTTGTAAAGAATATCATTTCCTAATTCTAAATTTTCCAATAAATCAGCAATTTAACATTTTTTGGCACCGGGAAACGGTGCTTCTATGAGAATCTAATGCCTAATGATCTGAGGTAGAACTGAGGCAGTGATACTAGCACTGGGGAGCAGCTGCAAATACAGATGAAACTTTGCTCACTTGCCCGCTGCTCACCTCCTGCTGTGTGGCACACGTCCTAACAGGACAGAGGGTTGGGGACCTCTGTCTAAAGGAAGACCTTACCCTCCCTAGATCAGGATAGGAGCATACTGTAATTCTTTCTTCTTTTCTGCCTTGCATTTCTGTTCTTCATTCTGTGAGGGTCTCTTGCTTCTACAGCAGAAATGCCTTCCACGAGTGAGAGGGCAGTAAGCTTCTGGTAGCCTTGGCCTCATATTCCAAAAGTCCCCCCATCCCTTCTCAGTAGTTGAGGTCAGGGACTTATACTGGCACAGGTAGGGCCATGTTTCCCATCCTAGCTACAGAGGCTGAAGAAACCAGGCACAATGGTAGTTCAGTCTGTGACTGAGGTAGTGAGGACAACTCTAGAAGAACTGGCTATGACATGATTTTAAAGAAATATTATGAGCATTGTGATTTTATAGTAGCAGACACTGAGAAATATCAAACTTTCAATATCCTTAATTTTTAATTTTCTACTCTTCTGGCTTTATTAAGATATAATTGACATTGTAACATCAAGTAAGTTTGAACATGTTGATTTTAATACACTTATATTCTGCAAAATGATTACCATCATAGCATTAGCTAATAACACCTACATCACATCCTATAATGACCATTTCTTTTTATGTGGTGAGAGCATTTAAAATCTATTGTCTTTGCAACTTTCAAGGATGTAATAAAATGTTATTCACTAAAATTGCCATGTTGTACTATTATAGCCTTAGAATTTATTCATCTTACAACTGAATATGTATACCCTTTGACCAACATCTCCAAGCCCCTGATAACTACCATTCTACTCTCTGTTTCTATGAATTTGACTTTCTTAAATTACACGTTTAGGTGAGATTATACAGTATATGCCTTTCTGTCTGGCTTATCTCACCTAACACTAACACCCTCAAGGTCCATCCATGTTGTTTCAAATGGCAGGATTTCCTTCTTTCTCATGGCTGAACACTATGCTTAGGACAACATCTGCTGTGTGTTTCTCCGTGTTCTTTATAATTTGACAGACTTCTACTCTAGATATGCAAGCCAAAACAGATAAAAAAATGGTCCTCATGTGGCCTTAGGTTAAGCGCAGCTTCTGTCCTCAGCCTGTCTGGCCAGTTCATCTTAACTTCAACTTTGGGGCTTGTTCCTCACACCTTTCCTGACTCCTGTCCTCCCTCTCTTGTTTGGTCCTGTTGTTTTCTACTGCTTTTACCATTCTGGTTCTGGTTTATTTTCTCAGCTATGGTTAATGTGTACTGATTTGCAATTTTGGGCCACTTTATGTAAATATCCTGTAAACTTCATTGAGTCCCCTTGGGCCCTGCACTTCAGCACAGGTCTGCACACTGCTGTGACTGAGACTGCAGTCTGTGGTCAGTCCTCCGCCTTCCACAAAAAGCACATGGTCTCTACATAATATAATATTGGGTGTCCCCAAAACGTATAATTAAAGTGATCCTCTAAGGATAAACATGATAAAATCCCAACATAAGCAATAGAATGAGTCACTTTTGTAAACATCCAAGGCATTATCAAAAAGTGCATGTGGGCATGTGTGTGGGAAGATGGAACATCCAATCCCTACTTTGGCAATTTGAACATAACTTTAGGAAGCAGGATTATGAATTGCAAATTGTATGAAAAAAAATCCTTGATAATGGAAAGTGCCTGGTCCACATGGGAGGTACTCCAGAGCAGGACTTTACATCTGATTTAATCAGTACTGCCCAAGGGAGTCACAGGACCAGGAGGATGGGACCAGATCTTAGGAATGGTCCAGGGATGCTGCATGTTGCTCATCATGAATTGAATATAATCCCTTACAACTGTCCATCTTCCAGAACTCCAGGTTTATGTTCGACAGGACTCTGCTCAAATGTGATCTGATCAAAGGGAGTGGCTCTGTCTCAGGTATGAAAAGCCTGTTCCAGTGTTTCTGTTGCTGGAAACTTCTTTAAACAGTGCAGCTTACCACTCCCACTGGCAAGGTTTCTCCACTCCTCCCATTGGTATTTAGTCCATCGTTTAGCAACTGTTCTTGGAGAAAACACTCTGTTTTAAAATCTAAAGTATACCATGGCAGGCCCCTTGATTTAGGAGATTAAACATGACTGTTGCACACAATAGTCTCACCTTAATTAAACCAATTCATTCCAGGATTGTGGCTCAGTGAGCAGCTCCAGCTGCACACTGCAGAGTCTCTCTGTGGTTGATGGAATTCGAAAGCTAGAGAAAAGGTCAGTGAGACCTTGTATTAGTTCTTCTGAAATTTCCTTGGAACACACACATTCATATTCTCTCTCTCTCTTTCTCTCTCTCTCTCTCTCTCTCTCTCTCTCTCTCTCTCTCTCTCTCTCACACACACACACACACACACATACGCACACACACACGCTCACATCTTCTCACACATGTAAATCATGTATAACTACATACTCTAGTGGGTTCTTCCATACAATAATGCCATTTACCTGTTCATCAAGAAAGATATAGTTTTTACATTTCTTGGAATTACATGATTAGTAACTGTTTTTCATAGTACATATCCATAATGCATTTGTTTTGGAGAATTTTCCAGTATATGCCATAATGTGTAGCCTTTTTTTTTTCTTTATACATGATATCTCTCTGGGTTATTTGATATAACACATATTGTCATTTGTATTTCTTTTTCTGTTTCATAATTTTTTATTTAAAATTATCTCATTTTGAAAAATTAACAAACTCTGCTTTAACTTCCCCTCACTCTAATGGCTAAGTCACTTTCATTCATGCCACAGACACCACTCTCTGTGCTAGTAGGTCCCTGAGTTCCTGTCTGACACTGGGTCACTTATAATAGAGGCCACTGTAATACAACAGGTACAAAAACCTGTAGTGACGAAGATTTCCTTTAGAGCTGATCTCTGCCCATTTCTCCCCATACACAGTTGGATTGCTCAGCCACACTGACCACTTTGCTGTTGCTCAGACATAAGAGATCTTTAGGGTCTTTGCATCTCCTCTTCACTGTGCCTCTGCACATGGCTAGCTCATTCTCCTCCAATTGTTATTGGCTGAAATCTCACATCCTCACAGATGTTAGCTGCACAAATGCTACCTAAAGTGCCCCACTTTCTTCATTAGTATTCTAAGGTCTAGAATGATCAAAAGCATAAAAGCAAAAAAACATACTCATAGCACAGTACCAAAAGAAGAAAGAAAGTTTTTATTGCCTTAAAAAACTGAGGGAACCCAAAACTGTATGACAAAAAAATAGTATAGGATAAGAGACAAAGGACAAACTTTTTGAGTATTTGAAAGAAATCCATTTGGATAAAGGTTTTTATTTTTATTTTTTACATTTTTTGGTATTTGGTATTTTTCAAATTCATAGCATAGCAAGAAACCACCCAATAGAAAAATGAGAAGTCATAAAACAGGAAAAGAAAGACAAATATCTAAAGATGTGAATATACTCAAGATATTTCAATGAACAAATTTATTAAAATTAAATCACCAAACAGATTCTGAAAAAAATAAATAATTTGATAAATTGAAATAAATAGATGTGGAGAAACAGGCACAATGCAAAATTACAAGGGAAATTTGAGGTATCTTTCAAAACTTGACATTTAATTTTGAAGGTAGAATTATTTTAACCCATAAATATGTTGGAATGGACATATGACAAATTAGCAATGGTTAGCATTTATTGAGTACTTACACTGTTTCAGACTCTATTTTGAGCACCAGAAATCCCATTTAATCCCGCCCAAGACTTAACAGCTAGACACTATTCCTTCCACAATTTTACACATGAGAAAAATAAGGCAACAGAAGACAAGTGTCTTGTCCCATATCACTTAGCTAGTGGTTAGCATAGGCAGAATTAGAATAGGCTATCTAGATGTTGATGAAGTGCTTGGGCATTGAACTTCTACCCTAAAATGCATGGGCTCCATGTAATGACAGTAACAGCACAAAAATGGAAAAAACAAAATGTTCATTCATAAGAGACTAATTGAAAATCAAAATATGACCATGTATTTTCCATATACTTTTATGATTCCTCCGCCTATCAAACCATTATGTTACCTAACAATAAATCTCTAGACATTGCTATATTTCTAAGATTTCAAATTTACAAGCTAATCCTGCTCTATTTGTTTTTCATTTCCTTATCCTGTTTAATCTCATCTTCAGACTCATGATTGGAAGGTCTTATCTCTTGACCTTACTTTCTTTCAGCATTTATGGTCCTCTAACTTGTATCAGATCTTTTCCATATACTCAATCTTTCTCTTCTTCCACGTGCATTTTTTCTGACTGGGAGTGAAGGAGTCATGAACTGGCCCAGGTGGAATGAAGGACAAATGGCTGTATTTAGGCATTGGAGTCTGCAGTATCTGAGTTGTCGAAGAGCTTTAGGGTAACTAAACTGTATGCTGAGATAGTGAAAGGAGATAAACTGTCCAAATCAGCTCCCAATGTAGTACTAGTCATTTCCAGTGACTGTACGAGAAGAGCAGGAGCTCCTTCAGTTTCAGAGCTGTATCCCCAGTGTGCTCTGGACTAAGCACCATGGTTACCTACTGGGTACCAGAGCTGTATCTGTGATACGAATGACCAGCTATGTGAGTTGGTGAAAGTTGCTTTCCCCTTCCACCTTAGTTTCCTTCCTAGTAAAACAATACAGATTAGTCTCCAAAGATCAATTCCTTTCTTCTCTGAACATTTATGCTCTCTAACCCATCAATAAGTAGACCACCTCAATCTCTTGTCTCCCCTTCTTTGGAATCCGGGCTGGCCTTGTGATTTGTTTTGATTAAGACTAAATCCATCATTTGTGGGGGCCTAGTGCAAAATGAAAATAGGGAACCCCTTGTTAAAAATATTATTAGAAATTTTAAGGTGGTGATAGTAGAGCATTAAACTAAGCACAGACCCTTTTTCTGAGCATGGAGCCCTGTACAACTGCACAGGTTATATGCCCATGAATTAGCACTGGCTTTAGCTAATAGAATGCATTGAAAGTGACAGTGTACTAGCTCTAGGTCTAGTCTTTGAAAGAACCAGCAGCTTGCATTGATTGTAGAATCGATTTTTATATAGATTATTATATATACTATATATATAAAATATTTTGAGCAATGTTGTGTATATTTAAATAAATTCAACTATCATTTTACTTAGCTGAACTTAAACCTGACAGTCACAAAAAGCAGTGGAAACTAGAAAGCACATTAGGAGAGACACTCACTGTTGTAATATGGCTCTCAGGAAAGAGCCAGAAGGAAAAGATTTATATGTAACAGCCTTTCTAATCCTCTGTTGGAGTTACTGATAATGAGATAAGGAGGACTAGCAGAATTCAATCCAAGGTCATGCTCTAGGTTTCTGGAATTTGCTAATTATGCTACTCTGCTAATCATGGCATACTACAAATTAGCTGGTATGAAAGATTTGTGGCATTAGAAATAAGTGGAATTTAACAATTTTATTATTATGATTAATTATAGATGAGTCAAAATTGTGTAAAGGATTTATGGAACCAATTCAGGCTAGAGTTTAAGTGGCCTGGTTCAAAATTACAAACTGTCACAGTGGAAAATTTGAGTCAGAGATAGAAGTGGAGACTTCTTTAGAAGATTTACACAGAGCTGTACAAATAGGTCAAGAGACAAGTAGAATTTGCTGGTTCGATTGTGCAAATTCTATATCTTGAAGGTCCACCAGGTGCAAACTCCTGTGCTTAGAACTGAGCAAACTGGACATAGAAATTAGTTGTAGTCGAAGTTACTTTGCTTGACCTTTTAATAGATTGACACAGAGAAATGCTTCTAAAATTAGAGTTTATTAAATCTAGGTCAAATAAAGTATGTTTATAGAGCATCCTCTTGGTGATCAAAATAGAGATTATGCTCACAAAGGAATATTTAAGAAAATGTTATCAGAATTTCTAGGAGAAAAAAAGAAAACATTATGTAGGCTTTAGAAATTCACTGTGGAAATTTGCTACTGACTTGTCATCACTGGGTTTAGATGACATTAGATATATCTAGAATTTGGATGCCTGGAAAGAGAGAATGTAATCCCACCGAGTGGGTTGATGACAACATCCAGAAAGATATATGGAAAACTCTGGCATTAAAGCTAACAAAAAGGACCCCTGGAGTTCCTGGGGTTCAGAACAATTACCCAAGTACTTGAACACATTGAGGAAGAGTAAATTTATAAACCAACTATGGAAGAAATAAGATGTTGAGAAATGCAGACAGAAACAAGCTTACTTTTTCTATCCTTTATTCAAAAAACATTTCCTGACTATCTACAATGTTCCAATTATAGTGGTAGGATTTGGAAGAACAAAGAGGAGCGGGACAATTTCTTATTTTTTAATTTTTTACACCTACTGCACCTGGTCTTCCTAGGTGTTCTCCTATCCAAGTACTAACCAGGCCGGACCCTGCTTAGTTTCTGAGATCAGACAGGATCAGGCTTGTTCAGGGTGGCATGGCTGTAGACGAGAGTTGTAGATTCTAAATACAGAAGGATAAATAACATGGATGTATGAACTGCGTATGTGTGAGCTTAGAGAAGAGAGTGAATGCTTCCCATGGATTTACAGAAAATATAGTAGTTGAAGTCATTGTGTAAATGTGAATAAGAATTTATCAGATGGGAAAAGAAAGCTTAAGCCATGAGAGTGGAGAATTACAAGTAATGATGAAATCAACTTTTCATAATCAATTGTAATTGATGTCACCTCTTCTGGAAATTAAAATCTCAACTAAAGAGTCATGAATATCCCTCTTCCTTAGCTCTTCTATGACTCTTTTTCTTTTCAAATATTTATCCAAATCTCCTTCCAGATATATGTATTACCTGACTTACTGTAACTCCTTTTGCTTTCAAAATGTAAAACTGAATCTCTTTTCCAGTATTGACTAGCCATATAACATTTGGATCCCTCCAAATTCCTAGGAAGGTGCAGAAGTGAAGGGACATAGATTTTAGGTTATAGTTATTTATATAATATAATGGTTAATACTATTATGTTAAAAGCTCAGGAAAAGTAATATGCCTCTGGCTGGTAACTACTGCCTTCATTTCTTTTATGTGCAGACTTGAGTAGATGGGGAAAAATTTATCCAAGTCTTTGCTCTAATTTCTATAAATAATTTGGTGTTGTCTTGGCAGGATCTGGAGCAACAAGGACTCAGTCTTTAGAAGAAAAGGTGCACCTCAGTAATGAGACCTACCTGAGATGTTTGAGTAAGGTTTTTAATAAATGCATCATAGAATGAGCATCTCTATCGTTTTAACTTCCATGTCACCACTCCCCACATATAAGCTGCTTTTTAAAAGTATAATCCCATGAAAGAATTTTTAATCTCTGAACAAGATTGATATAAATAATCCCAGAAAAATATTTTAAAAGAGAGATATACCTCTGCTTAAGTCATCCTAAACTGTTATGAAAACCAATCAATAAAAATTCGTCCTGTGGAAAAGAGAACCAAGTGATTATCTGAGATTCATGAGGGTTGGATGAAACCCAGGGAGATAGATTTTTACCAGATAAAGGCAGTACTTTCTAACAGAGATATTCAAATATTAGAGGATGTGAATTTCTTTTCTGAAGGTGATCGGCAAAGACTCAGTCATTGAATGGGGTGGCAAGCATAGGGCAGGGCTAACAAGTCATTGAGGTTTAATCAACTCTAGCTTCTATGGAATTGTAAAGATCTTGGCCGTCAAGAGATTCAGCAATTTTCAGATTATAATGAGGTATCTCAGTGGATGCTTGTGAGGGAATTGGAAAACAAAGGTGTTCGGGCAAAACTCTTTTCTTCAACTGGAGCCAAGTTTTTGTATTTTGTTTTTATGCAAGGTTTTAATTAAACAAAGGATTCCATAACTTTAAAAATTATTTAAAATACTTGTCTTTCACAGTTTATAAATAAAACTTGATTATGTGTTAAATTTCTGTGCCTCCTAGTGCATAGGGGTTCCCACTAAGGTAATAAATCTTTCATTCATGCATCTATTCAGCTAGTATTTATTGAACATCTACTATATTCTAAGTACTTCTCTAGAGGCTGGACATAGAGTTTTTTTTTTTAATGGAAGAGGTCTTTGCTGTATGAAACATATATTATAAAGGTAGGAGTAAAAACCAAATAAACTAGATATTTTTAGAGAGTTATAAGTGCACTGAAGGAAATGAAACTATTATATGAAGCCAGCACAAATTTATAACCAATATTTAGGTTACTGGGCTCATGGTCAATTAATTTTTCCTTCTGAATAAAAAATTACAAAGCTAATTGAGGCCAAGCTCTAATTACTACAAGTGATCTGAACAATGATATAATTTCAGAGCCAGATGAGACTATGCTGACCCCTCTTATTCTTGGAAAAAGAGACTGTGACCCAAAATGGCTCAGAGATATGCTCGAGGTTACCCGGCAAATGGTGGTTGAACTGAGAGTTAAATACTATTTCCTGGTTTTCTAACACTAGAAAATCTGTCTGTGAACAAAAGAGAAATTAACACAAAGGCCTAACTAACAATGGCAAGGGCAAAAAAAAGAACAATGTTTGATTCAGTAAACCTTACTGGAATACCCTGAGAATATATAAACTTTTAGATATTTGGTTTTTAGATAAAAATGTAAATATCATAATGGGTTATTCAGTATGCTAAATATATTAGAAACTCCCAGTGACCTCAATTTAATATTGCATGCTGATCACTTGACATTTCCAAGAATGACCTCCTAACTGGATATTCTGCTTCATTTCCCTTCCCGCAGCCATCCGTTTCCCCCATGGCACTACAGTGAACTTTCATAAGAGAAATCAGATATCACTTCTTGGCCTAAAATCCTCCAGTTGATTTTTTTAAAAATTAAGTTTATTGGAGTAACATAGGTTAATACAATTATATGATTTTCAGGGGTACATTATAATTTGACACATGTATATTCTTTTGTATATTTACCACCCCAAGTCCAGTTTCCCACTTCATCCTCCCTCATCCTCCTATATTTGACCCCTTTACCCCAACTGCTTTTTAGCATGTTCAGAATCTGATTCAAAACTTCTTGCTAGGGTCTAGAAGTTCCTACATGGTCTGGTTCCATCAGATTTTCTACCTTTTGCCATGCTACCTTCTCATTACTCTCTCCCCATATTGGAGCTCTTGCTGTTTCTGGAACATGCTAAGTGTGTTCTCACCCCCAGATAATTACACGGTCAAGTATTTCATATCATTTAGCACTTAGCCCAAATATAACTTTCTCTACGAGATTTCCACCAATCAATATATAAAGTCACTCCTCCTCTTAGCTAAATACCAACTTACATTTTTGCTTTAGAATTTACCACCATCTAAAATGAAAATGTTTCTTTGTTTAATGTATATTGACTTCATCGCTACTAGAATGTAAGATCCACAAGGGCAAGGGTCCTGTCTGTTTTATTCTGCTATATTTTAGACCTTGAATTAAGCAAGTGACACAAAGGATTGACTCAGTAATATATGCTGAATGAATATGAGGCAGGAAAAATGGACTCATCAGTGATTAGAGTTCTCCTGGGTCTCAGGTCCCTAACTAGGTGCACATGGTGAAAATTGTACTTGGTGCCACACAACCTCGAGCTGAGTGCTCTGTTGTATTTTTGCTCACCTGTAATTTGCATTTCCCAAAAGAAGTTATCTGACTGGAGTATCTGAGTACCACTGTAAATTGAGTATTGCTATGACAAGAGTTTGTACCAGTGACCTGAAAAATAACTGTACTCTCTCTTATTCATTTCAAGTCCTTGACAAAACAATTGACCTAAAAGTAAAGTGAAATGGATAAATGCACATAACTTGTTTTTTGTCAGAAAAAAAGTGACTCAGTGGCCACTAGGGGGCTTCTTTCCTCAGAAGATGTCTGTCAGGGCTCCTGGGATTCTCAGTTGCGCATATCCATTCAAAATGTTTCTGAAATTTTGCATGCTAAATTATAACCTCTGCTGTTAACTTACCTTTGACCATGGACAATACGGTGCTTTGTGGATGTCGACTAGCTGAACTGAGTTGTGTGCCAGGGCTAGTGGCAGGGAAGCCTTTGTGGATGGCAGAGGATCAGGATTTTGTGTACTTCAGGCATTTTCTCCTTGGGCCTTCCCCCTCCTTGGGGGTCCTGTCTTGTTTCAATCTGTGGTTCTTGATGTCTGCCTGTACCTCTCTCCCTGTGACCCCCAGTGTTCTCCTGGGCTTTAATTTTGTCACTCTGCACCCGAAGTGCTTTCTGGTGCCATCCAATATGTGGAGCCCATTTTCTTCTTCTAGGACTGAGCTGTCTGACCCATTCTCCCAAGGCTTGTGCTTCCCCTGAACCTGAATGGTACTTACTTTGTTACCAATCCACAGTGGTTAGTCTAAGTGAATGTGGTTAGATGATTCAGGAGTCAGAGTGCCTGGGTTCAAAATCTGGCTCACTCGTGTGACCCACTGCCAGTTATTTGTCTCCTCAGGGTTTGCAAACCTACAAAATAGAGTTTGCAATTAAGTATTTATTGAGTTATTAAGTGAACTCATACATGTGAAGCCCTCTATGTAGTGTCTGGCTTGTAACAAATATTTCAAGTAAATTTACCAAACAGAGGAAAGGCTGTGTTTGAATTAAAACTTTGAATTTGTAAACTTCGTTGGATAGCCTATAATTATGTAAGCCATTACAGGCTGGCACAGATTATCATGAATAATATAATGGGCTACTCAGCATGCTGAGTGCAGGGGGAACTCCCAGTGACCCCAGTTTAATCCTCTTCTTGCTGATCCTCTGCATTCCCTGAATAGCGTTAACTAACCCTCCCCTTGTTGGTGGCTTCACACTGCACCGCGTGCTCTCTGTAGTTTCTTCCACGTATCACGTTAGCTTTGGCCAATGCTGAAATAGCTCAGCACTGTTTCATAGCTTTCTAATTGGGAAACGTCTGATTATGCACAAGTATGTGTAGGAAATAGATATATTCACTTATATTTGGCAGGAGCAAGCAGAGCTTCTGTGAAACTAAACGGATCTTCTCTGATGAATAGCAGAACTCATCATCAGGGACTTTCTTAGTCCAAACGCAAAGGCTGCATATGTGTATCTCTAGCAGATCAATGTAATATAGATTAAACTCGGACTGCTTCTACTATATTTGGATTTTCTTGGAGACCTCTCTCTCTCTCTCTCTCTCTCTCTCTCTCTCTCTCTCTCTCTCTCTCTCTCTTGCTCACACACACAGATATCTATGTTGTTAGGTTGGGTTTTTTTTTTGTATTTATTTATAGGTAATGCAGCATTGTGAAAAGAAATACAGGGAAAGATTCAGAAAGTATGAATTAACTTGCTATTTCTGCAACTTATAAACTGTGGGAAATTTATATACTGCGAATCAGTTTATCTAAAATAGGGATAATTGTCAATCACAAAGATGCTGTGTACTTATCATGTCAAGAATTATGATTGGGTCACCATGAATATTAAATAAATGAGATAAATACATACAAGTGTTTTTGATAGACCAAAAGGTAAATTTGTGACTATTAAGTATTATGATCTTTATTGTAAGCATGCATAAACAGTTATATAGGTAAATAAATTAAGTTAGATTTATTTTCTGAAGTAAAACTGAGGCTACATGATCAAACTTAAGGTAATGATAAAAAGGAAAAGTACAAACAAAAGAGTACCTCTTACTGAACATGTGCTAGGATCCAGGCACTGTGCAATGCATTTTCATATGTTACTTCCTGTTTCTGAGAGTGTGATCTCTGGAAGTAGATTGTCTGGGTTTTTATATACTTAATTTATATACTTAATTTATATACTTACACTTGAGCCTCTGCTGGAATTGTCCACTGGGAAGGCTTCAGAGTTCCCTTCGGTGGTCAGCTCCAATTATGAAAAAAATCCTTCCCTTTTAAAAGCAGAACTCTATCTCCCTGTCTGTCAGTTGCCTAATTCTGAGCAAAAGTAGCTTGTCCGACTTCCCCATGCGAGCCTTCGATGGCTCCTGTCACATGTCTGTACTGAGCTCCTTCATTCTTGAAGCTTTTCCTTGTATGACCTGGTTTCTATTCTAGATAATCTCCTTTGGGTGACCTCTCTCTCTCTTTTTCTCAGTGTCCCACTTAAGACAACTATGTATTGAGGGCTTGTGGATTCGTCCTACATATGGATGGGGATGCTGTGTTTCAGATAACTTCCTTTATGCTTATTCTATGACAACTTGAGCTTCTGTGGTGACTTGTTCTATGATGACTTGAGGTTCAATTTCTAGGTAGCAAAATAGAAAGGCTTCACTGTGCTGTGTGACACTTATGTTCTTTATTTCTTAAAATAATATACAACAATATAATGACTTTCATGGTTGTAATGCTTCTTTTAACTGATTTTGGAGAATCAGTAGAAAACTCTATAGAGAGATGACTTAGCCTTGAAAATCCTTTTTGTTATTATTATTTTTCTTTGCTGAGAGAAGAATATTTGTTATTGTCACTTTCAAATTCAATTTTATAAACCAATTCAATAAACAGTTATTTTTCTAGGATAAAAGCACTAAAACTATTCTTCACTACATCTCACGTGACCCCTTTGATTCTAATGAACTCAGACGTTAAGAATCAAGAAAACAAAAGCTATTATATAGTTCAGCATCTGAATTTTGCTCTTGGTTCACAGCCATTCTTGGACTAAATATCTGCCACCTGGTGGTTCCTATAAAAATTGTTAGCTACTACCCTAGCCTCTGGAGGGTTCCAATTTATGCTATTGACTGATCGATTGGTTGGTCGATTCATTCATTCATTCATTCATTCATTCAACAAATATACAAAATGTTCACACACTTAGGTGGAATAGCCAGTTACCTAAAGAATTCTTTTAGAATAGTTTCTATAAGTAATTTGGCTGTGCTTAAGCATTCATTCCCATAGTCAGTGAATACGGTGTAATTGTGGCAAGAGATCCTCACACTAAATCTTAGCCATAGAAAATGATGAACTCTTTTAGAACTATTTTACATCTCAATATTTTTTTATTATGAAGTTCCCTCTGTGGTGATAGTTCTTTCCTACCTATCACCTGTAAGTCTGCCTGGCGACACCTTTCTATTTATGGAACTTGACCTATTTGACCTGTGCCTCATTTGTGTTTTCTTTGTATCAGATTTTTTTATTCTTTATAACCTTTCATTGCAGTAATTTTTGAAATTTTCTTACTCTATTAGACTAAAGTTTCTTTCAGATAGTACCATGTTTTTTACCTTGCAACTCTGAGCCCCTCACTTAGTTTAAGGTGATTAGTATGTCCTCAGTAATGCTCAGTTGAATAACTAAAACCTAAATCTATAGATAAATGCATAGAGATGATTTTGTTTAACCATACAAGGCAGAGGAACTTCATCCGTGAAACAGAGTTCAGGAGATCTATACATTTAGGTGGGGAAAAAATAATCTTTATTTTCACTAACAGTGAACTGAAATTTACTGTTTCTTTCATTTATGAATATAAGCAACAAGCCATAGCAGTATTAGCCATACCTGTGACCTCGCCACCAATAAAAAATGGCAGATATTTCCATATCTTATTGCAGTTGTTAAAGGTATTTGAAAATATTGTGTATGCTCAACACCATTTGTAATTATGTTATTTATTAGATTTGCTATTAGGTCTTATTATTTAACTTGTTATTAAAAGGCAACTATATTATTTTACTACTTCATTGATTTGGTTTTTTAAAGTATTTTGATAACTGTTTTAATGTAACTGTTTTCTTTAGTAATCCTATGTATTTTATTTTATGTATTTAAAAACTTTATTATGAGAAAGAGGTCAATCAGATTAAATAAACTAAAAAATTGGCACAAAAAATGTAAGAACATTTAGCCATACTATTTTAATGAAAATTTAATATGAAAGTAAATCATGATGTTGGTAAAACTGAACTTCAGTATCTATATTATCTTTTCCATATTTATCCATCATCTCCAAAGCAACAGGGATGAGTCTGATCTAAATCATTTATCCTTGATTTCATATTGATAATCTTTCAATGTATATGTATTTTAATGTTAATCATCTCTAGAGATGCTTTCCCCTTTTATTATAGAGTAATTAAAAATATTTAAACTAATTTTAAAAATAGTTCAATGGTTTTAGGGTTAAGGAAATACTTTTTAGGAAGGTTGAACACAAAAACATATTTCAGGGAATCAGGATCTACCCAGTAATCTTCAAAAGGAATTATCCTTTTATTTCTAAAATTAAAAAGAAAAAGTTTTAAGGTTAAAACTACAACAGTACAAAGAGAGCATTTTATAGTGAACATTGAGAATGTATGCACCTTCAACAGAGAGTGATTCTTCCAGGGTATCTGCATTGTCTAAATCTATGAAATGTCAAATAGAAACAGAAAGAGAGCAGTGTTTGGAAGAAAATACTCTAAAGATCAAATTTTAATTTTCATATAGAAAAACTGACAGCTGATATTAGCTCGATATAAGAATAAAATTTCCACATGGTTAAGTATGAGATAAAGGAAACATTATCATCCGATGATGCAGAATGATATCCAGGCGTAGGAGAGGCAAGAGGTGAGAGGGAAATGGTCAGTACATTCTAGCAGACTTCACAAGGGAAATTTCCCGCCAGGTCGGAAATGAGTGCAGACCATCCCTGGAGCCACCACTGGGAGCTCAGGAAGGAAATGCTGTTGGGATGAAATGCAATTTTAGAATTCGAATGATGGGAGGTAATCAAGTAGGGAAAAAAAAATTGTCTCAAGGTTTTAGGTATTTTACTTGGAGTTCACCAAAACTCTGGCACCAGACTCTTGACTTTAGTGTCCAGTTATGGACCCTGTAGCCAAGATTGACAATTACAATGATAATTGTAACATGAGAATTTATGGAAGGCAACAATAAGATATGTTAAGAATGGTTGAGTCTCCTTTAGTGATGAACATATAGATCTTGCTTTGAATACATACATAACAAACTATAAAGGTTTTATATTGGGTTAATATGCATAGGTCATCACTATTAAATATTGTCATGAAGGGCATAATGCTTAGACTAGACTTAAACTAAGTCTAAGAGACCTTAGACTAGATTTTGCCAGAACCAGGCAATCAAGGAGTATCGCCTGGTGAGCAGCCATAAAAACTGAGTCATACCAGATATGTGCACAAGCCTCATTGGTCAAAGAGAGCATGATGGTCCCCTCTGTCCTCTGCATTCTTTGGAGAGTATTTCAGTTGGCCCCTAGGTGTATAGTAAATTAAATACCCGTTCCTTAGGCCAGAGCTTTTAAGATAAGCAAATAAGCCTCTTTCACAGAAAGACTAGACCCTTTTGAGTCAGCTGTCTCTGGGCTGGGCCCTGGGGTGTGGCCAGGTGAGTCTGAGTGAGCCTTTTAAGGGCTATTTCTGAGTTTCCTGTAGCCTGGTGGGTCTTGTGGATGCAAGGCCCCTTGGCTTTAAAAGCTAGCCATTTAGGGGGGGCTATTTCGGGTACAAGTCTTACAAGTTGGGGTTCAAACCCTTCACTTCTCAGTGAGAAGCACTGAATTGTGAGTTCCATCCAGATCGTGTGTCATTGCAATGGGGATGGGGGATATTGTGATGAAATTGTGTCTCAGCCTCTTCTACCCTCTCTGTGTGGGATTTTCCTATTTGCCTGGTATATAGGAGTTGCTCAGCTAGGTTTTGGATTTTTTTCAGAGGAAATTGTTCTGCGTATAGCTCCAAATTCAGTGTGCCTCAGGGAGGAGGTAAACTTAGGAGCCTCCTATGCTGTCATCTTGAACTGGAACATTTGGCCTCAAACTTCTGGGTTCTTTTCTGTCCTGGTCATATGTTTTTGCTTCAGGATATTTATTGTTAGGACAAAAATTTTTGCTTATAGACTTGCTCATTGTACAGATTTTTTCTGTATGGCTTCTTCTCTTTATTCCCTACTTCCCCTGAGTTGTTAGGGGTTGGTGAGGACTGAAGTATAACAGCTGGACTTCAAGATATAGTATTGCCGGTGGTTGACCACAGGCTAGCCTTCAAGAAAAAGATCCTTCAAACATTAAATGGCTACCTGTGGGGACACTGACCTCTAAGTTTTTCTCTTCAAGATCCAAATATCCAATGACAATTTCTTTTGGCTATTCAAGGACGAGACTGATCAAATCATCTCCCCTCTGACTTCCTCAGACACATTGTTTATCACCTTCCAGCCACCCCCTCAGTTCAAGTTCTGGCTATAGCCACAATGCAGAGACAAGCAGGATTCCAGATTGAGAAGGAGGGGAGGTGGAATGACCGCACATTATTTGTGCTGGGGATGAAGAACCTGATCCTGGGACATATACTCCAAGGCTCCAGTGCCAGAAAGATGCGGAAGAGTGTGTGTTACGGAAACGTTTATTGGAAGTTATGTCAGCTCCAGGAAACACTGTGACCTGAGAGGTCTGAAAAGCAGGGACCTAAGATAGAAAGGAAGAAGGCTGTTAGAGTTAAAAAAGGATTAGAGAAAGCCTCATCCTACCCCCCCACCCCAAAATGCCAGAATCTCTGTTATGCATGGAAATTCACATTAGCATTCATTCCCACCTCTTTAAAAATAGTAATTTTATTAAGTTATAATTTACATATAGTAACCTTCACATATTTAAAACATAGAACTTGATAAGTTTTGAAATATGTATATACTCATGAAACCATCATTTCCTCCCCCCGCCCCCAGCGTCCTCATGCCCCTTTGTAACTTCTTTCTCCTGACTCTAGCTGCCACCTTCACTCTGACCCCAGGCAAGCACTAATCTGTTTTCTGCCACTATAGTTAGCATTTTCTATAATTTTATATAAATGCAATCATACCCTTTAGTCTGATTTTTTCACTCAACATAATTATTCTGAGATTCATAAAACTTGTATATATCAACAGTTCATTTTTTTTTAAATTGATGAGTACAATTCCATTATGTGACTATATTGCAATTTGTTTATACATTCATTACTTAATAGATATTTAATTGTTTCCAGTTTGGGATTATTATAAATAAAGTTGCTGCAAACATTTGTGTTCAAGTCTTTGTGTGGGAATTTGCTCTCATTTCTCTTTGATAAATACTCAGGGGAGAAGAGTATGAATCATCCAAAATTGTAGGTTCAATTTTTAAACTATTTTTCAGAGTGATTTAGTTCCTCTCCATCCTCACTAACACTTAAAATGAGGTCTTTAACTATTTTACTTGGCGAGTTAGTGGCTTCTTATTGTGATTTTTAAGTCACATTTCTCTAACGATTAATGTTGGCTATCTTTTGTTGTGTTTTTTGTGATCTGTGTATCTTCCGTTCAAACTTTTGGCCCATTTAAAATTGGTGTTTAGTTTTAGTTTTATTATTATTAAATTTAACACTTCTTAATATATTCTGGGTACAAATCCTTAATGAGATATGCAATTTGTAATATAGTCTTCCAGTTTGTGGTTTACTTTTTTATTCTCTCTCCACATCTTTGGAGTTCTTTTTCTCTTTTTCAGAACAGAAACTCTTCAGTGTTCTGTCCTGCAAATTATAGTTGCCTTGTTAACCGCAGATTCTCAGCTCTAGAAGTCTGCCATGCTCAGCCTTGCGTCATCCTCTGCATCAAGGCCTAGAAACTCTCTCACAGCAGTAAGCTGAGTGATTGTCAGGCTCATCTCAGTTGTTTTCCATTTCTCAAGGATTACTTTCTTTATTAGTTGATGTCCACTGTCTTGAAAACTATTGCTTTATATATTCTTTCAACTTTTTGGTTGTTTCAGGCAAGAGGATAAATCTGAACCTTGCTATTTCACATTGCCCAGAATCAGAAGTGTGGCATCGTTTACCCCTAAAAATGGATACTAGAGTATATTTTTCTGCTCATGTATCTGTACTGCTTCTCTGCTGTCATTTAGCAGCTGTCTTCACCACACCACTGCCCTCCCCCCACCCCATTAAATGGGAATAATTTTTAAAAGCCTTTTAATCTGCAAAGTTTGACTATACTGGCAGTTGAAACTGAAAAGTGATTCACTTCTTGCAATATAGAGCAAAATTCCATGTGTAACACTACTAACAATGATAGCCAGTGAATTAATTAGTTGTAGTCTGGACTTGTGAGTAAGGGAAAGATATGAGAGACAAAAAAGCAAGGAGGGGAGGGGAGGAGAGGGGAAGAGACTGCTGTGATCCATCAGCAGTTTGGGTGTGTTTCATCTGACCAGAGGGGATCTATGTAGAGCATCAAATGTTTTGATGAATGTGAATTTTATACAGTGAACCTTGGAAAATTCGGTAATCCTGAAAAACAGTAACTGCGTGTAAAAGAAGCAAAGTTATATGACTTTGGCTGTTTAAAGGTCTTTTCTTTTTCAATTAAATGTATGTTCCAAGGATGTGTATTAGAAATAGCGACAAAATTTTCATGCATTTTAATATGAGATCCAGAATTCTTAGCACTCAGCATTTCTTAACTACACTCTGTTTTCTTCTCATAGGGCTCTGCCTCAAAGAAGATGAATTTTTTGATAGTAGTTGGGGATGGTAGAGGTAAAGTCATTAAATTATTATTCTTTTCACCTTTTATTTATCATGTATCTAATTTTAGAAGATCCTGACTTTTGCTACTATCCCTTTTCACATCATTCTCTATTACCGTAAATATGCTTAAGACAAGGAAAAGTATGGGATGATTTGACAGATAATTACAGGAGCTTTCCTTTGCCTGGAGAAGTTTTTTCAGTTTGGGATAATGCATCACAGTAAGTAGTGGGATGAATGAAGAATACAAATTTCTTTTGTAAAGTAAAAGAAAAGCAGAGTTTCAGGCAGATCAGTTTTAAGAAAAAGAAGATACAGATGTCAAGGAGCTAGAAATCAATTCCTTCAAATGTTCCTGCTGCTCTAACCCTTGGGATGATTTCATGTACTCACATTGGTACCCACGTTTGAAGAAAACTGCTCTCTCCAAGGAAAAGACAGAGCAATGGAAATTAGCATAGGATATGCAAGGGGCAGTACATTCTTGCGTTTCTTAGGTCCGTGTTTGTGAGGTGCAAAGGCAGAAGCTCTGAATTAGAAGTTGGGAAATTGAGCTCTACTTCTCACTAGCAGTGGGATCATTCCAAACCATGAAGTAAGAGTATTGAAGTTTCTTCCACCTTTGAGGCTCAATGGCTCTAGGTTGATTGGTAGCGTGCAACTTAAGAGTGATAGGCGCCTGGGTAGGTGATTGGGCTCCTTGAGGGTCAGAGAAAAAATTCTAGGCTTCTGATGGGAATCAGTGTCAATGATCAAGAATTGTGAAAATGCACACAACCATGAGGCTCAAAAACAGTAGAAGGGATCTGTGGGTTCAAGGCCAGTTTCAGTTATCCAGGTTCTGATCCTATCTCTAATGTGAGTGATTGGAAGGGAATAGCAATGACTAATAGCAGTGTCTTGAGGTCTGTTAAAAAATTCTAAAAAGAAGTGAGTCAATTAGTTTCATTTTATATATTAGTAAACAGATTAGGGAGGAGTTAAGTATTTTACCAGGGTCACTCAGTAAATAAAGTGAAGAACCAGGACTCAGATTCAGGGGTGTGTCTTACCCTAAACTCCATGGTTTTGACAGCTAAGCAATTACAACTCTTTCTTTGTGTATTTTGTGTTGTGAGCATGGGTACATGAATTTGAACAGGCACTTGTTTTGCATTAAATTCTTTCAAATGACCTTAAACTTTAAACTCTGTATGTTAGATTTTAACCCAGTGGCATAATATCTGGGCTAGGTACCTTCTCTAAAGTTCAACAAAGGAAAATCAAAGAAAATAACTTTTGGAAGTTGTAAGACACTAAACATG
Organism: Macroglossus sobrinus; assembly: GCA_004027375.1. Taxonomy (NCBI): domain Eukaryota; kingdom Metazoa; phylum Chordata; class Mammalia; order Chiroptera; family Pteropodidae; genus Macroglossus; species Macroglossus sobrinus. Next base: position 230,753 of record PVKZ01001158.1, read on the forward strand.
AAGTAAGGGAAGATTTAGAATAAATACGAAAGATGGTTATGTTACCCGTGTTTTTCTATTCTGTAAGAGGCAAATACAAACAGCCCGTATTTGACAATCTTGCACCTAACTTCAAGCATTCGAGAGCAGACTTCTTATTTTACTGTTTCCATGACAACATATGACCTTTCATGTATGTTTTTCAGGAAATGAAAGGTGAAAATTACTCTGTGTTAGATTGAATTTTTCTCTTTCTCCTCACCTATTTTATTCATAGACACTTAGAAAGTACAGCAATTTCATGTTCTTTTCAAAATTTCAGTGCCATTTTTCTACATTAGATGCAGAATGAATGAATTCAACTTCACTTCCTCTTTATAAGTCCAGTATTTTCGGAGAGAAAAAAAGTTTCCTTATGTTTCTCTAGTCAACAAGCAATATTCTTACAATAGGGTTAATATTTTATAACTTTTAAATTTGTAATATGTCAGTATTTTAGACTCACCACTGCTATGTTTGGATGTGGCCCTCCATTTGCTTTATGCAGAGTTTTTCTTCCTTTCTGTAAACGTTAAATGAGGAGTGTGTCAGTAAATATTTGGGAAGGAGTGGGTAATTGAATACAGAAACATTTTTGAAGTAATTTTTATTTAAAAGACAAAAAGATTCTTCTAGAGTGAAATATTTTAATAGTTAAAGAATAATTCATTTTGGGATCAAAAACTTGATATCTCTCGAATATTGATAGTTGTATTAGTTGGGGTTCTCCAGAGAAATGGAATCAACAAAATGTGTTATTTTATAGAGAGAAAGATGTATTTTAGGGAATTGGCTCATGTGATCGTGGTGGCTTTGTGAATCTAAAATCTGCAAGGTAGGCCATCAGACTGGAGACCCAGGGAAAACTTGCAGTTTGAGTCCAGAGCAGTCTGTTGGCAGTATTCCCCACTCAGGAGAGGCCAATCAGTTGTATTAAGGTCTTCCACTGATTGGACAAGGCTCACCTACTTTATGGAAAGTAATCTATCTGCTTTCCTCAAAGTCTGCTGATTTAAATGTTAATCTCATTCAAAAAAAGAAAAACACAGAAACATCCAGAATAATATTTGACTAAGTAACCATTAAATAGTGTTGTGCCAGACACTGTGCTAGGGTGTGGTATTTCCAAGATGCCTTTCAGGAACCAGTGTGACAGAATCTTTTGGCTTCCACGACCAGTTATGTATCTGGTCATATTTATTATTTGTTGCATGCCTATGATGTTCCAGAAATAGTTCTTGCTGATGGGGATTAATATAATGGGGGAATTATTACATTCTAGAGAGTGCAGTGAATTATTTTATATCTTATACAGATTGACCCTTAGCTCAGTGTCAAGTTACTTATTGACAATGGAGAAAATATTATTTCAACCCTTTATATTTGTATGGGATGTAATGTATACAAAGCACCTTAATATCCATTATTTGATTTGAGTATTACAATAACCTTTGACATAGCAAGGATGATACTTGACTCCCATTAGACAAAAGATAAGCCTGAGGCATTATCTTTCTGAGGAAGTAGTGACATTCCAATCTGTTACTTCTTGACTTCTGGTTTAAATTCTTGAAGTGAGCATCATTGCCATAGGACCATAGCAATTTTGAATGGAGAAGCTAAGAGCTGGATATATTTCTATCAAACTGTAGTGTTTATGGTCTGTCAGCTTCTATTATGTTCACCGTGTGTGCGTGTGTATGTATGCGTGTTTGTGTGAGTGTACTATGTGCATTAAGTGTGTAGAGAGACACTCTCTGTTTCTTATGTTCAAAGCCAAACCCAGAGAACTTGGAACTAATGTCCTGTCCAGCCCATCCACTGTGGGCTGCCCCAGTAGCTGCTTTCACTGGATTACTTCTTAGCTGGGAAGTTTCCAACTACATACATAAGAACAAAGATTTTTATCCTGCTTCGCAGATCCATAGTAGTATTTCAAAGCATAAAAGCAAAAAAGGAATGAGCAACTGGGTGATTAAGAAATTTAAAGTAGGTGGGAAGAAAACTGAGATGACTGAACACAGAGTGGAATGTGTATTTATTGCTTTTGTTCTCTTCAGTTACTCCTTCTAGGTCTTCTTAGCATGTACATGCCCAACACCTGCTCACCACCCTAAAACTAATTCTTCCTGATGAAGAAGGTGTTTCTGAGGCTGATGTAGCCTGATTCACTTTCCAGAAGTAGCACCTCTTCATGCAGAGGCAAGGCAATGTGATAGAAAGAGCAGGCATTCTGAAGTTGGGTAGACTGCTATTTATTTTATGTATGATGATTGAGAAGTCACTTAACCACTCAGAAAGAACCATGGTATCTTTATCTATAAAATATGATGATAATAATTAGTTTCCAGTATTCAAATGAAGCAATGTATTTGTGTGTGCCTATAGCAAGTAGTGCTTGGTACACTTAGCCCTCTTTCACTGAACAAGAAAAAGGAAGCAAATTATTACAAAATTTTAAAGAACCTAAGAAATGAAGAGAATTTTGGCACCAAAGCTTTATTTGTGGAGGACTGCTGACCGTTCTTTCCATCACACTTCAGTACTGACCTCAGCCCGTCAGCTGTGCTAAATGAGGGCACCCATTAACACAAGGCAAAGATAAGGCTTCCCCAATTATTACCACGGCAGACTGCTCTGGTTTTATCTTGTGTTTATCTCAATGGAAATACTGAGCATGAGCAACTCTCACAAATCTTAAAAAAAAGAAAAAGAACAAGAAAAAGAAAAGCTGCTTTTAAAGGACTTTCAGTTTCCCTGTGAAGTTCTACAGACTTGAAGACTGAGTTTTGAAGTTCCAGATATGCTCCTTACTTTCATTAGAGATTTTATAACACTTTGGTGATAGCTATGATGCAAAGGGTTATGTTATTTGGGTAATATAGAAATGTTAGTTTCTACTTTATTTTCACATAAACTGGTTCTTCCCATTCCAAAGCCATTTATTTTTCCTTCTTTTACAGAAAACTATCCACTTTCAAGTGGTAGAAATACTTTGTGATACATTTTCAAAATTACAGAAAAATTGCAAGATAGTATAAAGAAATCATGCATGCCCTTTATACAGCTTCAAAAATTGTTTACATTCTTTCTCTTTCTCCCTTTCTCATGTTTTCTGAAACATCTGAGATTGAGTTGTAAACATGATCCCACTTTACCCCTAAATATTTCGGTGTGCATTTCCTAATCTCAAAGGTATATTCTTATATAATTTACATGTATTCTCTTATACAGTATATTAATCAAAATCAGGAAACTTAACATCAATACAATTCTAGTATCTAACCTATAGTCTGTAGTCAAATTTCATCAATTATACTAATAATATCTTTTATAGCTATTTCTCTTTTCTGGATCAGGACCCAATTCAAGTTCACACATTTCATACTAAAGGCTCTTTCACATCTATTAATCTGGAAAAGTTCTTCAGCCTTTTTTTGTCTTTCTTGACCTTGATGCCTTTGACTGCCCCTTAGTTTGAGTTTGTGTAGTTTTTTCTTATAACCAAATTTAGATTGTATCTTTTTGGCAAAAGTATCCCAGAAGTGATATTCTCACTTCTTAGTGCATCACATCAAAAGGCATGTGATGTGGGTTGGTTCCAATATTGATTATATTAACTGTGATCCTTTGGTTGTGGGGAGTTACTTTGTCTTTAACAGTATATAAATATTTTGTCATCAAATAGTCACCTACTAGATTTATAATCCATTTATGATTTTCTAACTCCATTATTTCACATTTATTTGTTTGTTACCATTTATTTGTTAGCAATCTACTTAAAAAAAGGATTGTTCCTTTTTTCTGTTCCTTCCTTCCTTCCTTCCTTCCTTCCTTCCTTTCTTCCTTTCAATCTTCCAATCAATCAATCAATCATCTATCTAATCAATACAGACTCAAGGATTCTTATCCTATTCAATGTTTTATAATCCATTACTATTTTAATTTATTTTGATATTCAAATTATTCCAAATTTGGCAGTGGGAAACTCTTTAGTTTATCTCCCTGTGCCTTTTTGGTGTGTTTCCATGATTTTTTATTTTTCTTTTTTTTAGCATGCACTGGCTCATCCATATCCTCAGGCTCATCATTCAGTCTCCCTGCCCCAACCCTAGAATTAGCCTTTTATTCAAGGAGCCCTCTCACTAGATATACTCATTGCCAATAGTGTATTATTACTTCTGGATCCACTCAGCAACAGAGCTAGTAAATATCTATATCAGTTATTATTAACATTGTGCCCATGCCAATTATTCCAATCTCAAATCAACACCACCACTAGATATATTCTAGTCCCTCCCTTTTTCTTATCTGTAATTCTCTTCACTACCCCTGAGAAAACTGGCTCTCATCATCTCAAATATGTTTACTCATTTGCTATAGCCTGAATTCACAGACAGTAGCGAGATTGGGACCTTTAACACCTCCTTGTCATGGCCACCCCCTCTCATAAAGTGTTGAAAGCTGACAGATGAAGGGTATCAAAATCTCTCCCGTGGCTTTTATTCTCTTCTCAGAAAGAGATCACGGGAGATGAGAAATGCTGTGACTCTCAGTTTGGCAGTTTCTGTTACCATCTTCACCACTACTGGATCACCGTTGGAGCCACAAGTAGACATAGCATTTATCACATTTCCAGGCCAGAGCTACATATGAATGATCCTTTTGAGAATGGGAAAGAGAAACTTCATCCTTAGGAGCACTGGTACAAATGTTAAGAACATTTAGAGGGAGTCTGTCCTTTGAATGGTCATCAGTCTGGTGCTATACATTTCAATAAAAGATTTCATAGGTACTAGACCATATCCCAAGAAGAAATGTGTAATATTAGAATCTATTTTCCCCATCAAATCTATATTTTATCCAAGGGGCCAACTCAATAAGACATCCTTCTTTCCCAGTCAGGAGCAAAGCAGAAATTGATAGTCCCAGGCTGTGTTAGAAATTGTGGGGTATCTATCCAATGTAAAATGCTGATGATGAGAACAGAGTCTGAAGGTTAGTGAGAAGAAGATAGAAGAAAGTTAAAAAATTATGCCAAGATTCTGGTTGGAAAGGTGAGGCAAAGTCAAAAATGGGGAGGTAAGAAATGAAATCATACATATGAATATGAGAAAAAAATCAGGATGCTCAGGGAGGCAGGGAAAGGGTATACTGCAAAGGAACAACACATGGGAGGCCTGCTTTGGGTGGTGCTGACTGTGGGACATGTGTTTTTAAAGAAATTGTGCAGCTCCAGGTACACTTGATTGTATCACTTCCCTTCCAAGTTATAGACCCTGCAGACCAACCACATTTACTGCAACATTCCTTTTGCTTGTTATTCCAACCTAGTTTTCTATAAAAAGCCTCTGTAGAGAATTACTTTGCAGCAGGTAGTCATAGCCACTCTGCCTCCTCCTGCTGCTTTACTTTATGTAAATTATTTGTCACACAAACAGAGTGTTAAAAAAAATTGGAATGCTATTGCTGTAAAAACTGTTTGCTCTGTAGTCTGATAGTTTTGTTCAAATATCTGCTTAGTCACTTTGTGTGTGTGTGTGTGTGTGTGTGTGTGTGTGTGTGTATCTTACCTAACTTCATTGTGCCTCAGTTTCCTCATCTATAAAATGAGGTTGACAGAAGCTAGTTACAATGCAGTTTCGAGGATTAAAAAATAGTTATTATAGTGGCTGGAACATAATAAATGCTTAATATTAACTAGCTATAATGTTAATTTGGTTGTTACGGTTTTTACACTTTTAATAAACATATTATTTCTATCTCCTGATATGCTCGAGACTAATAAGTAGATTCTTAGTACAATTTTTGTGAACAGTGTGAGGATTGTGGAAAATAAAACTTTCTCAAAAATATGGGTGGCGAAGAGGAATTCCAGATTGGGGATTCCAGTGTCAAGATATATTAACTGAGACCATTCAGTCTCCACACTGCCTTCCCCTGCCACTTCCACTGACTTTGGAAGGCACATGTAGGGACTCCTGTTATCAAAATCTTCTTTCTGGGATGGGCCAAATGTTTTGCAGTTGGGGGTGGAGAAAGTGGAATAATCTTAACTATGAAAGATTCTGTTCTGCAGTAAAACACCTGCACATTAAGCATTCCTCGTGCCCCTCCTTTTGTTTTAGCCAGTGCTACTGCAGCTGACTGCCTGACAGTGGAACCTCACAGCCCCTTAGCTCAGGCGATTGAGTACTTCTGGCTTTCTGTTCGAAGGTTTTTCTGAGACATTGAATATGCCGACTTTTGCTAACACAGCTTGGAATTTTAAGGGAGTTTATGTCCCATGAAGTAGATCTTGACCAAAGAAAGTAAGAGGAAGTGGCTCAGTACTTCCTCTTCAGTCCTCTGGTGGACAGCTTGGAAGTGAATTCCGTGGGTTCCCCAAGGGTCTTGGCAGGATCGAACTCCAGCTGCCTACTCAAGAGCAAAACCAATTCAAGCATTTTTCTTCCTTCCTTCCTTCCTTCCTCCACTCCTTCCCTCTCCACTGTCTCCCATTCCACCTCCTTGATATCACTTCCCAATGTAAATTATCTTCATGTGAATCACTATTTCAGGCTGTGCTGTCTAGGAGGAGCCAGTATCCAGCATCCCTGCTTACACCCATGTAAGTGTAATCCTCTCTCACTGGAAACCTAGCTGTTCTTTTGACTTGGAGGATTTGAGTCATTCTTATCCCATATTCATATTAGCTCTTCTGCTGGTCCAGCAGTAGTCTTGATCCTGTGTACTTGTGTTGAGTTTCTGACTTGTGGAAGTCATTTGCTCAGTCATTCAGACCTTTGTCATACTATACCTATGGTTGGCTTGACCTAGGAACTGAGAAAAGATACAGTATATATTCTCATAGACTAGAGGAAGCAATAAAGGGACAGATGTGCAGATAAATTATTTTCTGAAATTAAAAGAATACATTTTCACTTATTTTTGGATATATATTCTTGTATAATTGTGAGTCTCCTTCCTCCATCTGAGGTCTAGCCTCTCAAGGTAGTGACCTCTGGTAGCTACATGCACCTCTAAGATAGTGGTTCTCAACTCAAAAGAAAATAGAATCACTGGAAGGCTTACCAGCACATCTTCAGAATTTCTGATTCAGTAGGTTTGGATTAAGACCCAAGAATTTCACTTTTAAGAAGTTCCCAAATGATGCCAATATTGCAGTTCCTAGACCACATTTTGAGATCCACCAACCTAGGAAAAAGACCATTGACCGTTCCTGCTTTACACCACTCAGGATGAATTCTTTCATCAGTGTTGTACTAAGAATCTTGAAAAGACAGAGGGCTATATTATCCAGTGCTCACAAGTAAATGACCTTGAGACCCATTAATTTTACCTCCTCTAATCTTTTGCCTGGACCTCTTTCTCATTCTTACAAGGTTTATGTTCCTCATTCTCACATTGGTCTAGAAAAATTCAATTAACAATCAAGGCCTCAAATATTCCCTGAACTTTTTTCCTCATGATCCCTCCAACTTTAGACAAATTTACATACATAATCTCTATGACCATCACCCTCTCATTTGCCTCAACTCTGTCAAGAAAATTCGTGGAAAACTTTGAAATGGACAAGAAAACATTATGTATGTCTTGTCTAACTCACACATCAAGGTTATCACTCCTTTTCATTATCTCAGAGCCATTTTACAAGTTCAGAAAATGTAGAAAACATAATAATACAAATGAGTCTTGCCCATAGAAATGCAAATTAATTGTATCTGGTGGAATGCAAGTGATGGTTGCTCTGTGGTAGACCTATTTTCTTCTATTTGCAAATGTATTTCATAAATATATATGCATATTTTGATATATATATGTGTATATTACCTGTCTATTCTTTGTCTGTTCATTGGAATCAGTTATCTCACCTTATTGGTTCTCTCAATTAATAAGTTAAATACAATCTTTCAGTCTTTGGTACATGTTTATTATATATCTGAATGAGAGTCATGATTATAGTTTCTTTTAAAAATTCTTATTTAACAACAATACCAGGTATTTCATTGAATTCTAATGGCTCATCTACACCTGCAGACAACTCCTTCACCACCTTGCTATGTATTTCTAGAATTCAAAAGCGTCATTTTTTTATATCCTCAGATTCTAACACAGTGTTAATAGTGGGTGTTCAATAAATATTGGGTAAATTTAAAACATGTGGTTTTAAGACAGAAGATAGGGATATTGTCATACAGAAAAGGAAGCAAAGAATTTTCTAGGCAGATGGAATTAATAACAAAAAGACCCTAAAATATGAAATGATACTACAATCTAAAATGCCATGGCAGAAAATGAGAAAGACAGGCTGAATCTCATTTTTAAAGTTTTTTGAAAACGTGTTTCTGGGGAACCATTGAAAGTTCTCAGACAATCAAATTTACATTTCAGGATGAACCCTCTTTCTGCCACAAAGAAACTGGATTTGAAAGATAGAAGCCTGGAGATGGGTAGACCATTAAATATCTCCTGTAGCAAAGTCAGTGCAGAACCCTGTCATCGTGTCTGAATTAGTTATTTGTTTTCAGAGCATCACAGTTCTTCCTGAATCCTTTGTCTCCAGGGATGGAGTAGTTTGGGATACTAAATCATGGTTCTATTGGAGAACCCATCATCTAGACCTCTGGATGGGAGCTACCTGTCTGTATCTTTACAGGTAGCTTCCTTTTTCTTGTGGCAACGCCATAGTGTTAGACCTGACTCCTCATGCAGTCCACTGACTGCCTGCTACTCATCTGCTACCCATCACTTCATTTTCTAATTGCCTTGTTCTCCTACACAGCTAGCCTCATGTCCTCAGCATTGGTCTCATCTCTTTCAAGTTCCAACACTGGCCCTTCCCATTCAATTTAGTTCCAGGTCATGTCTTACAAGATCCCACAAAGTCCATATTTAAAGACTTCTCATTTTAAAAATGTGATTAACAATACTGCAACTACATTCATCACAGGTATACTTTGTGGTTCTAATGAAATAACTGGAGATCAAATTATACCTAAGTCTATATAAAGTTTTATGTAAGTTTAGGTTTTATTGTTAAAAATAAAATTTAAAAATCAGATGCAATAACAGAACTTTAAGTGATACTTGGTATATTGACTAAAACTGTGTCTGAAAGGAAATAAAATGAAGCAGTTATGGAAAATTACTATTTTTCCTTCTGAAGTAGAAAAATAACATAACTGAATTAGATTGGCTGCTGAAAATTGACTTAGCAGTTTTTACTTCTGTTATGCCTCCATCTTCGCACAAAGTGAAATTCCATTATTTTGCTATTATGAGTGAAGTTGGCAAAGTAAGGTAGAAATTTATCCAAATGCCTTTAAACCTTAGAATTTTTCTACTCTAACATATTTTTTCTTTTATACATTGTATCGTACTTATAATTAAGACCTGAAAATTAATATTTTCAATGACATATGTTGATGCTTTATACAGTCACTACCCCAAATTTTTTTATCTAAGTATAAGGTGAACAATAATTATCGCTCAGGTATATCATATCAGCACAATTCTTCTTAAAATAAACTCAGAAATTTGCTTTTTGGAAGCTGAAATTGTACTCTTAAAATGGTTGTATGATGCTTCAAAAAAGATGATATAAAAAAGAAAAAAGTGAGATTCTTTTTTGGTTGGTAAAACAGTAGGATATGTTCTAAGAAATATTTTGCTAGCCTTTGGTTTGTCTCACTAAGTTACTGAAAGTAATAAAACATTTTTAAAGAATTTACTTTTCTATGATGTTTAGGTAACATAACTACAGTTTTCTGGTTGAATTTAATTTTTTAAAAAAGCCACAAATAAACCCTGGTGGCAGAAAGTTTATCGTGGAGAGAAAGAAAGGAGGGCAGATTTATAGCTAATATAGACTTTCCTGATAAAAAGAGGGAGAAGAGAAATAAGAATTTTACCAGAGTTAGGATAATAGTCATTGGCAAATTTTCATTTAACCTCAATGGGAAAATCAACATAAATTTACATGTTTCATGTAATCAGCAAAAATAGAGAACTTAAACTGTAAACAGGAATATTAAGAGCAAAGAAACAGCCAACTATGTCTGGCTCAGACCTGCTATTATTCAAAATGATTATTCTTCTGAAGATAGTTTTATCTTTTCTCTTTTTATTATTTTTTTTGGTGGATGGGGAAGGAGGTATGGTTGAAAATGAGAGAACAAATATAAGAAAAAATGTCTATTATTTATTAATTAAAACTATTATATTTACAATAAAGCTTCATTTTTTTGGAAACTCTTCTTTCTAATGGCACCAGAAAGATGAGTTATTATGATTATATTTTACTGATTAGAGATTGAGGCATAAATAAAAAATCTTCTAAGAAGTGTGTTTTTATGTAATGCTTGAATTCACTATTTATGAAATATTTCAGTGTTTTCTTGTAACTTTTAAGAGGTTTACAAAGGACTCCTATGTATTTCTTATGTTTACTTGGGTATTGTTGATTTGATTTTAATACATACATTACCAAGTAATTTGGGTGTTCTAAATTATTCCTCTTCTGATTCAGATTTGCCTAGACTTTGAAATAGCTTAGTTATTATCTTGTTTACTTTCTATCAAATAAAAAAATAAAACAATACCTAAGATCTCTATATACACCAGGAAGAACTGAGATAAAAGTCTCTAGGGTTTATTTACCTTTTTGAATTCAGTTATTATGGTTGAAATACATATTATATGTAAGATAGAAGAAAAGCAAAAAAGAGACCTTTTTTCTGCCAAAAAAGATTCTATCCTAAGTCACCACTGAAGACAGCTGCAAATCCTGAAATGAATGAATATGCTAACAGTGACCCATAGCGCCCTTACATTTTTAGCTGTTTTACTTTAATGGACGTTACAAAGGAATTTAAATGGAAATGATTTTATATTCTCTTAAAATTGTACATGGTCACAGAAAATAGTTTCCTAGATGGCTGTCTGCAAGCAAAAAGAGAAGTTTTCCTAGAATTTAACCATGCTGGCACCCTGATCTTAGGCTTCCAGCATCCAGAACTGTGAGAAATAAATTTCTGTTGTTGAAGTCACCTAGTGTATGTTATCTTGTTATGGCAGTTCAAGCTAAGACACCACTACAAATATAGAGTATGAAAATGGAGACTAGAGAGGCTCTATGCAAGGCACTTAATATTTTTTTTTCTACTAATTTAGCAGCAATGAGATAAGGGATTTTAATTCAAATTCTTTACATTCCCTAAAGAAGCTGAATTAAAAAGTAGCCAAGAAGGCATAAGCACAGGAAATGAAGGAGCAAGTCAGCCAGAGTTTTTCATTGCTCTAGTTTATGAGCAGGTCAACCACTAGAATACCCCAGTATCAGAGGCCAGCTACCTCATTCCATATATAACTCTTTAAGTAACAGGTGAAATAGAAATTTTGCCTTTCTCCAACCAAAATTGACAATACCCTCATGTAAAAATTAATTGACAAAGCAAAACAAATAACAAATAAACTAAATGAAGAAAAAAATTCTGCCAACTAACGTAAATCCACCTCTATTTTTGCAATGCCCCTATTCATACTGCATACAAAGCAGACAGGAATAATATGTATTTTTATACATGTTTTATGTATCCTACAGGATCCTACAGTATTTCTTCCATCATACCCTACCCTACATCCTTTTGCAAGACTTGTTTTAAAATATATGATTATCTCCATGGATGGGCACTTTTCCTGCATGACAGACTGTACTTTATAACTTCTGAGGAAAAAAGGTAGTTAAATATAAATAGGGATCTTATTTTTTCAATTAGAGAAATGCACTCTATGTTTAATACTGTGAAAATGCATGGTCAAAAGTCCGCCAGTACAATTTAATATACTAAAAGAACAGAGGTGGAGGCAGGTTCATATAAAGAATTAGTAATGGATTTAAACACATTTCTGATAAGTACTTTTTGGACTATAAATGTGAGTTCCTCTTCTGCAAAATGTGGCACCTGATTTTCATTTAGGTAGGACACTGAGACCAAGACCTTCTACTCTTGGAAGTAGTTTAAATGGAATCCCACTTCTCTTTTTTCTGTCCATAATTATGGCATATGCTCATCACTGATGTTGTAAAAGTAGAGTTCCTTAAATAGCCCGCGGCTGGGGGTAATGTGGAGTGCTATTTCTGGAAAGAGCCATGTGACATTTGCCATCACTTTAGATTTCCATTGGCTAGTTACTCTAATTTTTCCATAGCTCTGAAATTCAACTATTTTTTTTTTTTACCAAGTATATGATGTATTCCCCCAATTAAGTTTACATGCATGAACAACCTAAGATTTCTGCAGGAAAAATTAATGAGATGAAAATAATACTGAGAAATCTTAATGATACATCCATAAAATGGAATATTATTCAACAATAAAAAGGAATGAAGTACTGATCCATGTTATAGTGATGAATGTCAAAAACATGCTAAGTGAAAGACTATATACATCATAAATTTTGAAAAACAAATCATTCACATTCTTATTAACTGAAGTGACATTTTTTCTTTGTAAAATATTTTATTTAGCACCTCATTGAAATGGATGTATATACTAGAGAATTTAGCACTATTCAAAGAGACGTAAATAGTCAAAATACTTTCCTTTTGAGAGTTTAAAACTAAGAAAAGTAATGCAATTAAGTAATTGTTAATTAATCAAGCCATTCATTAATCCCAAGACTCTGTGAGAGAGACTAAAGATTTATGAAATTTTAAAAGAAATTTTAAAATTGAGGATTTAGTGGATCCTTTTTTCCTTGGTACCCAGTGCTGATTTCTGTTGCAACAAGGTTGAAATTGCCTGTGGCCTTTCTGTCTTAATCAGTTCAGGCTGTTATGACACAGTCCCATGGAATAGGTGGTTATTTCTCACAATTCTGGAGGGCTGGGAGTCCATAGTGTGCTGCCAAGTTAGGGATCAGGTAAGGGCCCTCTTTCAGGTCGCAAAATACCTTCTCGCTGTGTCCTCCCATCACCCATAGTAGAAAGGGTGAGGGAGCTCTCTGAGGTCTCTTTTATAAAGGCACTAATCCCACTCTGAAGTCGCTGTCCTTCTGACCTAATCACCTCCCAAAGGCCTTGTCTCCTAATAAAATCACACTGAGAATTAGGATTTCGGCATTCGAATTCTAAGGGCACACACCAGCATTCAGTCCATAACGAGTGTTTCCTTTACTGTTCAAACAGCCAGGGGACTTAGCATAGTGTCCAGCACAAGGAAAAACCTAGTAATTTCTCACTGCAGCTGGTACTTCACCACGGGGGTTAAACTGCCAAGACAGACTCACATGCTTAAAATATCTTATCCAACAGCAAACTTTGCTGGCAAGAAAAAGAATAAATCAACAAAGAGGCATAAACACAAAATTCTTCTCTGATGGGACCTCAAACTTTCATCTTGTATAAAATGTCTCTTTCTCTGGGTCGAGATTTAGCTTTGCAGTAGCAGGCAGCACTAATAATATGTACAGAACATTGTTCTCAGGAGAGTCTGTCTGAATGTAGGGTTTCTCAGCACTTATTCTCCTTTAGTCACACAGAGGGGAAAAGTCTGGGTGACTGCTTCCTGTTCTCCATCCAGCGATGGCCCACAGCTCTATAAATTCCAAGTTTATTTATAATTAGCAATCTGGATGTCCAAGTACATACTATTAAAAACATTTTTAAGATATGTTCCCTTGTTACTAAACCCAATTACAGTAGTAGACTGTTTATTTGGAGGTCTGGTTGAGGTCAAATATAATAGACACTGTAAACCATTTCCTTCCCAGAAGGTAGTATGATTGATTTTTTAAAAAGAAAGTCCTCTATAAATAGATATTGATTCTTATTTTTCTCCTTTATTTTTCTCTGGCTGTTTCTGCTGTGAGTGTTTCTTTGCAAAAGTGTCAGTGCCTCCATTTTCACCTAGATACTTTAGAGAACAGAGACATTAATTAACAGCTATTTTCCTTGGTTTACTTTAGAATCTATTTTGCTTAAGATATTCCTCTGCTGCTTGTAGTGCTCTGTGAATTCCTGATACTGCATAACAACATCCTCCCACATCTTAGTGGCTTCTGCGTCACTTTCTTGCTTTCTTGCTCATATTTCTTGAGAGTTGATGGTTGGCTAGGACTCCGAGGAGCTTGGAAGGGCTCGGTCAGTTTGCAAGACTGTACATATCTTCTCATTTTAGAACCCAGGCTGAAGGAATAGCCACTCTCTGGGGCAGGCAGTACTCTTGGAAGAAGATAAATATATGAGTCAATCTATACCATGCGCTGAAATTTCTGCTTGAATATGGCAAATGCCACATCTCTTTAGAGCCACAGGCCAAGACCAGAGTCAGTGTGGCAGGGAAGTAAACCAAGAATAGAGAAGTAAAGAAATAATTATACATAACAGACTTTCTAACCATTGGAATCTCATATAAATTAAATTTACTCATTCCATTTTACATGGAAATTTATTTTTCTATCTCTTCTTTAGTGTATAATGCTCATTAATGTACTTTGTGAGACAAGGGGTTCTCAGTGTAGAGTGGAAAGTGGTATAGAGATACATTTTGCACCTCATGAAGCACAAAGCTACGGTCAGTTTGGGTTTGATATTTTGATCTTCATTTCATAGATGCATAATTTAAAAATTTCTGCATTAAAAATAGCATGCATACAGAAAAATGCACACAAAAATGCACAGTTCAATGGGATTTTATAAAATGAGCATAAATATGCAATCATGGTCTCAGTCAAGAAATGGGACATTACTAGCATGCCAGAGCTCTCTCTGAGCTCATCTGTAAACCCATTGTAAAGAATCACCCTCACTAACTTTCTAGAATTACTGTTCTTTCTATTTTATATAAATGGAATTACACTTATGCAATTACACAGTGGCTTCTTTTACTCAGTATCAGGTTGTGAGATCCATCTAATTTGATGCATATAGTTCATTCATTCTCATTATTGATTCATTGTACATTGTGTGAACATACCACAATTTATTTATCCATTTTATTGTGGATAAATGTTTGCCTTTTTTTTAGCAGTTGCTTGGCTATTAAAAATAGTGCTTTCATAAATAATAACATATATTGTTTTTGTGAACATATACATACTTGTGTTATATTTTTTCTTACAACTGAGATTACTGGGTCAAAAGATATGCTTGTATTCAGTCTAATAGATGCGCCACATACTTTCAGAGAGTATTTATACAAGTTTGCACTATTACCAGCAATATACTAAAGTTCCAGTTTTTCCACATACTCTGCAAACTTGTCCAAACATGCTTTAGTCCTTTACATAGCAATCCTAATGAGTATGTAATAGTGTCAGTTTGTGGTTTTAATTTGCATTGCCCTAAAGACAAGTTGAATGACCTTTTCATATGTTTATTGACCTTTTGGCTATTCATTCTTTTCTTTTATTCAAGTCTTTTGCTTGTTTTTTTTTTTTTTTAATTTAGGTATGATTGATATATAATACACTCCATATATTTAAGTTTTAAGTGTGCAATACAAGTTTCTGCATATCCATGTGTATATCCATGAAAGCACCACCACAATTGAGTCCATTCCATGACCCCCTCTATTTCCTAATATTCCCTTCGAAGTCCCTGCCCTCACTCTTCTTCATGCTTCCCTCCATCACAAGCTCAGATCCAGCTTCTGTGTATCCCTTGTGTCTAAAATATCTTTTTGGTATGTTTTTGCTTCCTGGTCCTTGGCTATTCTTGCTTCCTAGTTCTTGTTTCTTCAGTCTATTTCTAGTTACAGTTCCAAATTTTCATTTTAATATAATTTAATGGGAATATGGAGAAATGATAGCTATGACTCAGTTGGGATCAGAAATTGTATAAACCAACTAAACAACTTCACAAGTGTCTTGAGCTGTTCTATATTATCAGATACTGTAACATCATGTGGTATTTTGCTTAATACTTTTAGTTCAAAAGTATCCAGGGTGGGCCCATTCAGTTCCTTATATCCAGTGACACCTTTGTCTGGCAACCTCGTGGCATCCCTGATGACCCAGCATATCTGTGAAGTCCTTGGGAGTAATTGCAGCTCTAATTTAATTTAGGTTTTTAATAACACAATTAGAGGTTGTGTTATTTCAGGCGAGTTATTTAACATCTGTGGGCCCTTATTTTCTCAATTAAAACAGTAGGAGAACCATTACTCCTGTAGCTGTCTCACATCGTGGTTATCAAACCTAGAGTAGGCAGTAAATACTCATGAAATGCAACGTTTTATTATCTCACTCAGTTTTAAAAGTACACGTTCTTTATTATTTCAACCACATCATTCATCCTGCATAAGAATATAGTTGAACATCATTGTCGTTTTATGTTTCTGTAATATTTCCTTTAAATTCTTATGAAACTCATTTGCTTGCTGAACTCACTTCACACTAGATTATATAGGGTTAAATTTTAAAAAATTAAAATTCTAAATTTATGATTGGGTTTTAAGGGGATGGAGTATTCTTTTATAAGTAATCTACTGATTATTCATCATGGAGATTACTGTAGTGCTCTGCAGGTGATGCCTATTGGTTAAGTGAACTATAGAAAATAACTCGTATTCTCCTGACAAAGAGTGTTAGGAAATATTCTGTAATTAGGTAAAAAGATATGTTAGGGCCTATTAATCAGCTTGCTTATGAATATACTCAGATATCCAAAGTCATATGTATTATCTAGCTTTGACTTCCAAAGATCATGGACAGATACTTTGGTTGACACAAAAAAAGGACAATACCACTTAACTATTATTTTACAATTCTGAAAATAAAACTTATTAATCCATCCATGTATTTAAAACATAATTCTTACATAAACATTAGGTAAGTAGAATAAAAATATATTCAGGCTTTATGAAGATTAAATAAAATGATGTAAACAAAACCCAATCATTGGCACATATAGGTGTTCAGTAAGTGATATCTGTTTATCCATGGGAATAACTGTATAGAATTATCAAATTTCTCGCATCTACTAAAATAGACTTTCTTTTGAAAATTGGGTTAAATTGTTTTGAACTTCATTTCACATATGAGAGCCAATAAAGTCTCTTTAGTGGCATAAGCAATTTATCTTATGATGGCTACAAATATAAAAGGAAGCAAAAGCATAATTTTCTAAAATGCATTGCGATGTACTATGTGATAGTTATTTGGATAAAGAGCTTTATGGTCCCAAAGCAAGCTAGATTAGTACTTTTTGAGCATTCACTAGGTGAATACTTACTTGTCTACTCATGAAAACCATAAGATTATTTGGTTATATATGCATTCCACCTCTCAGGGAAGGTATAGTATAACACTTTTCACTGCAAAAATGTCAGTGTGTGGTTCTGGAGACAATGTGGTATAGCACACTTTGAATATGACAGCAGAGGGTCTCAATATGAAGTGGCATTATAGACTTTTTAAAATTGTATTTAGTATCTGGATGACAATTTGTGATGTTTACATTTTCAGAATAAAACTGTGAGTTTTATTTCATGATTCATATGGCTAGGGTCATGCTCTTTTATTCTTTTTCTTTTTTTTTTCTACCAGATTGATAACATTTTTAACAGTTTTATGTCTGCTCTCTGGAATATCAAGATACTAAATTAGGAATGCTGCTAAGTAGGGGCCCTTTTATATTTCCTTAAAATTGTTGTTCCTGATTTCTACTGTATTTCTAACTCCATAGAATATTTACCCCTATTTTGGTGATAGGTGAGTCTTGAGGGGCACAAAGAGAGTAAGTCCAGTGTATTAGTTTGCTAGGGCCACCATAACAAAGTACCACAAACTGGGTAGCTTAAACAATAGAAATTTATTGTCTTACAGTTCTAGAATGACACAGATCCAGACGACACCAAGATCAAGGTGTCATCAGAGTCGGTTTCTTCTTAGGGTTGTGAGGGAGAATCCGTTGCATGCTTCCTGCCCAGCTTTGGGGCTTTGCCAGTAATCTCTGTCTTCATCGTCACATGCTATTATCCCTGTGTGCATGTCTGTCTATAGATTTTTTGTTTTTATAAGAACATCAGTCATATTCAATGAGAGCCTACCCTAATGACCTAATGACTTCATTTTAACTTGATGACCTCTGTAGAGACCCAATCTCCAAATAAGGTCACATTTTGAGGCATTAAGGGTTAGAACTCATAAATTTGGGGAGGGGTGTTCACTGTTTAACTCATAACCATAGTTACCTTAGTTTAGATTTTCAAGCACAGTTCACAGTGATGGTCTAGCATAAAAGAACAAATAGGCTTCCTTCTTGTCTGGGTGTGTGGTGGGAAATGGGGATTGGAAGAGCTCTTTAAGCAATTAGAATTCAGTATTTTTAAGCACAATTGAGATTGCTAGGAGGCAATGTGCTATTTATTAAATAATAGTAACAATAAATCTCATTCCAACAGTGCCAGGAAAATGCTAACACAATTTAGGTACTTACAGGATATGTTATTATCTATTGACTCTTGTTTTTGCCATTTATTAATTATTTTATTTTTCTCTTCTTTTTACTTTTGTTCTATCATTTCTTTTATCTTATTATTTTTCTCTCTTCTAGTTACCTAAATCACTTTATCAATGTGGCCAGTATCAACTTAAGCATTTTGACTTTTTCCTTTTAAATTATTTTGAGGAATAATAAGCAAATAGAGATTGGAGATAAGTGTCATTTCTGGAGAAATTCTGGGGTACATTCAAGAAAACAAATATATACACATAAAACAAAGCAAAAGAAAAAATTCCAACAAACAGCCTAGATGCCTTCTACCCACATTGCATCTGTGAAAAATCTCACTAGCCTCCTCAATTGGTGGGTGTGAGTGAGAAGCAGGAGGAAAGGAAAGAATGGGAGATGACATCTGTGTTTGTATCTTTCTAGGTGTTAACTGTGAAATTGTGACTTACCGCTTTGTGCTTTCCTAGCAAGGACCATTTCACACTTTTCTGGGTGGATTTCAGTTAAACTGTGTGATTAGTGAACATTGTAATCACATTTGTATTACCTAAGTATTACCTTCACATGCAAATCAATCAGAATTATTGTTTTCTGGAAACATGTTTATTAGAGGAATCATCTCTGATATTGGTTCTGTCTATGAAAAAAAAGATGACAACAGGGGATTTCTGATATAAGCTAGGGATTATATCAGAAAAAACAGTTTCTTCCTCTTTGCCATCTTATTCAGAGTCAATTTGCAGGCCTAGCACCAAACCCAGCCTCTAGATGAGCTTTGGATTCTGCACCTAGTAATACAGCAACAACACTTACTAATAACCATGGCAAAGAAGATGAACTGCCTTTGCCACTATTGTCATTTGATTGGCGATTTTTATTTTGTAGTTCAAGATGAACTATGAACTTGGCCTCTAGTGTACTTCTGCATAAGGAAGAACTGCTTTGTCAGTATGAAGGTCTCACATCTGATGATAGCTCAGTGGGATAAATGGGATGTAGGATATACTCAAGCCTGCACAAATGGATGAAAGAGAATCCTCCCATTACAGCCTGGTATTGTTAGAAGTTGAGAGAGAGATGATGAGAGATTTGTTATAAAGAGAAGTGGGGGAAATGTCTCATACACACACATATTACATATATTTTATATATATGTATGTAAACAATAACATTCAATAAACTGTAAAACTTTGCCCAAACTTGGAAAAAATTCAAATAACCCTGGTTAGGACAATATGGGGAGAGTACCTAGTATTGGTACTTAATTTGTAAATAAGTTACCCCAGGTAATTGTTATAGAGGGTCAAGTTAACTATGAAATCAGCAGCTACCTAGGCTGTTACAAGGTGGGTGCAATAGATCTGAATTTTTACCTATAGTGTGAGAAAAAAATTTTAATTAAAAATAAATTTAAAAATAATGAATTATGTCATATAGATAATAAAACTCACAAACAAATGTATGAAAATGTAAGAAATCCAATAGAACAAGGGTTTCTTAATCTTGGTGAGAATGCTTTAGGGGCCCCCAGAGGAGTTCGGGGCCTGTGAAACCTCTGGGATTGCCTGACCTATTCATGTATGTATATGATCCAATATCTACCACCACCTCCAATCACACTCCACAAAACATGTAGACAAAACTGGGAAGAAGTTCGCCCTTAGCTTGAGAAAACTATATGTTATGATATATATAGCCTTTAGAGTAACATAAATGTGCTTAAAACAAAGCATATTGTGAATGAATGAATAGAAATGATTCATAATGAGCCCAGTTAGATGGAGCTCTTTCAAAGAGGAGAAAAATATTTGGCTACTTCCACTCTTTCCCTTTCCATTAAAAAAAAAAAAAAGGATTAGGATTAATAGAGTTTTCCTTTCTGATTTATCACATGTATGTTTGTCAGTCTACTACTCAAGGTATATAAAGGGAGGCTTTTAATCTTAACTTTTTTCCTGGATACATTCATTGACTCCAGCCCCTATTCCCCCCAGCCAGCTGAGAAAATCCTGGATGTCTTACCAGTACTACAGATTTTTTTTTCTAAGCTAAGAAGTTTACAGGTAATTTCTCAGAGGCTTTTTGGAAATTTTCAAAGTGGGAGCTAGATACCACTCAAAGAATTTCACAAAAGGAAAACCTGGTTGTTAGCAGTAAAATTATCCTATCACTGCCATACTATGCTGTATACACTCAGGCTACTAACTCTGTTTTATCTTTTTCCCTTTCCCAACAGTGAGCTTGTCCCATTGGGCGTCTGTCTCTGTCTCAGCTTAAATAAGAATTTCAATTTTCTTGACCAGTACTTACTTCTTTACCTTTCAGTAACATTAGCTGTTCTCTGTTACCTAAATAAAGGTGAAAGGATGACAGCTGTTTAAAAAATACAAAGTTGACTATTCTGAGAACTTTAAATAGTCCTGTTTTACTGAACATTCTTATTCATTGTGAAACTGTGACTTCAGAAGGTGAATTGAGGTCCTTGCTAATGAAGCCTCGAAGAGTAATAATTCCACCCTCTAGTAATGAATTGACCCCTGCAAAGATATGTGCTTTAAAATGCCATGTTGTGTTCCCTTGATGAATTTACCAATAGGTTAGCTTAATGAGAAAATAAATAAATGAATCTGATCTCTCACCTGCCTTCCTTTCTGACAGAAATAAATAATATTACTTAGAAAGAGTTAAAATATTTTCTATACTCTTGTGCTGAAATGGTTTTGCTCTTTGAGATTGTTGGCAGCTATAAGGACAGTGATGTGCAAGAATCCAACATTTAGCTCGTAGATTTGTTCACTGATGTATCATTTTCAACCTAGCACTTTGCATAATTATACATTTGTCTCATCTCTTCTTATAGAATGTGTATTCCTTGAATGGAGATCCCAAATATTATTCACATTTATATAGCCCTGCCTTTGGGGCATAGTGGGTACTTTCATTCTTTCTATAGGTATATAGGATGTATCTCTCAAGTTAGTGGTTTAAAGAAAAGCCAGAAATTGTCATTTACAATTCCCTCTCATTTCCTGCCTGCCAAAGTCCTTTCCCAGGTGTTCATGCTGTCTGTTATCTCCCAGACCTCTCCCAGGGCTTAAATAAATAATACAAAACTATCTATGTTTTGTGGTCTCATGAAATTTTGAGCACAGAGTGATCCAGAGGTTGTTATTTCAACATGGCTATCTAAAAGTTCACCTAGCAAGAAGGGTAGTGGGGTCCTTGTGTTTGTACTTGACTAAGATCTGGTTTTTGTTCAGACTTCAAGCAGAAAAAGAACTCTTTCAACCAAATGCACTTCGAAACACCATCCCATTGGTCATTGACTGATCTTAGGCCAGAGAGATGGCAGTCCCAAAGAATATGAAGACAAGTGTGGTCAGGTTACAGAGGGTTGGCAGTGTGTAATCCTGAGATAAGCAAGGTCTAAGAAATCTCTATGTGAAGACATTAGAGCATGAAACCAGAAGCAGATCTGCTGGTGTGAGCCAAAAAGAGCAGGGAGCAAACACTCTCAAGTAGATACAGCTTTCACAGAAGAAAGACTATCTTTGCCACTTGATTTAGGGTTAAGAAAAGTTCCTGGGTGAGAAAACCAGAGACTCTGCCGAACTTGTGACATGTCTCTCATACTCTAGTGTAACTGTGCATGGTAAATTCTGTGCATTTATTCCAAAGTGAGGGCTCAGATGCTCTGAATAAATCTTTCATCAACTAAAATGTCAAATCATAACTACACACCCTCAGTATTATTCTATGTAGATTTCTGAAATAGGTTATTCTTCCCTGACAATTAAAATCAAACCTTTTATGGTCACAAGAGGCAAAACCATGTGAGCTACCCATTAGATATGTTTGCATTAATGAGATTTATTCCGACACTGTTTCATTTGTCATATTTGCATAATGCCAGTGTTTTTTACCATGTCTATGCATTCACCTGTGTATTCTGTCAAACACACATGGTCATAGACAAATCTTCAGGATGAAGCCCAAGCATTATTGTTAATATTTATAAAAAAGCAACAAACAACAACAAAAACCCTTCTCACATAAAAAGGGGGGGTCGATATGCACTATAGTGCTAAATATTTTACAAATATTTTCATACACCTCATGTACAAACTGTTAGGTATTATTATTATTATTATTATTATTATTATTATCATTTCTAACGTTACTAATGATAAAGTGACTTCCTGATACTTTCACATTTACCTGGTAACCATCTCAAATTCTCTTTCCTTCCTCAAGTGGTTTATGAGAATCTCAAAATCTAGTTGTTTTAGAAACAGTGAATTTCAAATTTTTGGATAATGATTCAATGAGATATTATTCTTACATTGTAATTCAGGATACATATATATCTCAAGTAGCTTCAGGAAGTTTTCAGAAGCAATACACTTATGTAGTTGATATCTGGTTGTTTTATTTTGTCCTCTTCTACTGCACTGTATTTTTCCATTTAATTCTACTCTGTTCTTTCATTAAAAAATTTTTGATTTGAAAAATCACCAAATTAGGTGGTGACTTGCAATTTTAATATCATTGACCTCTTTCTCCTCCCAGTACTGCAGACAGTGATAATCTTTGCTCTATAGAATGTGTGAGTGGTCAGTATCTCCTGAGCTGGATAGACTACTTTGGCTACCATTTGAGGATATAATATTTAATTTTAAGGATTATCATTCTGATCTACTTACACCAGCTGAAGGTGTTATGGTATGAGAACCTGACTTAACAGTGAGATGATGGATTGTTTTATCTACTCAAGGACATGGTAAAAGTAATTCTCTCAATGATTTGATTCAGTCTGTAATGTAGGTCCCTTGTGTCTCTGCCTCAGATTTGTTTTCCAAAATGTATTTATATCAGTAAACAGAGAAGTACATTACACTAAGCCAGGGCATATGGACAATTAATTTTAAATTGAAACTCAATATTGGACCATGACTGGGTGATGTGGCTTGCTGCTAACACCAACTCAAATTATGAGGAAAATCATTAGGTGGGGGAAAGGATCACTGTACTGAGATCTAATTGTTTCTATTAATAAATAATGTGAAAGGTAGAAAAGAGATTGTATATTGGGCTGTCTGTTTTTAATCCTTCTGTATAGCCTATTGATTATGATATTCTAATTATTTTATATTTTATATTCCTATCAAATTTATTCTATTAACAGTGCTTAAAATCTTATCAGTAGTTACATCAGAGAAGGTGACAGGGTAGGAGGTACAAAGAATCTGTTCCTACACTCAGAAAATAGTTATTCTGGTAGAAATTGTCTGAAGTAACTACTATGGGAATCTGGGAGTCTATTTGAATGTATATAACTTGACAAGTAAATTGGAGTTAATTATGGTCAATTTCAGCCTTTAGTGTGATAACAGCTACCCATCTCCAACTCAGACTCATGGTTCCTGGTGTGGCTCGCTGGAGTCAGTCAGGGTGGGCAATAAATAGCTTCCCTCCAAATAGCTTTTCTGTGTTCTGATTGCTAATTGCTGCTTACAATCACCTAGGTTCAGACACAGTGGTTGTACCACATTGTGTCGACCCCCACCAGCTGAAATGTCCTTAGAGAATTCAAAGGAATGGCATCTGTTGTGGTGGTTGTTTTTTAATCCTTTTCTCTCCTTTTGGGAGTCAGACAATTAAGGATTAGGACATTTAAAAGCAACTGCACATATAAGGGCATTTAGCCAGTATGCATGCTCATGGAGGGATCCGGACTCAGAAAAGACCTGAGAAGGTCATAAGCTGTCACCTCAAACTAATCTCTAGCACAGAGACCCCCTTTGATGATCAAAAAAGACAACAAACATTAGGGAGGGGGAGAATCTGATTTCCAGAGTTAACACACTGTAAGATTCAAATGTCCAGTTTTAAATTTTAAAAAAGTGACAAAACCTACATAGAAACAGGAATATATGGCCCATTCAAAGGAACAAATGGACAGAAAATATCCCTGATGAAGTTCAGATGTTGGACCCACTAGTCAAAGACTTTAAAACAACTATCTTAAAAATGCGCAAAACGCTAAAGGAAGATGTGGGCAAAGACAAGAAAATGATGCTTCAGGCTTATCTTGTGTGTTTTTTGTTCAGGACTAGAATAAGCTATTTCTCAGGGAGCACTGGTCCCTTTGATTAGGGAATAAAGTTAGAAACCAAGCTCTTTGTGTTCAATGTGCTACTTGCTGCTGGGGTATTAATTTTTTTTAGGCCCAGTGAGCCAGCAAAACAAAAACTAAGTGTGTTTATATTAACTTGTGTGTATACTCATATCTACACATATTTCTATAGATAACTGACTATATCTATAATAAGCTAAGTATGAGTTCATACAAATGTCTCCAACTTTAGTTTATTACCAAATAGATAATTTTATTTTCTTCTCTTTGCTTATCTCTAAGTTCCCACTCCAACAGTGAGGAATCTAGTTCCCACCTTTTGCCATCCATCTACTTAATTGAAGAATACAATTATAATTCTAGAATACAATAACAATTCTAGCTAGAATACATGTAAAATAGGAGCAAAATTGTTAACCCGTACCCCACTGGGAAATAACCATATCAACTAGAGTATAGTGCTTACATATAGTTCCCTTTCCATTTAGTCTTACATGCTCTGATTATTTCCAAATCACTTAGTTCTGCACATTTTCTCCCATTTCCATTCAGTGAGGTTGTTTCATACAGTTAGATTCTCTTGTCACAGTCTGCATTCTTTCCTGAAATCTCCCAACCTGCTAAATTAGATTTTTAATTTGCATATATTAAGGTTTACTCTTTGTGCTGTAAAATCCTATGGGTTTTGTTAAATTCATGATACCTTGTAACAGCTATTGCAATATACAGATATTTTCAATGCCCTAAAAATCCTTGGTACTTCACTTATTTACCTCTGCTTCCCCCTAAATTCCTAGAAACCACTTATCACTTTTCTATCTCTATAGTTTTACCTTTTCCAGAATGTCATATAATTAAAATCACACAATTTTCATCTGCCTTCTTTGTCATAGCAGCATGTATCCATGTCTTTCCATGGTCTGAGAGCTCATTTCTTTTTATTACAGGATAATATTCCGTTGCCTAAATGTGTCACAGTTTGTTTAGCTATTAATTTATTAAAGAGCATTTTGGTTGCTTCCAGTTTTGGGTGAGTATGAATAATGTAACTATAAATATTCATGTGTTAATTTTTATGTAGTCATGAGCTTTCAAATCAATTGTGTAAAATACCTAGGAACATAATTGCTGGATTATATGGTAAAACTATATTTAACTTTGTAAGAGTTATAAAATTATCTTTCAAAGTAGCTGTCCAATATTGCATTTGTAACATCAGTGATTTAGAGTTCCTGTTGCTCCATATCCTCACTAGCATGTGACATTATCAGTTTGTAGATTTTAGCCATTCTAATATGTATGTGGTAGTATCTCATTGTTATTTTAGTTTGTAGTTTCCTGATGATAAATAATGACGAACATCTTTTTATGTGCTTATTTGCTATCAGTATGTCTCTTGGTGATATATTTGTTCATATATTTTATCATTTTTAAATTTTGTTGTTTACTTGTTGCTGAAATTTAAGATCTCTTTTTATATTTTGAATGCAAGTCTTTTCAGATACATGTTTTGTATATATTTTCTTTCAGTCTGTCTTTTCATACTCTTAAAAATGTCTTTCAGAGAGCAAAGGGATTTTCAATTTTATAAAATTCAACTTATTAATCTTTCTTTTATAGACCACGTTTTGGTGTTACATCTAAAAACCCAAGGTCACCTTGACTTTCTGCTGTGTTTTTCTGAAAGCTGTATGTATAGTTTTGCATTGTACATTTAGGTCTAAAAACCATTTTGAGTTGATTTTTTGTAGTAAAGTCTACATCTAGATTTTTTTTTTGCATATAGATGTCCAAATGTTCCAGCACCATTTATTGAAAAGTGTGTTCTTTCTCATTTAATGGACTTTGCTTCTTTACCAAAAATGCCAGTTGACTCTGTGTGGGTATGTTTGTGGGACCTCTATTCTTTTCCATTATTTTATGTGTTTATTCTTTTGCAAATATCATGCTGGGTTGCTTTATAATAAGTCTTGAAGTCAAGTAGCATAGCTCCTCTAAATATGTTCTTCAGTATTGTGTAGACTATTCTGAGACTTTTGCCTTTCCATATAAACTTTTGATTCACTTAGTTGATATCCACAAAGTTGTTGGTTAGGTTTTTGATTGGGATTGTGTTGAAGTTATAGATCAAATAGGAAAAATGAAGGACATTGAGTTTTTCAATCTATGAATATGGAATATTTCTTGATATGATATTTTTCATTAGAGTTTTTAGTTTTGCGCATATAGATCCTGTACTTATTTTGTTAGATCAATATCTGGTGGGGATATTCCTGGTGAAACCCATGAAAGTATGTAAGTGGATGAGTAGTAAGGTGGAGAAGGGGGATACATTCTTTTATCCTGTGATTAAGTTTCAGTATGTTTTTAAATTTGTATCTCTGACCTTCACAGTGTTTCTAAGCTTCCCCCTTCCACCCAGCCCTTAGGTGAGACAGGAAGGCTAAATGCAGCTGGCGATGTGTAATTTTCCATCTTCTACATCAGGTCAGACTCTTGTAAAGTTATTTCTATTGGAGTTTTTATGTAGATTGCCTTTGTTATGAAAAGTCCTCTGGGCATATTTCAAAATGGTTACTTTTCCCTGCTCCTGCCAGAAAAACAAGGGTTTTGGCTCTTTGTCATTAGAGCTTGGTGAGGTTCTTCTAGGTAACATGGCCCTATCAGACTATAGTCTTAGGAGTTTCTACCTTCATATTAATTTATTCTCCATCTTCAGCAATTTGTCATACTTATCATTTTAGTATTCCTACAAGTTTGTGACTCCACTGTCTTCTGCATCTAGCAGGCTGATAATAGCTTTGGTTCTCAGTATTTGTCTGCCTCCCCAGATTGTGGGTTGGTGATATGCCCTGTGACCTCAATTCTCCATTGATTCTAAGGAAAGTGAATGATACTGTTTGATCTGCATTTTTGAGCTATAAAGACAGAAATTTTCAAGCCCTTTACATGTCATAGACGAAACCTTAGAAGTAGTTCTATTTTTAAGAAGCTGTTTAATGTTAATTCACTTTGTTTAATAAAGATAATGCTTTATAGATTTTCTATAATACATTATGTCAATTTTGATAAAATTCTTCAGTGAATTTGAGATTTCATATACATTGTGAAGTTGGATGGCATACGTTTCTTTATAACATTTCCTATAAATTTTATAATATATAATGTCTGTGGTATCTGTAGTAATATATCTTTTTTTCATTCCACATGTTGGTAATTTCTATTTTTGATATTTGTTTTTTTAAGCACTGGTTTATCTGTATAATTAATCTTTTTGAAGTATTTCATTCTTTTGTGTTGTTCAGTTTATTTTATCTATCTTTTGCCTTAAGTCTTTGATCATATTTTAATGGTCATTTGAAAAGTCCTAACCTGCTAATTATAACCTCTCTATCACCATAGCTCTTCTTCTATTTACTATATTTTCTGCTTTTTGTCATGGGTTACATTATCTAGCTTTTTGTAAGAATATATGAAGTAGATATTGATTGTTCGCTTGACATTTTCAATACATTGTTGAGAGTCTGGTTTGTCTTTTTCCTTTAAAGACTATTGAGTTTCAGTCTAGAAGACAGTTACTTTTCTTGTGGCTTAGCTTGATTCTGTCAATACTTGGTTTTAGGTCTCATTAGAGTAAGTAGCAGTATTCCTTATTCTTAGTTCAGAGTCCTGCTCTTAATGTGCAGACTTTAAGTTCTTACCTGAATGCTTGGAGTATTTAATGAGATCTTTCCACTATGGCCCTGTGTATCTTTTGGAATCTGTTTACCTCACAACACCTCCTACTGCCCAGAACCCTTAGAAAGCCTTTTTTGTTTAATATCAAAGAATCCTGGTTTACACATGTATAGTTACATATTTGGTCAACAAATCAAGGATACTTCTATCAGATTTATGATGCTCTTTCTCTGTTTACCTCCTTTTTATTTTGTATCTTGTTTCAGAAATTAAAGCTACCACTTTAGCACCTAAGTCTGATCTCTTGTTCTATACTAGCAAGGCTCCTGCTCTGGGTTGGAAAGCCATTTCTAGGTGCTGAGAAAGAGCAAAGGGGTGAATGTGGAACTCATCTCCCATGTTTCCTTTTTCTTATGAATCAGAGTCCTGTGTTTTTTGCTCCCCAATGCCTTCAAACAGTTGCATCATACATTTTGAACATTTTAAAATTGTTTACAGTGTTAAGGGAACATTAAACCTAGTAATTCATCATAAGCAGAACCAGAATAAGAAGTTTATATTTGCTTTTTAAAAAAAAACTTTTGAATGAATTTAATCCTAATCTAATGTCTTAAATATAATTTAATTTTAAAATGTTATAAATTTTACTACTGACATTCAGATATTTATTTTTAAGTATGGTATGAGCTAGGGTATAATTTTATATTTTACCATATGAGAAATTAATTATCTTTGCACCATGAATTCAGTATCCTTCTTTTACCCATCCTTTCCAATTCTTTATATAGCTACTGTACATCTAGGCCAGAAGGAAAAGATTCAGATTTTCCAAATATAGATGTTAAGAAAGGAATAAATACTTTGGTTCAAAAAATATCAAGTGCTGGTAATATATTAATTTTACAGCTTTAAAAAACAGAATAACTAAAAATGAATGGAAAATAAAAATGTTTATTTTCTGCAATTTAATAAACTGAAGGCATGATCCAAAAAAATGTCACACTTAGCATTTCATTTCCTCTGGGCTTTTAAAATGATGGTTAATTGCAGATGGTGACCTTCTGAATAAGACACTGTTTACAAGTGTTAAATTTCAAGTAGGAGGCTTTCATGGTTTTCCATAATGTGTCTCTAGGGAGTAGTGCATGCAATCCAGGCAAAGATTTATAAACCAAGAAAAAAAAAGACACTTCTCTGTTACCTGATTGCTCACCTACCACTCCCAAGGTTACAACCAGATGTGAAAATCAAATTATTTAAGAATAAAATTTTTATTCTCGGTTAATGATGTCTGATGTTACTTTATTTTATTTTTAGAGGTAATGGATTGGAATAGAATACTTTGGACTATTAATGAATGTTAGATTTTCTGAACTGACCTTGATAGATGAATACCAATTTAAATACTATAAACCCTTAACAGAAATTAGTAATTCAACCTAATATAACTCTTTGGGATTCTATGTTTAGCTCTCTTGTCCTATCTTGCAGAAGGATAGTTTACATACCTGCCCACAGTTAGTTCCATAAAGAGTTGCATGTGTCTAGAACATGTTGGTTTTTATAACAAATGTCACACTTTTTTATGATGGAAACCATGACAATGACTGTACAGGAATGTGATAGAGGAGTCATCTTCTCTGCTTTGTAGTAGTCAGTGTTCATGCCTCTAGCACTTTCTCTGTAATACCAACAATCATGTGCTACCTATAGTTATCCACTTCTGTCCATCACCATTCTTAGCATATCAATAAGTTAAAAATATAGTCAAAGGAGAGGTAAAAATGTTGGGGACATCTGGAGAAGAATGCTGTTCTGGAATAACATGGCTGCTTTTGGTTAAGGGGCAGATGCTTTCTTCCAAGGGTAGTGAAAATGTTAAGGAAAGGAGATTGGGTTGCAGAAATGGGCTATGAGCCCACAGTGATAGGTTCTTTAGCTATTTCTCTCCTGCCACTACCTGCCTTCCTGCTCCTACTAATGTATGCAAACACAATGACCTAGGTTCTCAAGCTACTGTAGCAGGACTAGAGGAGGATATAAGGAGACTCTGACCCACATATTAGGCACATCTGTTTCATAGTAGAAGAGAATCTGCAGAAATCTGTGTCTGTGTGTGCACCTTAAACTTGACCCATCTTTTATGATGACCTTCGTGAGTCCCTCAATGAAGAAACCAAGGTCATATTCACAGTGCATACTAAGATCACACATATTTTCTACTTTTCAGATCACAGGCTTATCTGAGTGATTTTTTCCCCCTGGTTTCCTATAGTTACATAAAACTCTTATTGCAAAAGAAAGATGTACAGAGCTTATCATACCACCTACACCTACAAAGCCTAAAAGCGATAACCTTTGGAAGAAGAGAGTGGATGTATTGGGGAAGATAAAGGTTCTGTGATTACAAAGGGACTTGAGAGAGTGAAGCAAGAGCCAGAAGCTGAATATCTGCCTATTTTTAATAAGACCACACTGTATTCTGAAGTTTTATGCAAGTATGTATGTATGTATGTATGTATGTATTATGTATTATGTATGTATGTATTTACTTACTTACTCACTTACTTTGACTTCTTACTGTGTTTAAAGCAAAAACAGAAAGTTCCTTGTTTTCTTGAGACAGGATCAGGATAAATGCATCTATGAAAAAATATGAAAGAGGTGTCTTGTAGCTAGTTCAAAAGTATGGTGAAATGTATGGATATAACCTTTTATCTGCCTGAGGCAAATGATATATTTAAGTAATAAAAGAATTTTCTCAAACTTTTTGGATGGAATCAAAGATTTGTGTAAAAGCAAAATGTTCGCTAATCTACTGGAGAAATGGATTAAGTGTAGGGCTGAGTCTCATCAGATAAAGGTAGAAAGTTCTCAGAGTTACTCTGATTTAGTGCTTTCAGTATAGGAATAGCTAAGGATCACTGACACACAAAACTATCTTGATCAAGAAAACTCAAACTAAGTTCCTATAAAGCTCATTATTAGCAAAGAAATCAGACTATTTTAAGCATCTAGAAGGATGACGTAAGACATGGTAACGTAAAAAATTGTTAAATTTCAATCAAATAACATGTTAACATTTGAGGAAAATATATTATTGAAGTATAAACTATAAATATAGTGAAAATAAAATTGGGGTGGTGGTGGTATGACAGCTTTATTGAGATATAATCACATACCATATAATTTACTCATTTAAAGTCTATAATCCAGTGGCTTTTAGTATTTTTATAGATATGTATAATCATCACCACAGTTGTTTTTAGTATGTTTTTATTACCTCATAAAGAAGCTCTGTACACTTTAGCCATCATCTTCCAGTCTTCATTTCCCCTCCTTCACAGCCCTAAGAAAGCACTAATTTACTTTTTGTCTCTGTAATTATCCCTATTCTGGATAATACCTCTGAATGGAATCATACAACATATGGTCTTTTGTCACTGCCTTTTTTCACTTACATTAGTTTTATGAATGTGTAGCATGTATCAGTACATTATTTTTTTGAGTGTTAATGAATCATATTCCATTATATGTTTATGAAACATTTTGTTTATTCTTCACTTGATAGACATTTGGATTTTTTTCTGTTTTTCAGCTCTTATGAATAATGCTGCTATAAACATTTCTATTTAAGGTTTTGTGTAAGCATATGTTTTCAATTCTTTTGGGTGTATACCTAAGAGTAGAATTATAATAATAATGATAATTCTGTTTAACTTTTTGAGGAACTTCTGGATTGTTTTCCACAGTGTCCGTACCACTTTACATTTCCACCAGCAGGTTATGAGGGTTCTAATTTCTCCATATCCTCACCCATACTTGTTATTATCTGACTTTTTGATTATAGTCTTCCTGTTTGGTGTAAAATATTGTTTCATTATGGCTTTGATTTGCACTTCCTTGCTGACAAATGATATCGAGTGTCTTTTCATGTGCTTGTTAGCCATTTGTGTATCTTCTTTAGATAAATGTCTAGTTAGATATTTTGATCATTATTTAATTGGATTGTTTTTTATTATTGAGTTATATAAGTTCTTTATATATTTTAGATAAAAGGTCCCCCCCGCTTTTATCTAAAATATATAAAGACCTTATCAGATGTATGACTTGTAAACCTTTTTTTCTATTCTGTCTTCTAAGATTTTTATAGTTTTGGTTATTATATTTTGGTATTTTTTTAATTTTTAGTTAATTTTTGTGTATAGTATGAGGTAGGGATTCAATTTCATTCTTTTGTATGTAACATCTAGTCATCCTAGTGCCATTTGTTGAAAACACAGATCTTTCTCCATTGAATTTTCATGACACCTTGTTAAAAATCAGTTGGTCATGGACTATTTCAAGTCTAAATAGATTCACAATGAGATTCAAATAGTTCTCTAAAAATCAAATGATCTCATTGTTTCTTAAACGATTCCAAAATATAGTAATAGGAGAAATACTTGAAAATTTATTTTATAAAGTAAGAACCAATTTAATTAAATTAAATGCCAAAATAGTCAACTGTGATCTAATTTGACTCTTGAATTCCATTACAAAAACTTTAAATAAAATATTAACAAACATAATTCAACAACACATTGAAAAATAATACACATGACACAGTGGAGTTTAGTTCAGAAACGAAAAGTTGTTTTTAGTATAATCAGCTATAATAATAGTACTTGAAAAATTATATAATCAACTTCATAAATGTTACAAGTTATTTGCAAAAACTCAATACTCACTTATTTCAAGTATGCTCACTTAAAATAGAGATAATGAACACTGTATTAACCTAATCATATATATACATGATTATATATTATATACATATACTCTCCCTTATCTAAAAATTGTTCCTAATAACAGTGCAAAAATATATTAAAGGCATAAAAATGGAAGAGCAGAAGATAAAAGTATTTCTATTTGTAGATGATGTGATTATATACATGGAAAGCTTAAATAATCTATAGAAAAAATTACTAAAAAACAAGAGAATTAAAGTAACATTTTAAAAATTACATATAAAAATTGTCCATAATGTATAAAAGCAAACAAAAATTACGTAGAGAATACAGTGAATAGAAGAGGCAATATTTAATAGAAAAATTGCTAAAGTGTAAATTTAGTAAGACATGTTTAAAACCTAATGAAACTATAAAATACTTATGTATAGTATAAAGTTAAACTTGAACATTTGGAAAGAAAAAGCATGCTCTTAAATAGAAAAGTTCAATGTCATAAAATGTTCTCTGTATTTTATTTTAGAAATATAATGAAACACCAGTAAAATATCATCAAACATTTGTTTTCTTACCTGGAGCTAGACAAGTGGATTAAAAAATTCTTTTGAAAGAAAAAGTCAACAAAAAGAGACAGAAAAACCCTGAAAGAGAAAAATGATAAAGGGAATGAGGTATTGTTTTATCAGATATTAAAATAATTTATATAATCTCTATATGAGAAATAGTAAAACTTTAACTCATGAATAGAGTAAATGGTAGAATAGAATATCCAGACACAGATCATATGTCATATAGAAATTTTGTACAAATTAAAGCAGTATCTCTAATCTGTGGGCAAAATGATGAATTTTTAATTAATGTTCTTCAGATAATTGAATAAAAATATTGAAAAAGTTGAACTGAATCCTCACATCATACACCAGGCAAATTCTAATTTGATTAAATTTGATTAAATGCTGAAAAAAATAAATCATGTAAGTATTATACATATTAGTAAATTTCTATATAACTTTCTTACTTATAACTCAAAGTTCATAAGCATTAGGTGAAAAGATTGGTAAACTTGATTACATAAAAAATAAAATTAAAATATTGCATGACACAGAACATCAAAAGCAAATAAAAAGATAACAAACAGAAAAATATCTGAGTAAGTATTGAAGAAAAATATATTTATGACACTTATTAAAGATGGTAAGGCAACTTTATTCAAGGGCTGCCGTGGCAATAGATGTAGGTACCACTACAATGGGGTCTTTCAGTAGAGGAGAGAAATTGGATTCTATCATGAATACAGCATAGTCCCATGGGTGGAGGTCTGTAAATAAATTACTAAAAGAAAAATCAGGAGTAAGAGGATTCTGGCTCAACCAATCTAATAGAATTCTAGCTGAAGGCAGGCCAGGGTGATCAGACATCACCTGGGGGATAATGGAGGATGGGGAACTTTATTAGATAGTAACTATCAAATATAGTCAGGTATGAAGGATGGGGATTCTGGTTAATTGACTTATTAGGATTCTTGCTAAAAATTGGACAATGCAGAGAGGAGCACAAAAGCTGGCCTAGCTGAAAATTTCAGAGGAACCTGATTTGATTCTGGTCAAGGAGAGAATCTTTGTCATTAAATTACAGAAAATTGGTTACTATTTTAAGTGGAAAAATGTTAAATGAGATAGCCAAGCAAGTTAAAAGTAGAATTTCAAAAATTAAAGATGAACATTTTTATAATCTTGTAGAAAGATGGGCTAGAGTTATGTAAGGACAATTCATACATATATACAAAGGACTACAAATGACTCTGAACTGTGCAAAAAAAAGTATTCAGTCTCACTTTCAATAAAAGAAATAGAAATTAAAACTTCACTGAGATTCAGTGTCTCACCATCAGGTTAGAAAACCCTAGAAATTCGACAATACACTCTATGAGACAGAGGAAAAATACTTACATTTGGGGATTTTGTTAATATTTAGCAAAATTGCATATGCATTTACCCTATAATAAATTAAATATCATTTTTAGGAATATATGTTTGAAAAAAGTACAAAAATAATTTTGTGCACATGGTTATTAATTACATGACTATTTGTAATATAACAACTAAGGTAGAAATGATTTAAATCTCTATCATTATAGACCTGTTTGAATAAACTATACAGTGTTGTACTATGAGTCTATGAAATGAAGAATAATTCTTGTGGGTTCGTACTCAAACCCTCAGAGTTGGTATAAAGATTATTTTAAAGTGAAAACATTTTAACCTAAACAAGATACAAAAAGAAATCTTCTATGAACTTTCCTTAGCTGAGAAAAGCAGGGACTCCCAAAAATACAGGTCCAGCAGCCCCCTTCTGAGGGACTTTTCTGGGAATTCAACCGCCATGGAGACAGACTAATTATTCTGTTAGCATCAAAAATCCAGTAAAACCTTCCATATCTTCCCCATTTAATTCTAAACCACTCCCTCCTCTCTTTGTCAAATTTGGTATAAGTTTAGTACATATATCTTTGGCTCTTGAGTGAAGTAACTCATTACTGAGTACTTCTGGGTTTATACTCAAATAAACCTTGTCTTTTTCCCTCTTAACTTGTTTATTATCAGTTAATTTACAGGCCCCAAACCACTGAATCTATATTGGAAGAAGAAAAGTTTACTCCTAGCATTCTCTATATATCCTAGCGGGATCTCTGTGATATAATGTGCTATTATGTAAATATTATAATATATAAAATGTGCAGTTTGCTACAGATTATCTGAGAAAAAAAAGAGAATATAAATATGTGTGCATATTTTCTATATAAAACGTGAAAGATAAAAAATAAAACCGAAAAAATATAAAGATTTCCTGTGGGGGAGGAAATAATGTTAAATGGAATAAAGAGAGAAGCAAAATTTCTTTGAATATAACTCATCATATAGTTTACACATCAGAACAATCTAAAGTATTTACATAATTATAACCAAAATTAATTTTAAAAATCAATATATATTAAGAGTAAACTGAAACAAATAAACATGATTTTGGTTGATGGAATAGCTACAAAGAAAAACTTAAAAACATTGTGAAAATAATGCATACCTAGACTCAACTCTAATATTTAGACTAAGTTTCATTTAAGTAATGAAACAGCTATTAATAACATGAAGTTAATAAAGTTTAAAAAGTTAAACAAAACAAACAACATCACAGTTTGCCTGAACATGTCCAATGGTACATATATGGGATATATCCTATCAAAGAGAAAAAACTTTTCCTCTATTCTCTTAGGTAAAATGATTAGAGACCTGTGAATTAAATTTACAAAGGACATTAGCAAGACAAAAGACTAAATTTAATCTCGTGAGGTAGCTCACAAAAATGTGACTCAAGTAGGTCCCTAGAATTTGGGGCTTATATATCATTTAATGGGTCAAGAAAAAGGAAAAAGTGGTATTAATAAGATATGAATAGTATTTTAATAGAGAGAACATGAGGGAAGAAAGGTCATTTATGAGAAAACAACTTTTAGGAAAAATAAGTGGGTCCTTGGAAGAATAGGTCAGATATATAATAGTTCATGACAGTGTCTATTTAGGTGTGATGTCAAATTCTAGTCTCCAGTGATGAGAGTCAGTCTTCCCTGGTTGCTCACAGGGAGGGAATTTATGACAATTAAGTTCTTTTGAGTTCTTTTGGGAAGCTCTGCTTTTAGGCAGATAAGGGAGTTCAAGAAAAAAGCCTGTTCTGAAATGCCTTCAGCTAAAATTTAATTTTTTATGGCACAGTGGAATATTCTAAACCTCTTCAATCCAAAGGAAAATAAAGCGGCAAATAAATTATTTCTGGTAATCAATTACTAGTGTCAGGGTTGGATTGCTATTCCAAGACAGCTATGCATGTATTATTGAATAAAGCAAATGAATAATGAAGGTATTTTTGTTGCAAACGAGGATGGCAGTTTGAGAGGAAAAGAGATAGTTGTGGATCTATGAGGTTAAATAAAAATGCTGCAGTTCTGTATTTGAATTGAAATTATCAGTATGAAAAATTTGAATACACATAGACGCATATGTATTAAATATGCCTCAGGCACACACACATACATTTCCCAAGTCTGCACACTAAAACAGTAAACACATGAATATGGGATACAGCTATGTGGTTAGGAAAGTCTCTTTAGTTCTGATTGATCATTGACAATATCCCTTTAATATTTCCATATATACACATGCATATACATATGCACATATATATACACACACATACATATTTCTTAGCTCTGGACACTGAAATAATAACCAACCTTAGTTGCCTCTAATTCTAAGGCATAAAATACACAAGATAGGTTTAGAACATCTTTTCATAGTAGGTAGCAAAAAAGCTCTCAAGACTCAAAAGGTCTCAGAATCATAAGAAAGAGGCTATTATTAGCCAAAGATGAGCAATAAGGAATATGAGTGCAAGGGATTGAAACACACCAAAGATTTTTAAATTCACAAGTTCATAATGATATTTCAAACATAAAATACCATTGGGCAATTTTAGAAGTTGCTAGGAAACATTATATGAAAAATTCATAAATGAACAGGAAAGAGCCAACATTCCTTTTTTTTTTTTTTTAAATGAAGTGTACCTCTAGGTAACCAAACAGTTAATGAGGGAGGGCTCTCCTTTTAGAAGTGTAAGAGAGAAAAAGTTTTCCTTGACCCCATTAGGATTCCTGATTGAGTCTGAAAATTAAACGAACAGAGACAAATTAACTGGACAAAGCATGCACACTAAGTTAGCATAAGTTTTATGTGACATGACCGCCTTTATAAAGAAATGTACACCTAAAGAAACAGATCTATTTTCATGCTAAGTGTGATAAGAATAGACAGTCAGTGCAGGGAGAATAATAGAATCAGTGTATCAATATTTAGTAATTTATGATGCATAAGGGAATCTGAGAAAAGAACTGCTAAAATATCGTAATGAAAATATGCAATACTGTCATTTGAGACAACATGGATGGACCGTGAGATAATCATGCTAAGTGAAATAAGCCAGAGAGAAAAAGTTGAAAATCACTTGATATCACTTATATGTGGGATATATACCTAAAAGCAACAAATGAGCAGGCAAAACAGAGACTCATGGACATGGACTATAGACTTGTGGTTAACAGAAGACTATAGACTAGTGGTTGGTTACTAGTGAGGTGGGGAGAAGGCGGGAGATAGACTGGGTAAAGGGGGTCAAATATATGTAGCTGAAGGAAACTGTACTTTGGCTGGTAAACACAATAGAATATACAGATGTCAAATTATAATGTACACTTGAAAATTATATAATTGTATTAACCAATATTACTCCAGTAAACTTAATCTAAAAACAAGAAAATACACAATACCACCAATAAAACACTTTTGTAAAATAAAAAAGTCAAATCCAATTCTAATGAAAATTCTAAATCTAAGCAATGATTTATAAGTAAGGTGTTAATAATACCACAGTGGTGCAATCAGCAAAATACTAACAGTGGTATCTTTTGTGGGACATCAAGCCAGTTTCTTCAATAAATGTATTGAAAGAAAAAAAAAAAAGAAGAAATTGTAGGTTAAAAAAGACATTGGAAAGCTATCCATCTATCAGAATGCACATCTGATTCAGGCAAGCAAACTATTCTAATTAATTAATGAGACAATGATGTACACTTAAATGTAGGCTGTATGTTTGATTATATTGAGAACTTTTTGTGCCATAGGTCTTATGATTTGAGAAATGAGAACCTAAAAAGAAAATTAATTTGCTATTATTCCAGAAGAAGATAAACCCAGAAGTTGGGATCAGGAGTTGGGGCTGGGTTCCACTGTTAACAGTTCTTAGACTTAACATTCTGTGTGGTCTTAAATAACTGACTTAATGTTTTTAGTCTACATCTCCTTGTCTGCATCTACCTTTTCATATGATTGTTGTTAAATTGTGTTATTGTAACATCCCTTTGCAAAGTAGCATTGTTTCAAAAGTAACAAAATCCTTTTACTTAGGAAAAAGCAGCACTTTTCCTTTTTGCTTTGACTCTATATCCCATGTTTGTGTTTTTTCTCCTCCTGTTATGACTTGCTATAAAAATCTAGATCATCCTTTTTTTAGAGTTGAAAAAAGGATGAGAATACACTCTTAAAGAATAATTTCAACTAAAATAAATACAGTATGGATTGTTGTAAAATAATATAAAAAGCAGTTAAGGGAGAATTTGCCACTAACAAGAATTGAGAATCACAGAGTAGATTTAGCTTAATAATGCTAATGTATTCTCCCTGTCTGCAGAGGTTTCTATAAATAACACACTCAGGCACAAGGCACATCCTTCATGATTAGCTTCTCCCTCTCGACTTAGTTCATCAGTTGGTGCCATCAGACCCTTTGGAAAGTCATTGCTCCTGATTAAGAGAAATGAGCTGGTTCTTTCTCAGAGGGCCCACCGAGCTGGCAATAAAGCATCAGGGGCTGACTTTGCCAGGCTCCTGAGTGTCTACCAAGCAGGTGGGGAGATCCTTATGAGATGAAAAGAGACCCAGATTCCCCAGTGGGTAACAGAGCCACAGCTGTCATTTGATGCCTGAAAGGGAGGCTTCTGAAAAGGAAGTTGCCATCCTAAAGCCTCTCTACTCTCTGGTACCGTGTGTGTGTGAGAGAGTTTGTGTGTGTGTGCCTGTGCACAGACTGTCTGTATGAAAAGTTGAGACTTGCTCACATTCCTAAATCAGATGATAAACTTGTACTATAAGCTTCTGCTTAGCTTCCCACATTTCTCTAGTGCTCTTGCAGACATTGGCTATAAGCAGCATAAGTCCTGCAAGGTGAGGGTTATCACTAATTAAAACCCTCCAAACAGAGTCGGAAGATGGAAGAAGGAGAAAGCCTGGTGCTTGATTCATTTGATTCATGAACTGTATTGTCCAGAAAACAGGTCAGGAATGCTTTCACTAAATTGGTACTGGTCTTTAAGGTGGGCCAAGAACTGCTTCCGAATCTAGGCAGAACCAACAATTCAAAGAAATAACAGGAAATAAGAGAGAGGATGGATGGTGGCATATTACAGAAAAGAGGGCCCGCCCTCCATGCTTTGCAGTGATTCAATAAGAAATTTAATTATGCTTCACTTGGCATTTTTGCAAGATAATATTTTTTACACTGGAAGACTAGAGTTTAAATTTCACAAGGAAAAAATCTGTATTCAGAGTAATTTCAATTTAATGATGCTTAATGTTTCTAATAAAAAAAGGAAAAAGCAGTAGAGGCAAATGAAAAAGAGAAGGAAATGTAGGGACTACAGCTTCTAGATTCTACATTTCCTAGGAAAATGTAAAAAAGGAATTTCTGGTTTTAGTTACTTGCTTTTTTATTATAGAATTTTTTAAAAGCTATAACTAGTCTGTGTCCTCACTTCCTATTACGGGCATAGTTTCTGCATATGGAATTGAATTATTAATAAACATTTCACACTTCTAATGAGCACCCGCTGTCTTCTTTGGGTCAGTACATTTTTATCATTTTTAAAGGAACATTAATCACATATGCCAAATTACTATTTAATTCGATATATTGCTCTAAAAAATTATTTTTAACTAACTTTAGAATTAGAAAAAGTTGCAAGAAGAGTACAGAGTTCCTGAATATCTCCCACCCAGCTTCCCCTAAAGTTAACATCTTGCATAACCAGAGTGCAATGATTGAAATCAGGAAATTAACTTTTATATGGTACTATTAACTAAATTTTAGAGCTTCTTTAAAAAATACTTCTAGAAATAATTTTTGAAATCTTAATATTTTTAAATGATATAAATAGCAACAGATTGGTTACAGCAGTTGAGATATTTGCAAATTGAAAGGCAGATCATAAGAAATCATGTAGACTATACCATGGATGACAAAGCAAAAGGCAAAAATACAGATGAGAAGGTAAGAGAGAAGAATCCCAAGATTATGTCTTACAGACATTTTATTGGAGTCCAAATGTAGATGAAAAAAGATAAATGTGAAAAGGTAACATTTACAGAAAAAAACGCCTGAGAATTTTCCAGAAGTGTTAATAGACAACATAGCCCAAATATTATAAAAAAGAAATTCATACCTACTTACGTGTTATTAAAATGTTAAAATAAACAAAGCTGAAGAGAATATATTAACAGCAGGCAAAGAAATAAGGTAGACTACATTTAGAGGCAGGACTAACTAATTTTTGAACAGCAACCACAAAAATCAGGACACAAAGGGAGGCTATCTCTAAAATGCTGAAACAAAATAAATGAAACCTAGAATTTTATACCCAGAGAAAATATGCTGCAAGAATAGAAGTAAAATACAAACATCTACAATAAACAAAGTTGAAGAAATTTGTCACTAGCAGAATCTCACAAAAGAAAATTCTGGAACATTTCAAGTAGAAGAAAAACACAAATATAAGGTCTGAAAAGCCAGAGGAAATGAAAAGCAGAAAAAGTGGCAAATAGGTGTGCAAATGTAAATGAACATGAAATACATAAAATAGCAATAGTAATGTCTAGTGGGAATCACAAGTCAAAAAATATAGTAGACTAAAATTCTCAGAAATAAAATAATATGATTTGGGAGGTAAGTAAATTGTGTTTACACTTTAATGTCCTTTATTTTCTGATAGACTCATAAAGATTTTTAATCTCCTAAGAAATTTAACATGAAATCAATTTCAGATCCATGGAAGAAATGTATGTGAAAGGGTTTTACAGAAGGTGTTAAAAGCTTCAATCAAGAATGAAAAATGATAAATTTAACTATATAACATTTCAGATCTCTTTTTCCAATGATACTATGAAAGAGTAAAAAGATGAGCCACAGAGTAGAATAATTTGCCACATATATACTGAGAAAGGTCAGGTATCCAGAATATCTATAAAATTTCTACAGATCAATGAAAGAAGGTAAGCCACAACACAGAAAATAGTTCAAAAACTTGAAGAGGCATTTTGATAAAAAAAGAAACCTAAATGTCAAGAGACAACCTTATTTCTGCTTGGGGAAAAAATCACAATGGAACACTACACACCCACTAGAATATCTAAAATGAACAACTGCTTAAGATACCAAGTGTTGGTCAGGACATAGAGCACTTAGAATTAGCACATAGCATAGACTTAAACCTCTACTTTAGAATGGTGTTTGCAATATTTACACATGTATACTCTGTTACTCAAAATTCCACTGTTAGATATAAACCCCACAGAAATGTGTACATATGTTCACCAAAATACACGTTTCATTTGAAATAGGCAAAAACTGGTAACAACCCAACTATCCATTAATAGTAAAATGGATCGATGAATTGACATAGTTATGAAATGTAATTATGTATGATGAAAATAAATTGGTGTTTTTACTCAGTGACAAATGCATCTTGCATTCATAATGTTGACTGATAAAACAAAATATACTATGAAAGAACACAAGCAATATGATTTTATTTATATAAATTTCAAAAACAAACAGAAGTGTATATTTATGGATATAAAAACAGGCAGTAAAAATACTTTTATATACTTTTCTCTATATTTTCTTTTTAAAAATGAAATAAAGTATTTTAATAACCTGAAATTAGATATAATAAAATGAATAGTAAGTTTTTGGAGAACAATCTATAGAAAAAAATTTTGGAGAGAGGGGTAACTGCATATGAAATATAGTAGTTTCTGCTGAAAAAAAAAGATACAAATATAAATTTTTTTTGTCCTGTGTGAATGCATAAGTGGTGCCTAAAAAAGTAAGCAAATTTTATTTTACCTAATGACATTAACAATTTTTTTATATAAAAAAAGTTTCGTTGCATGAGGGTAAGGATAATGGCAATGATTTTGAAAACTTATAGGGATTTGAATACGTCTACATACTTCGTTATGCAACTGGAAACAGGTTACTTAACCTGTTGGAGCAGCTGCTTCCTTTTTAAAATGAGGATGACATAATTTATCTCAATACATGTTTTAAGGATTAAGAATGTTCACATTCAAAATGACTGCTCATGGTTGGCATTTAATAATGATAATTATAATAATATAATAGTTCTATTTCTAGTTGGTGGCAAATGTCTGTTAACAATAAGAGCAGTTATTAGAAATAGTCTCCAAAGAAATTCTAACTCAAATGGGAATAATGGGATAATGGTGCCTGTGTTGCTACATTGTAGGAAGGATTAAATGAGATAATGTGGACAGGTTCCTTATATTATATGACATGTCAGATTAGGTTATTTGAGAATAATTTAATAAAGACACCATTTTTATAAATGTAAATTGGGTAAAAGGAAATTAAGAGGAAAAAATCCAAACTGTGCTGGATGCTAAGATAGTGGCTATTGGAACTAGAACAAGGGATGTATGGAGAGGGCCAGCTGATGACAGAGTGTGACCTCTATGTGGGAGACCCAGTCAGTTCACAGTTGTCCTGTGAACTGGGAGGGAGGAGAGTAATAAACACCCTAGCTTCATTCTTGCCTCTCTCTTCAATATCCTATCTGTGCTCCACCTTGGCAGGATTCAAATTGGAGTCAAGGGCAAGGGAGCATCTAGGGGCATAAAATAAAGATGGAGAATGTCTGGAGAGGCAATTATAAGTTCAGGATGACGAACACAGTATGGCCTGTATACATTGCTTGTCATATAATAAACACAATAAACAGTAGCTATTAATATGTGATGATAATTGCTGGTTTTATTATTTTATGTCATTGTATAGAAGGAGAAAGAGTAACAAATTATGCCATCATGATGCTCTTTACTTCCCCTGGTCTGTCTGGAAAATTCTAACTTTATTGAAGACTGAATTGAAATGGTAACGTCTCTGTGAGCTCTCTTGTCTCCAAGGCAGGATGAGGAGTGCTTCCTCTGTAGTTCCATAGCCCATCTCAAATAGACCCCCTGGCAATAATGCATTATAATTCTATTTTCCGATATATGCCTCCCCTGTCATCTGTGAC
Organism: Macroglossus sobrinus; assembly: GCA_004027375.1. NCBI lineage: Eukaryota > Metazoa > Chordata > Mammalia > Chiroptera > Pteropodidae > Macroglossus > Macroglossus sobrinus. Next base: position 274,750 of record PVKZ01001158.1, read on the forward strand.
TTAACTCAAGGTCCGGTTCTTGGTGCAGAGAAAATCTGCTGGTTTGTCCAAGCGCCAGCACTCCTGAGGGTGGTAGACCTCTGCTGTCACTAGTAGAGGCCCAGGACAATGACTGTTATGTCATGTGCTGGCAACGTAGGGGAGGCTTAGGGTAGAGTACAGAAGAGTTACCATTAACACCCCCTCGTGGGAACTCAAAACTTTGTATGTATGAGGCAGGATGGTGGTCGGGATGGCGATGAGCGTCCACTTGGGAAAAACTCTTCTTGATTGAGGTCTTCATCTCTAAGGGGCAGTGTGGTCCATTATCCATCTTGGAATTGTTGCCATAGTGCTCTTTGCTTTTTATTGAATTAAATCCCTACTATATATAATTTTTTGGTATAGCATTCACACTTTCAGGTTTTTGAAATATATGGAGACCTTTATAAATTACATCTTGTTTTAAGTCTTTAATTTATTCCTGCTTTTTTTCTGAAATAGTGTTTTTAATGTTTTAATTTAAACTTGTCTCATAAAACTGATATTAATTTTCCCCTTACTAACTTCAGAGCTAGAATAATTCAGTCACAGCCCTCTCATTACTCAAAGTTTCATTGCTTTTATGCAGCTGTTTTTAAAGCATCCATATAAGAAACACATTGAAAATGATACCAGCAATGGACAGATACAATTTATTGAAAAACAAAAAGTGCATCTTCCCATTTTATAAGTATATATTATCTATCTACATATCCATTTTAATTTTATACATATAGAGCCATTGTATAGATATTCAAAGTATATGCTAACATATAAGTGGTGGTTACTTTCATCTGGTTACTCTCATCTGTGTTTCTTTTTCTTCTTTTTAATCTATGTTTTGTAAGTGGAAAGATATAATAAAATTTTATGTTTAACTGGTGACTGGCTTATAATGTTTTCTGTAGCATTTCTGAAACTCTGATTGTACAGGACTGATAAAAACAAATATAGCAAAAGCAAAGACTGATTGCCAACAAAAGTTTAGAATGTTGAGGGAAAAATGTCATTTGGTATAAAATTATCTTCCCATGAAATTGCAGGAAAGATACTTCAAGACTTATGTTTGTTTAGAATCTAAGACTGGCATGAATCAAAGAACTGAGAAAACCTCACTCTATTACAAGAGAATCAGTTTTTGGAGTTAGCAACAATATAGTTCCTTTTCTCTCTCATTTGTGCCATCCTCCTCTTTCATTCCTCATTCATTGTGAGATAGCCAATCTCAAAAGAAGAAGCAAGATATAAAGTAGCATGCATAGAAGATTATAATTTTTTGTAGTCTTTATTGGATCAGAGTATCAGAGAAACAAGCAAGAGGGTACAATAAGACCCCTCAACTTCACAAAGCAAAATCAGTTGCACGTTATGTGCTGTGCATATCACCATGTTCTTTAATTCTAAATATGTGCTATACATTATGAATCAACACAGAGAATTGAGCCAATGGTGAAATTCAAATCAAGTATGATGTTTAGTTAATAGAATTACACCAATGATATCTTATCTGGTTTTAATAACTATACTATGATTATGTATAATATTATCATTAGAGGAAGCTGGCTGAAGAATGTATAGGAACTCTGTGCCACTTTTGCAAACTTTCTGTGTGTCTAAAGTTATTTAAAAATGAAAAATTGAAAAGTAATATAAAACATGATTATATGTTACTTAAAAAAGCAGACAAATCTGAAGTGCTAATAAAGGAGGCTTTCAGTTAAACAATGGTTGCTGGATCCTGACTTTCAATGAATCCTGTTTAAACTATTTTTTAAAACAGGGAAAAAGTTAAAATTTATAAAGAAGTTAAAAAATAGGACTGATGACAAATTTATATTTTGGTTTCTATAAATATAAATTGCAAGGGAAAAATTTTATGGAAGTGGAAATTTTATATTTAAAGAAATATAGAAGACAAAGCAAGCAACTACAATATCAGAATGATACTTGGATCCTAATTTTTAAAATAAGCCAAAAATCATGACATTTATGAGACAATAATAATTGCATAACTAGTGGATATTTGATGATGTTTAGGAATTACTATTAGGTCTAGGCGTGATAATAGAATTGGGTTACATTAACAACAATAGAAGGAGGCTTTACTGTTACAGATCCATACTGAAATATTTATGGATAAAATGGGAAAAAATCATTGAGGTAGGAATTCTGGCTGTATGGAAAACTGAACTTTTATAGCATTTTTCCTTTTCCCTCCTCTTGCTAAAAGCACAAAAATTCTGAGTAATATCCTATGAGACTTACTAAAGGAATTCCTAAAAAATGTACTTTAATTTCAAAGAACTAGAACTCATAAGGAAAGAGTGGGGTGCAAGAGAACAAACATATTGGTCACTATGTCGATAAATCTAAAGAATATTGGACTGCTGCTGCTACTGCTGCTAAAGTTGATAATGATGATGACTAAATTGGGGTTCTTTATAAGGAAAGTGAAATGAAAATATGAAAAAATTATGGAAAAAGAAATGGTTGCAATTAAAGTGTATTGAGTTCCTATGTTGTCTGGAAGGATGATAAACATATTAACTTGAGATTTTACATTTGAACTTATCATCTATATGAACTTTAAAAGTGTAAAGGTAACAAAAAATGATTAGGGGAAAAACGGGGCAGGGAGTGGGAATAAAACAAAATAAAGCAATCAAGTAGGAGAAAAAGAAGTAAAGAAAGGAACAAAGATAAAAGGATGACAAACAGAAAACTTTAAATATCATAATATAAGTCATTACAAACATGCTGTTGTATCAATCAGATATTGTTGTATTGCATTTCCCCAGAACAGTAGTTTAAAACAACCGCCATTATTTGGTTTCTGAGTCTGCAGGTGGACAATTTAGGCTGTACTCAGCTGGCAGTACTTCTTTCTGGTCTTGGTTCAGCTCCCTCATGCATCTTCAGTAAGCTGAGAACTGGCAGGTGATGATTCTGGGTTCTGGGCTGTCTGTCTCTTGGTGGGCAGTATCTCTCCACATAGTTTCTCATCCTCCAGTAGGTAAATCATGCTTGGTCTCATGACAGAGTCAGATTTCCAAGAGACTGAGTGAAAACATGCCGTGCCTCCTGAGGCCTAGGTTTGGAGCTGGCCCATCAACACTCCTCCTACATTCTACTGGTCATAGCAAGTCACAAGAGCAACCAAGATTGAAGGAGTAGGGAAATAGACCCTCTTCATGGGAGAAGGGACACGGCCACATTGCAAAGGGCGTGGACACAGGGGAGATTTTTGGGGGATAAGTTCTTGCAGTAAAAACTTTGTAGATGGTAAGTTTTAAATTAGTCAGCTTCTTACTACACATGAGAGACTAAATTAAGATTAAGCAAAAAAGATAAGTGATGGAGAATGACAAGCAATGCAAAAAGTTAATCACAAAAGGAAGATATTGAGAAAAAAGTCTTTAAGGTAGAAAAATTTTAAAGCTAGGAGAGACATTTAATCACAAAAGGAAAATTTCATCAGAAATACATTATAATTTTGAATTCCTATGCACCTAACATTGTAAAATCAAAATATGTAATGTAAAAATTTATAGAATTCATTAACTTGTAATTAAACTGATAGAAAAAATGAGAGATTGACAAAAAAATTTGAGTGACTATTACTAAGATTAAAAACAGAGAGTATAACTTTCAAAACAGTAGAGATGGTAAATACAAAGTAAATAAATTCTCCATTAAAAAAAGTCAGAAATCAGAGGAGCCTTGAAAGGAACAAGATGGCAAAAGTAAAGCAAAATGTATATCTATTCTAAAACATGTAAATAAGTTTATATTTGTTATTAAAGGGCAGATGATTTTAGTGGATCAAAAATTAAATTGATTTTATTCTGAATATTATAAATAGGCCTGAGAAAGCATAACTATAAGGTAAAAATAAAAAATGTAGGAGATATATAGAGTTCAAGAACATAAATTATGACATATACCTTCATTTATGTGACACACACACACACTGTGCAGAAGCCAGTATAATCTACAGTCAGTGACTTTTTGTTAAAAACTAAATATTCTTATTGTGATAATTCAGCAGAAGAAAGCAGACTTACCAATTTAGAGTGGGAGTTTTCTGATGGGAATGAAGTAGTAAACAATCATAAATTTCAAGAGTGGAACAGATTCCAGAATTGATGGTGCATTATTCACTTCAACTTTTGAGAAAAGTTATATCTGTATTGTGGCAAGGATGGTTCTAAATGTATACTTCTTAACTGTGTCAGTTTTTGCCCTCTGTGGGATATTTGGCAATGTCTAGGGATGTTTTTTGGCTTCCAGAAGAGAGTGATGGGGGGTGGTTGCTATTGGCCTCTAGTGGGTAGGGGTCAGCGGTGCTGCTAAACATCTTACCATGCATGTGACAGCACACCACCACACCACCACCAGCACCTACACACACACACACACACAAGAATTATCTGACCCAAAATGTCAATAGTATAAAGATTAAGAAACTAATTTAAACTGATAAACTTAAAAGTTCTGGCATACACTGGAGTCTAATAAAATAAAATCAAAAGGATTTGGTATAAAGCAGTGGTGCTGACAGAAAGGGGCTCACCGTTTTTTTTTTTTTTCCCACTAATGTCAAGCACTTTTGAGAGCAGATATCAAGCAACCTGTTCATGAAAAATGAATTTCTTCTTTGAAAACTACTCGATATATTCTATTTGCCTATTCTATCCAAGTGTGAAAGAACTTAAGAGGGTTTTGATCAAAAAGTATGAACCTTCAAAATTGAATTTCAGTCAGGTGGAGAGGAAAGTCTTAATAACATTCACTAGCAGTTCCCACTTACAAATATGCTTTTAGAAGGCATTTGTTCATTCATCTATTCAGTATTTATATTTCAAATTTTTACTGTCTGCACAGCCACATCTTTGGGTGATAGAGATGATTAAGCTGAGACCTTTTCCCTCAGCTAAGTGAGAATTGGGAGAAATAAGGATGCAAATGTTGGCTGGGTTACTAAGCTAATCATAAAAGCTTTTTAAACTTGAGATAAAACTGCAGTATAAGTCTGAACTGAACACATCAATAAGGACCTAACCAGATAGACAAATACTGAGAATTCAAACATGGGGAAAGAAAATCATAATATGCAATATTTTCTTGATATCGTTTATCACAAAAAGGCTCTAATTTTGGCCTTACAGTAACTCAGTGACATAGCTGTTTTTAATTCATTTATAAATGAGGAAATTGAGACTCAATGACTTCAAGTCTCCTGGTCTCGTTCACAGAATTTGGGTTGTGGTGTAGGGATTTGAACCCTAGGGTCAGTGATGTGCCTACTTCATGAAGGTCCAACGTGATCTGCTTAGGGAAATAGTACCTCTCCCCATACTTGCACACCTGCTCTACCTGTAAGTGTGAATCCTATAGAACCGGGGGTTGGGACACGTCAGATGAGAGCAGAAGATAGGAAATCTCAGTTATCTGAGCTTGAGGAGAACCTGACTTCTCCCTGATGGCTGGCTTTCTTGTCTTCTTCACACCTTTATTTCCATTATAATTCTTTGTCCCATGAGTTTTTCAAAGTTTTTAGGTTCCAAACATTTCTTATTTTTAAAAATTATCCTTTAGTTAATTTCTAATTGAATTGCATTAGTACCAGAGAATATGATTTGTATAATATGTTCTTTAAAAAATCTATTATGGATTGATTTATGAACTGTATATGGCCAATTTTTGCAAAAATTTCATGTATGCTTGAGAATAGTCTAGGGCTCTGATTGTTGCTTATTATATGTCCATTATGTGATTTTTTTTTGTATAATTTACATATCAATATTTAGAAGTATAGTAAAATCTACATGTTGGAGATATCTTTCTCCAGTTCAATGATTTTTTTTCCTTTATATGTTGTGAGGAATAACATAAATTTTTAGAATTGTTGCATGCTCTTAGTAAATTGAACACTTTAATTAATATAGAGTGTGGCAGCCATGAAAACAAACCTCTCAGGTTTCTAGCTGCAGGGAGCATATTTACCTATCCCCCACAACTGTTGTGTCTTGAAATTTATCACTGTGTTCATGTGGAAGCCACTCATTTCATGATCTCAGCCAAAGACTAATGTGGCAGAGATACAAAAGTAACCTGTTTCAGGAAGACACGGGGCTCTGATGACAGGGGCCTTTGACTCAAGCGTTACCATCATATTTACCATACTTTTTTGAGAATTGTACCACTCTAAGACTTTTTCTTTGGTTTTCTGCATTTTTAGTGTCATATGCCTATATGTAGGGTTTTTTTTTCTTTCCTTTTTTTTTTGTGTGTTTTTCCTGCTTGATATTCTCTGAGCTTCCTAGATCTATGGCTTTTTGTCTGTCATTCATTTTTAAAAATTCACGGCCATTATTATTTCAAATATATCTTCTCTGTTGTTTCCTTTTTTGCCTTTTGGTATTCCAACTTTGCATACGATAAACCTTTTGATATTAGCCCACAGTTTTTATACGTTCTGGTCTGGTATTTAGTTTTAAATACTTTTTTTTTCTTTGCATTTCAGCTTGAGACTTTTTATTGCTGTATCTTTAAAAAGCTTTGATTCTTGCCTTAATTGTGTCCATTCTTAATTTCTGTTACAGGGCTTTTGACTTCTAACATTTCTTTGTGTTTCCTTAGAATTTCCACCTCTCTAGTAAATTACCCTTCTATTCTTGGATGTTGTATACTTTTCCCATTAGTGTTCTTAATTTTAGTGATTATATATCCCTATGTGGTAATTGTAAAATTTGCTTAATAGCTGTTTCTGGTTCTGATGCTTGCTTTATTCAGACTCTTTTATTTTTCTTGCATTTTAACTTTTCTTTCCCTGAACATGATTGTCATATTGTGATTTATAATAAGAAATATATATTTTGTCTTTTATCCTGGCTCCTGGCCAGAGCTCCAAAAACCTTTACAATTTCCTAATCAATAAAGGTGCTAAGAGTATCTTTTTTTTTTTTCCTAATATTTGCCTTTGACCCCAGTTTCTGACACACAGCTTCTAAGTTCTTGGAATTTCCTGAATGATAGGAGGGTCTTTTGTTCTAATGAAGAAACTCTCAGAGGGCTCTTGGATAGTTTCAGGGTGGGGGCTAGTCACCAGAAAGACCAAGCCATGATTGGACACTTGGATTTTTAGCCTCACTCCTCAATCCTCATGCTTGAGAAGAGAAGGGTTGGAGATTGAATTAATAATTGATCATGCTAACGAAGCTTCCATAAAAATCTCTGAACTTTGGGGTTTGAAGAGCTTCTGGGTTGGTGAACATACCAAGGTACTGGAAGGCAACACGAAAGGAGAGAGCATGGAAGCTCTACACCCCTTCCTCCACATCTAGCCCTGCACATCTCCTCCATCTCTTTGTTCCTGAGTTCTTTTTTTAATTAAATATTTTTCTAATAAACCAATAAATGTGTTTCCCTGAGCCATTCTAGCAAATTATCAAACCCAAGAAGGGAGTTGTGGAAATGTCAATTTATATCTGGTTGATCAGAAGTACAGGCAACAACCAGGAGCTTGTGATTGACGTCTGAAGTGGGGTTCATCTTCTGGAACTGAGCCCCTAACCTGTGAAATCTGATGCTAACTCCAGGTAGATAGTGTCAGAACTGAACTAAATTGTATGACACCTGGCTAGTGTGAGAGAATTGGTTGGTGTGAGGAAAATAACCACACATTTGGTGGTTAGAAGTATTGATGTACCTGGTAGTAGGAAGTGAGGTTAATAAGCTATATGTTAATTGTCTAATTGTTACTGTGTTTCATATTTGCTGTAACTGTTAGATCCAGAACCTCCAGTTTCTTCTAGTGTCCTTGTTTTTATCTCCCCTGTTTTGGGGTTTCCCCAACAGCTCCTTAAATAGAAGCTCCTTAAATTTAAGCTCTTTCAGCTTTGATTCACTGTTATCACATTCAATCCTGTGGATGTGTTTGTAACATTTAGGAAAACATTCTATAATCTTATAACTAAATCTCAGTTTTTTAGTAGATCTGTGTCCCTGGACTGTGAGCTTCACAAGCGGGTCTCAGCTTTTTTTAATGCCTTAGATGAGACAGAAAGGCTCTTGGGTACTGGAGTTGGATAATTGCTCTTTTCCCAGGTCAGATAAGAATCTGGAAAAGGTTTCTTCCTTAGAGAGAAGACCTATGTTATGAGAAAGCTCTGCAAATTTCAAAGTGGTAACTTCTCCTTCCTTTGCCAGAAACACCAGGAGATTTTTCTTGATTTTTTATTATGAAAACTTGGTGGTGCTACTGGAAGCAAATCTATGAAAATGTGAAGTCTCCCTTAACACTAGGCATGTTGGAATTTCTACTCATAGTCCAGTCTGCACTCAGCCTCTAGCAATTTGTCAAAACGACTATTTAAACTTTCTTATAAGTTTATGGCTCCAGAGATTTCTGATCCCCATAAACTGAAATTGGGCTGATTCACTATTTCAGTTGAGGTTCTCTGTATTTTCCTATATTTCTATATTTCAGGATGGTGCTTTGTCCTGTGAGTTTAACTCTTTGTTGAGTCAGTTCAGCTTTTTTCATGTGTTCTAACAAAGAGAGTAATGATTTCTAAGTTCTTTACATGGAGCTGAAACTTGAAATTGTCTTATTTTTGAAGCACTTTTTTTACTTAAGGTAAACTAAAAGAAGTATATATTTATTCTTGGCTCATTGATTTAGCTCAAGTCCTATTATCTTTGGCTGATAGTATTAATAAATTGTAGAGTTTTAAAAATTCAACTTTTGTCTTTTTTTATCAATGCAATTTGATCTACTTTAAAACATGGTGGTATTATAATTTTTTTATCTTCAAGAATATTAGAGAAGTCAATTTAATTTGAAAGTAAAAAAAGCACTGAGCAGTGTTTTAATAACAAGAAAGGAGATTTGATCATTCAGTGAATTAGTTATTTATATTTAAGTGTGACAGAGACAATTTTAGAAACTTCATTTGTTCTCTCTTTAAGTACATAATGTATGATGGAAGTCATTTTCTTTGTGAAAGATTAGAAGCCTGAAATACGTTGAGAAATACATCCATCTCAATGTTCAGAATGTTCTCTGAACATAATTTATGAGCTTGGAAAATGTTGGATAAGTCACTATTTTTGCAGCAGCTTTTTTTGTGCTTTCTATTTTAGTGAATTTTCGATCATATATCATAAAATGTTAGACCTGGAAAGAATCTTGCAGCTTAGTTTCTTAAACCTCATCATCTTATAGAAGGGAAAACTCGAACCAAGGTAAGCTACCTGAGTAACCTCCTGCCCAAAGAGAATAAGGATTAGAACCCCTTTCCTCTCTCCCAGCTTGATAGTAATGCCGCTCCATGCAAAACGCCCTTGAGAGCTCATGAGTAATGAAGATCTTCCTATCAGAAGTCAATAATCGTTGAATTTGCCTGTGAAACTGACAAAACCAAGCAGAGGTGGTGCAATGTCTCTATTTTTTTGTTAAATTTTATGAAAAATTAAAACAGGTTTTGAATGTTTTTAATGGTTGAACAAATCAAGAATATTCTCTTATTACTGGAATAAAATCTCTTCAGACAAAACTTTACAAAGGACAAATCAATATTCTATTTAGAATTTTTACATTTTAATATTATCCTTAAAATAACAAATACAAATTACTAGGCTTAGTCTGGCATATTTTTAATTCAACAAAGAGAGAAAAATTTACATAAATTAAGCAAAAACTGACTTAAAAGGAGCACATCAGTATTTTAACAATCAAAGTTACTTTAACCACATTTATACTTCTTTGAAATTGGACTATTTATGGGCTTCCTGGTTGCCTCAAATTTTATGAAGTTTAAATAATGGAGAATTAATTCATAATAGGCTAATCTTGTTCATCGTTAAAATAAGGATAGATTTTATTTTAAGTGCATATTTTGTCATGGCAAGTAATGCAGAACATTCTTTTAGAGTTCCTGGGTTTCTAGGTTATTTAAAGTCCAGACATAAACTAGGGCCAAGGGCATCAAGGCTAAGGCACCATGATTAAAGAATGACTCAATTTCAAAAACTGAAAAAAATGAGGAGAAAGGTGGGAGTATTCAATCGTAGTTGCTTTAGAATTCCAAGAGAACTGTATAACATGTCGGCACAACCTGGTTCCAGTAAAGAAGGGCCATTTACCATGAGTCAGGGTAGATGAAGTGAAAATGGGATTGTCGACAGAGAGGGTGCCTGGGGATTTGAATACATATGTCTCACACAATTTTGCATCTTCCTTCAATTTTACCAGACTTATAATTATTTTCTGGATGTAGAGGTATTCTGCTGCTTACAGAATTTTTACGCATTTACTTAAGTGCTGATTTCTGAAGTTCTCTCTTTAGAGATTCATTTATTTGGCTTTATGCTAATTCCATTATCAGTTACTCATACATTAACATGTATAATTTTAGCATCTTGATTAAGACTGATTAAACTTTCCATTCATCAAATAGAAATGCAGATACTTTGGATATGTTATTTTATTTTATTTTACTTACTAAATAGTAACTGTAGAAGGCTATTAGATAAGGTGTTTCTCAGAGCCAATAGGTAAGTTGTGAAAGTAAAGGAAGAGAATAGAGTAGAGGTTCTGTTGTCTAGGGGCATCTTAATATGTTAGAAAGATAATTTAGTGAATCCTAAACATCTTAAGTTTTTTTTATTCTAAACATTTTTAAGCCATATAATCAATCACCCATACTAATGTTCCATAATTCTAGTTTTCGGGAACTTTAAGTTCTTCAGTATAAAGAGAAACTTAATGGTTGGGTTCTGTTTGCAAAGTATATATAGTTCTCAAATATCTATATCTTTTTTTTATTTGTTATCTCTCACCTATTATATAGTTTTCTCCTAAGAGACCTTTTATAGTCTAGATCTATGTAGTCATAAAGTTTATTGAATGTTGGCCTCAATTAGCATTTTGGTTTTACCATGACAGTAAGATGGAGATAAAAAGGACCACAGAACCTGAGGGTATATATATCAATCAAGTTCAACCAGAGAAACAGACCTAGTATGATATATATCATAATATATATGTACATTTGTATATGTGTATATAAATTGTATATAGCATAATTATAAGGAAATATATATATATATATATTGTGATATATATATATATATCACAAAAATTTGCTTATATGATTATGAAGTATGGGTAAGCAACTCTCCATGGCACACACACTGAAGCTGTTGTTCTTGGACAGGAAAGAAAATAAGATTGAAAACAGTATAAACTCCATGGGCATGGTCCAAAGCTGCTTCTGCAAGTGAAATTTTTTTTGTACCTTGGAGAAGTATCAGTCTGATTTTAAGAGCTTGAAGCTAATTCACACAGGTCCCCTCACATTATCTGGGATAACACAGATGGTTTCCAACTTACAAAGGTTCTATTTACAATTTTTCTACTTTACAATGGTGTGAAAGTAATATGCATTTAGTAGAAACTACACCTTGAATTTTGAATTTTGATCTTTTTCTGGGCTAGCAATATGCAGTATAATACTCTCTCATAATGCTGGGTAGTGGCAGTGAGCCACAGCACCCAGTCAGTCACATAATAGTGAAGATTAGTCATTTTCTTTGTGAAAGGTTAGTAGCCAGAAATCCATTGAGAAATGCATTCATCTCAATGTTCAGAATGTTCTCTGAACATTATTTATGAACTTGTACTCCAAGCATGCTGCGTTGCCAGCATTTAGAGGATATTGTGTTTTGAGCATTTTTAGGGTAGGCTAGGCTAAGCTACGGCATCCAGTAGGTTAGGCATAGTAAGTACATTTTTGACTTATGATATTTTAAATTTATGATGGGTTTATTGGGACATAACCACATTGTAAGTTGAGGAGCATCTGTATTCCTTGCTTAAAATTAACTGATTAGGGACTTTAATTGCATCTGTGCAGTTTTTCACAACACCTAGAATAGTGTTTAATTGAATAACTGGGGACTATAGCTTAGCCAAATTGAAATATCACAAAAGTCATTACAGTGTATAAAAGGGAAAAGTCATGGTGATGCCTATGGAATCTTATAGGGGTATCCCTTAAAGACATGACAGTTTCTTTCCAATATCTTCAACTCTTCCTCTCGTGGACTTTTTTTCCTATTGAAATGTCATTATCATTAAGTCTATTAATTAAAAATAAGCATCTTGCATCACAGTACTGCCTTACTATCTTCTTCTTAATTTTACTCTTTATTTAATATGCAAAACTCTTTGTAACGTTATCCACCTACCATCCATTTCTATATGAGCTGGTGTAGCCTCTGAACTATCATGACTTGTTATCACAGATACACCATTTTAAAAAACAAACAAACAAACAAAACTGATCATCAACTCCTGTCACCAGGAAACAAATACATCAGATCAGTCATCCTGAGTGGTAACCTTGTGAGTCATTATAACATCTTTTATTCCAACACCTCGTTCCACATTCAGTCATCAAATTCTCTTGAATTTGCCCATGTCACTTATTTTATTTCCCTATTTTTACCCATCAACAAAGCATGTTGTGGAAAACAAATTAAGATTTTCAACCCTCACAATAATTTATATATTATATAAAGAATAAAAAGACAGGTGTGTAATTCAAAAGTATAATAATAGAATAGATTAGTTTGAACAAAGGAATAATATAAATAATAAAGTAGAATAATTACATGAATATCAAAGTACATTAGAAAGGCTTATAAAAATATACTGTACATTATCTTGTAAATCATTTCATAATGCATGTTTCTGCTAGCATTATTTGAAATTATTAAATATAAGCACTTTTCAGTACATTGCATTCTTTATGTGAACTCTGAAAATATACTCTCTCAAAATAGCAACTTAATGATTATAGCAAAAATATAGGCAAACATAGGTCAAAATCTTGAGTTGAGCAAATTTACCTACTCCTAGCACTTGCTGTTGATGTGCTATTTTTATGTTTCATTACTTGGCTTTATTTTTTTAAAAGGTTGTTAATGACATGTAGTTGGTCATATCAAATCCTTAGTATATGGATAAAATAGAGGAAATAATCTTTAAAAGCTCTGCCTATATCTTCATAGTTACTAGTGCAGCCTATGAAACTACCTAAACCTTAGAAACTTAAAAGAACAGTAACCTTATATTGCCACTGTCCAAAAGACCATAGCAGGATCACAGATTGGAGAAAGAGTAAATTGAATAATAAGTCTGCTCCACCTGTAGAATTTACATGTAGGTGGTAAAACTATGAAGGTGGAGAGATAGGTAAGACTTGAAAACTCATTAAGAATTCCTCAAGGTTATAGGGAATTATAGAAGGCTATAATTAAGCATGGGGTTCTATGACAGCTGTGTTTTAGAAAATAACACCAAAGATAATACTGAGGGAAGCCTGGAGGGTTGAGATTAGAGCAGTTAGGGGTTTGGATTTGTTGCCCAAATTGTGGATGAAAAAGTCAGACTTGTAAATGTTTTAACCAAGCATAAAGGTGGTATCACACCATTAGTTAAATAATGTGGATTTCTAGATTACAAAGCAATGAAATGGTAATATACAGACGGGTTCTCATCCATATGTGGTTGCCTGAACATGTTACCTAAAGAGACTATGGATTAATAAAGAATGTCTTATGAGAATCAAATTGATCTTTGGATTTTAGGGATTTTTACTTGTTCCTGAAGAAGTTTATGAGACCATCATTTGACTTGTTATTTTCGCATATTATTTACCCAAAGGGTTTATATATATAAGGTCTATTCCGGGACATGTACTGATAGATGTTTTTTTCTGAAGACTAAGATTTTCCAACTTAAATGATTTGGTAGAGACATGTAATGTTCATATATATCTGTTCTGTTGTCCTTTTGATCACATGGGAGGATTTGGCTTTTCTACCCTTTTTGCATTTGGGGATCTTGTGAAAGTCTGGTCAGTGGGTTATGGTCAGATGTGGGGCAATGTTCTTGTGGAAAGATGTTCCAGTGCTTTCTTCCTCCTATCATGGTGATCGGCAACATTCTTAATCGGGGGGTCCCCAAACCTCAGGCTGCAGACTGGTACCATCTGTGGCCTGTTAGTAACTAGGCCACACAGAATGAGGTAAACAGCGGGTAAGTGAGCAAAGCTTCATCTATATTTGCAGCTGCTCCCCAGCATTAGCATCACCACCTCAGCTCCACCTAGCTCATCAGGCATTAGAGTCTCATAGGAGCACTGGTCTCTGGTGCCAAAAAAGTTGAGGAGGACTGTTCTTAATGATGGAATCTCCTTTAGCTTTAACTACATAAGGATAGTCTAGAGTTAAGCCTCTTAACAAACCATTGTGAATTTCTAAAAGAATCAAGGGGAAAAAAAAAAACACCTTGTTTTGGAAGGTTCCAAGAGTTAGAGTTTTTATTTCAATGCATATTCTAGCCACTCTTGATTGACACACAATAAATCAACTTCTGACCTTGTTGGAATCAAACATAATGGAACAGATTGATAAGCCACATGAAGATTCCTGGACTTGTGTAAATGGGTGTTTACACAATATCCAGGTACCATCCAGTTTCCTCTTACTTCACAAAAGGGCACTATTCTGGGTGTGAATTGTCTGTATGGTGTGTCTATGGATGAAACTGCCATTTAATATATTCATTGGATCATAAGCCTCGTTCAAGAAGACCTCACATTTCTCAAAGTAATAGTAATGTATGTTTATTTATTTGATACAATGGTAATGGGGATACAGGGAAAGAGATGGATGTTAAGTTGTTTCAGAGATAAAGTCAACAAATATTATTGGTAGATGAATGTAAATGAGTAAGTTACAGATGATTAAATTTAGTAATTTAGGGGACTTAAATAATGGCATAGCTAAAGGCATAAAACATACCAGTAGATGAATATATTTTGAGAAGAAAGATGTGATTGTATTTTATTTGGATGTAATAATAATAGATAACACTTACTGAGTGTGCCAGCCACTACTCTAAATGTCTTACATGTATGAACTTATAGAATTCTAATACCATGTAGATATTTGTGTTAGCCCCATTATACAGGTGAGAAAAATAAAGCACAGAAAGATAATGTGTCATGTATGAATTAAGGTTTATATTGTAATGATGGGAAGAAATAGGAAAGAATCAATTCTCTGACTTTGGCATTTTTGCCATATTTCTAGTTATTTGCCTTGCTTAAGCATTTGAAAAGTTATAGTATCATGATTCAGGAACTTGGGTTACACACTGGAATCTTAGTTTATGTAACTGAGAAATAGGATAAAGTCCTTTCTCTCACTTCCTGAGGCTGTTATGAAAATCCAATAAACTGGGCCTGCTTGACAAAATGAAAAATGAAGCACAAGGAATAATAAAGAATCAACATGACACCTACACACAATACAGTAACTCACAATTCACAGGACCAGAGGAGAACTGGGAGGAATGGGGAAATGGAGAAGCAAAAGGAGCAATAAAGGTTAAAAGGTTAGAAAGGTAAATCATAGCCATTTATACCCTGGTCTTAGAATACTAAGATCAGGGTATAAATTCTACCTGGCCAGTAGAATAGTATCAACTGTAGAAAGGTCTTAAAAAGTGATGAAGGAAAAGGAAGCAATCACATGTAAAGTTCAGAGAGGAGCAACATCCTTGGATCAGGATTCATAAGAAAACAGCCTGAATTAGGAGATCCATATTTACAAAATAGACTGAACAAGTGAAGTGGCAGTATGAGATTTAGGGTAGTGTCGTGAATAGTTGGGTAGAAATAAATGAGCTGTTCAAAAGGAAAACAGCAGACCTGAAGCAAGCATCTGTCTCATGGATGCTAAGGAGGCAGCTTCTACTATCACATCCAATGCCAGGCAATTTTAGTTCACCAGAGAATTTGTGTTGAGTTTTTAAAAAAATGCTAAGAGAAAAAAAAAAAAGCTCCTAGGAATTATATTGTGGATTCAAGAAGCTAGATTGGACTCACATCTTTAGTCACTACCTTGCAGAATTTGATTGTCAATATAAGAAAAAAATAATAACCTGGAAAAAATTGAGACATATAAACAATCCCAGTAAAATTGGCTTACCTGACTTAGTTTGAATTAGTGAATATAAGCATGAAGTGAAATCTAGAATTCTGGCAGATAGAGGACAGGCTTAATCAAATACTCTGTGCTTTTCATTTAGAAAATGAGAAGAGATTTATTCTGTAGAGGGAAGAAACAAATCTGCGGAATTTTTACTGATATGTGTAAATGTGAAGTCTTTGAAATATGGAGAAAAAAGACCTTTGTACATCTGTAAGAATTGGATTCAAAGTTTTGGATATAGAAAGCTATATTTCTATTAGGTGAAGAAAAAAGAGAGAGAGAAATTCCTGAATCAGCTTAAAGAACTCAAAGCTAAGGAGCATATTAAAACAGCTGAACCAATAGCATTTATCCAAGAAATTCTGGGAAGGCAAGTAAAGGCGTTTAAAGAGGATTTTGATAATTGGATATTTCAGAAGGATTGAGGAATTACAACAACAAAAAATGATAATCAGAAGATGTCAGAGAAGACATGTGGAGAAAAACAAGAGAGCAGAAAATAAACAAGACATTTAGCTAGAAACACTTGGGAGGCAATGACTCTTTTTCTCAGGAAAGCAGAGAGAACCATGTCTCAACTGTCCTCTGGGGATCATTGCTTAAAGACGGCACCATATTTTGTTCTGCAGGGAACACCGAGATGAACAAAACATTTCCATGAAATATCTCACTATTTAGTTGGGAAAATGGATATAATCCATTATGAAGCAATGAGGAATGCCATTTTATTTTATTTTATTTTTCTCTTAGAAATAGTTAATTTCTGTGAACTCTTTTAATCTTAAAAAAAAATTAATTAATTCGTTTTTATTATGGTGACATTGGTTAATGAAATACAGTAAGTTTCAGGTGTACAATTCAGCAGTATGGTATATATATATATATATTGCATTGTGTGCTCATTGCTCATAGTTTGATTTCTTTCTGTCTCTCATATTTGATTTCTTTTACCCCATATATCTCCCCACTTCCTCTCCCCTGCTCCCCTCTGGTAATCACAAGTCCATGTCCATGAGTCTCTGTTTGTCCTGTTCATTTGTTGCTTTTAGGTTTATATCCCACATACATCCCACACATATCATGAGGAATGCCATTTTAAACTAGGAGTAAAAACAAATTTCTTTGAGAAGACTGTGGAGAGAGAATTTTTGCTTGCAATAATGAAGAGAGGTTTAATAATGAAGAAGCTATTTGAGCTGGGTTTTGACAGGGATGTACTTGTGTCTGACTGAGGGAAGGCTTATGCCAAGAAGAAAATAGTACATGAAAAGTTAGAAAAACAGATACTTTTGAATTAATTATTATCTTTCTGCTTTTAGTTGAAACATGTATAGTTGTCTTACCTGGACAGGAAAAAAGACTAGAATTTCCAAAGAAATGAATAAAGGGAAATTAAAGAGCATGAGTACCACAGCGGTATTATGAGTGGAAACTACATTCAAGAGAAAACAATAGATTCTGAACATTCTATTGACTAAAAGCATGGGGCTGGATTTGAATCTTCGGTTACACAGTTTATTAGCTCTGGGACCTTGGAAAGTTGCATTATTTATATGAGCTTCAGTTTTTCATGCAATATACTGGGATTAAAGATAAGTATGTCATAGTATTATATTATGGCACAGAATAAATGAGATAACACATGTAAAGAACTTCGTATAGTTTCTGGCAAATACGTGCTCAGTAATAGTAGCTACCATTTCTCAGGTAACTGAATTGATCAACTGGAATAAGAAGATATCTTAGGATCATATCATGTATTTCCTGCCCCAGCTCTAGAATTGGCCATTTCTCCAAGGAGCTCTGATTTCTTTAGTGCAAAATGATAGTAAGAAACTAGAATCTGTTTGTCCGGTGTGATACAGCTAGGAAATACCTATCTTATTTTTCTATATGTACATATATCTAAATATGAACAAACTAAGAATATCTAATATAACTCACTACTGCTAATTGACTGGGTGACTGGATGGTAGAAGACTTGCACAGAAATAAATAATAAATGTAGGAAAGGAGACCTATCCATATGCATGTATCTAAATATGATCAAGCTAACAATATTCAGTATAATTAACTGTTTCTAATTGAGTGATGATAGAAGCACTACACATAAATAAACAGTAAATATAGTAAAGGGACTGCACAGAAATAAGCACATGGATTACTTACTAAGTAGTAAAAAAATAAAGGGATAAAATATATGAGGATGGAAAGATAAAACTTAAATTGTTATTATTCCAGATGTTTCTGTTTTCCACATTAAAAGACTCATGAATATACAAAGAGAATTAATTTAGATCTTATCAAAATTAAAGAGATAAAATAGCAACCCCAAAATTGATATCATTTATATAATCCAGCAGCAAATAGTTTGAAAATATGTTTTAAATGATATTCTTTACTCAAATATCAAATAAATAAAATACTGAATAATAAATTTAACAATGAAATAAGATTTTTTAGAGGCTGTAAAACTTTGTTAAAAGAAATGTTTAAACAAAGGGAGAGCTAAATCATGTAAATATATAAAATATTATATAAACAGATTAAGTTTCTTCAAATTAAAGATACAAATTTGATATTACTCAACTCAAATCTCAACAGAAATTTTTATGGTTTTTGGTTCTTATTTATTGCAGAACCAAGAAAAATATCTTTTCTAAGATCATAGAAAGTAAATTGTTAACTAATTGAGGGTTTATATTGATTTGTTTGCTTTTGATGGAGTTAGGATGTAATTTGGTAGAATATTAAAAACATATTAAAATTATACAACATGCATTAGCTTGAACCACATGAAATTGTCATTTTTAAATGAGGTCTAAATATCGGTGATTTTATATGGTTCCATCTAATATATATTTTGTTCAAATTTATTTGGACTCAGCAAATAAAAAATATGCTTTTTAAAGTCCAATGTGTCTCAACAAGATAGTAATAGATCTTACCTCAATATGATAAAGGGCATATAGAAAAAGCTTGCAACTAACTTAATAATCAATGGGGTAAAACTCAAAGCTTTCCCTCTAAGATCTAATACAACAAGAATTTCCACTCTTGCTACTTCTTTTCAAAATAGTCCTGGCAGTTTGGGCCACTTCAATTAAACAAGAAAAAGAAATAAAAGGTATCCACATTGGAAAGGAAGAAACAAAATGATCTCTGTTTGCAGAGAACATGTAAAAAACTCAAAATACTCAACAAAAAAAAATTAGTTTAGTAAAATTGCAGGATACAAAATCAATATACAAAAATAAATTATATTTCTATACACAATGAAATTTTCAAGAAATAAAATAAAAATAATCCTATTCTTGATAGCAACAAAAATAGTAAAATACTCAGGAATAAATTTAACAAAGAAGTGAAAGACTTGTACACTGAAAATTAGAAAATATTAATGAAAGGAATAAAGGAAGACAGATAAATGTAAATACACCTGTGTTCATGGATTAGAAGAATTAATACTGTTAAAATGCCCATACCACCCAAAGTGAACTACAGAGTCAATGCAATTTTTATCAAATCCTATGAAATTCTTTACATAATTAGAAAAAAGTAATATTAAAATTCATATGAAACCACAAAAGATCCCAAATAGCCAAAACAGTCTTGAGCAAGAAGAACAAAGCTGGATGTATTACACTTCCTGATACTGAAATATATTACAAAGCTATAGCAATGAAAACAGTATGACACTGGCATACTGTATAGACTAATGGAATAGAATAGAGAGTCAAGAAATAAAATTACACATATTTGGTCAACTAATCTTCAACAAGGGTCCTCAAAACACAAAATGAGGAAAGATAGTCTTTTTAATAAATGGTATTGGGAGATTGGATAACCACATGCAGAAGAATGAAATTAGACTCTTATCTTACACACTATACAAAAATCGATTCAAAATGGATTAAAAACTTAAATGTAAAACCTGAAATTGTAAAACTACTATAAGGAAACATAGGGAAAAAGCTTTTGACCTGGGGATTTTTTTGGTTATGACACCAAAACCACAGGCAACAAAAGCAAAAATAAACAATGAGATAATATCAAACTAAAAGGCTTTGGCACAGTAAAGAAAACAACCAAAAGAGTGAAAAGGCAATCTATGGAATGGGAGAAAACATTTACAAACCATATATATGATAAGAAGTTAATATCCAAAATATGCAGAGAAGCTATACAACTCAATAGCAAAACAACACCAACAACAAACCCAAACCAACCCAAATAACCCAGTTAAAAAAATGGGCAAAAGGCCTGAATAGTCGCTTCTCAAAAGAAAATATAAAATGGCCAACAGGTATATAAAAAAGTGCTCAACTTCACTAATCAAAAGATGAATGAATAAAAATAAAATATATTTTGAAGAAATGTGTATATATAAGTGTGTATATACATAAGTATGCATATATAAAAGAAAAATGTAAATGTGTAAAATACTATATATATTGGAATGTTCCAATTTATTAAAAATAGAATATTATTCAGCCTTAAAAAGAAGGAAGTACTATAATTTTGAAAACATGGATGAATCTAGAGGACATTATGCTGGGTAAAATTAGCCAGACATAGAAAAACAAATACTGCATGACCTCATGTATATGTGGAATCTGAAAAAAAGTCAAATTCATAGAAGTGGAGAGTAGGAAGGTGGTTACCAAGGGTTGGAGGAAGGGGTAAATGGGGAGATGTTGATCAAGGTGAACAAAGTTTTAGTTATGCAAGATGAAATAGTTCTGGAGATTTAATGTACAACAATGTGACTAAAGTTTATAATGCATTATTGTATACTTGAAATTTATTAAGAGGGTAGGTTTTAAGTGTGTTCAGCACACACACACAAAAGGAAAATGGTAAGTATCTGAGGTGAGGGATATGTTAATTAGCTTAATTGTGGTGTTTATCTCACAATTTATATATATATATATATATATATATATATATATATGTCAAAATTTCTTATTGCACGACTTAAATACATGCAATTTTTAATTGTCAAATATTCTTCAGTAATAAGGGCCAGTGTGTTCTGTGAATATGACGTCATGCAGAATGAAAAAAGATTATTTAAGAAATGGAGCTTTTAATTTTATATTTTTATTCTTAATCTTGTAGAGTTCAAGTAGTAATGAGAACAGAGTATTAAAACTCCTCTGTTCAGGTACATACATTTCATTACCCACTTTTCTTTTTTCTCCCCATTAACTTTCTGTAACTTCTCTTAGAGATGAAAAACATACAAGAAGTACTAACCAGTGTCTCCTGATGGCAGACTATATTGCATCAGTCAGATGAATTCTCTTTACATAACACAAAAGAGATGAGGAGAATACACACAGGAATTTCATTCATTACTTTTGAGCATGTGGTTTATTTTTCTCTTGTGTTTTAGTGTAGATTTATGGCATGAAGATGTGTACATGTATCTAAGAACTACTCCCAGTTGTCCATCTAATATACATATCAAAGTGCATTTGTAAATCCTAATTATACAGTATGATTACTTGGGAAATTGTTAACTTTTAAATTATTCCCTTTGTATACAGTCTCTTAAGAGATGTTATAATGATTATAAAGAAGCTATACTAAATTTGAGACCTCCTCCAACATGTTAATTTTATAATAATAAATTCTTCTTTCAGGGAGTGAGGGTGGAGAATGTAGCTATAACATGAAAATTTAAAAGAAAATAGAAAACTTATAACTTAGATAAAGTATACCTATGTAAGGATTCCTGGAGACCACTAAATAAATGGACACATTCTGCATTAGAAAGTTGGAAAAGGTACCAGCATTTTTATCTACTAAGAACAGCCTAATAGGTGAAAAGCAAATCTTTTTCCAGTCTCAGTTCTGTCACCAAAGAGCTAAATAGCAAAGGCTAAGTCACTTGGTATTGTTCTCTCACTGTCTCATCGAAAAGCAAAAGAAAATATTCTTGTCTTTTTTAGTTCAACTGATATTATTTTTATACACACAATGGAAAGTAATGGAACTCCATTGCTAATTCTATCATATTCTGCTTCTAACGTTGAATAAGTAAAAGCAATATACTCTTCCAAAATTCCTATTCAAACTCAGTGAAATATTTAAAATTTAGCACCTGCTTTAAAAAATCTCAGGACCTATTTTTCACAGGCCTTCCCCAATTTTCTCTCTTCCCAACACCACTTTTCCTCTTTCAAACTGAGATATTTACTTAAAACTTCTTTTTTTTTTTTTAGTACTCTATCTATGAAGTTCAGATATATACCCATTTATGGTTTCTCATGCCTTCATCTAGAAATATTATCCTTTTTAAATGGCTTAATTAGAATTATTTATTTGTGTTGTATGATTGATATGTAGCAGTGAAATCTGTCCACAGTGTAGATAAGACCAAAAGTCTTTTCTTTTGAAACTCATTTTAAGCACAAAAACTCAGAACTTCTAGCAATTGTATGATTTGGTTCAGCCTCGGTGAGGCGCCTCCTTCTCATTGCTCAGATTCAAGAGCCATTACATCAACCAGTAGGTAGTCTTCAGGATTTCTGAAATATGAAACCATAAACTTTTTTAAAGAATGAATATCTTCATTGCATAATTTATGCAATAAATATTGCTTAGCATAGTGAATGTAACCAAAATTTAACCCACAAAATTTGAGACAAATCAATATGATGAAGAGAGCTATAGGATGAATATAAAAAAAAATCATTTTTTGAATAGTACATTGACTTCCTAGCAAAATACCTCAGAAACATTTATTTCTCTGTATTTTAGTTTTATCAACAGGAAACGAAGATAGTAACATCTACTTGTTTCTCATAGTGCATTATTGTGCACCTTAAATTTTTTTAAAAAGACCTAAACCACCATATAAGTACAAGAGTATTAAGTGGACTTAAAAACAGATTACTTTAGATACAGGAAAAAGAGAGCCATTTTCTTTTTCTTTTTTTAAATTTTGAATTAAATTTATTGAGGTAACATTGGTTAATACAATTATATAATTTTCAGGAATACATTGTCATTTGACATCTACATATTCTATTGTGTGTTTACAAAGTCCAGTTTCCTTCAGCTTCCATATATTTGATACCCTTTATCCACATCGTCCTCCCCCTAAACCCTATATTTGAATCCCTTTACCCCATCTACCTCCCTTCTCCTCCCCTACTCCACTAGTAACCAGAAGTCTATATTCCTTTGGTAACCACTAGTCTATATTCCATATCCATGAGTAAGAGAGCCATTTTCAAAAATTAATTGTATTATATTTTTAATTGTAATAGCCCTTTACTGTATATATTAGGATAATTAATTTTTTAAATGCTAGGATTTATAAAAGTTGCATCTAAAATATAGACTAGTAGGTACAAGAGCTCAAGTCTAAATGCATTTTCATTCACATGGAAATGAAATATGAAGAACATCAAGAGAATAGAGAATGTTTTAGAGTTAACTCACTGAACAATGAAAAGAGATTCTAAGACCATTGTTCTAATATTTGACAAAAAATGGAAATGAATATGATTTAAAATACATGGAAGTGGCACGATAAAGCTTCTAGAAAAAGGTCAGACCTGTATGAAAGACCATCTTACACTGAATGAAATAAAAGGAGAAGAATTTAACTATATATCACTTGAAAAAAATTAGAGTTTGCTCTCCATTGGATAATGTGGTTTTAATGATTTTCTAAAAGCAGGAACTCTCATAAAACAGAACAGGAGGTAGAAGTTCTCAAATGAAATGATATACAACTTGGTGTTCACGTGGTTTGTCTAATTGGAAATATTTTGTTTCTAGAAACCAGCTTTAGTGGATGCTATTGGTGACTCACTCAGATTACATTTATTGTACCAGATTCTGTGAGTTTTGGCTGCTAAAGGCTCACAGCTGCTTCTTTAGTAGATTGCCTTCTACTAAATGGAAGAAGCTATTGGCCCAAATAACTACTTGCTTTGGCCAATGACTTACTTATGGGGGTGTTTAAACAAAAGAGCGGTACCCTTGCTTCTGGGTGGAATGATTCTGTGGTGCAATTCATGTTTTAGAACTCCCTAATGAGACTGTGGTGAAACTACACTCTTGCTTCCATAATTTCTTTTCTTACCTCCCCCTGCCCCT
This sequence comes from Macroglossus sobrinus, assembly GCA_004027375.1. NCBI lineage: Eukaryota > Metazoa > Chordata > Mammalia > Chiroptera > Pteropodidae > Macroglossus > Macroglossus sobrinus. The sequence goes on from PVKZ01001158.1 coordinate 298,960, forward strand.
GCCCCTGCCCACCACACCTTACCCTACTTCCTTCATGTTCTTCTTCCTGAATACACTTCTCAATGAAACACTTGGACAAGAATCACTATCTCAGGTTTTGTTTCTAAGTGATCCAGCTTCGGATACCCATGTGGAGGGTACTCAAGTATTATATAGTATTCTAAACTTCACTCTAACCAAGTTGAGAGGTTTCTGGCTTCAATAATTTGTAAAATTTTCCAACAAAGAGGCAAATATCCATTAAAAGACTGATGGGAATATTTGCTCTGTAAGTAATTGCAAGTCTCATATAACTGAATGAAACCTGTTATAAAGTTGCCTTTCAAGCAATAAATGACATCTCTTTTTTTATGGATGGTAACTTTTCTAAGACAAAAAAAAAAAATTACCCTGAACAATATATCAAGGACCGTTTCTTCACCAAAGAAGTATCTAATGCATATTCTTTACTGCAATTTTTATCATGAAGTTTATAATATATCTAGATATTTGCCAAACTTTTAAATCATAACTTGCCTTCTTTTTAATGCTCTCATAAAGTATATGACATAAATTCTTAGCAGTAACACTTTCCACCCCATTCTTCTCAAATGGCAGGATAATTTTGTGCTTCATGACTAGCAGTTTAAAATTTGTGTTTCAGGCATGTCATCACCTCTATCTTTCTAAATTGCTATTATAAAGCATTGCTTCAGCATTTTAAGGTCTCAATTTCCTTATTGTACAACACTACTTGGTATCCATTTTTATTAATTATATTTTATATTTATGTTAATTGTACATAAATTTTCATCAAATACACATTTTTAAAGCAAATATTATACAAGGTCTTAATAAAAACACTATTGCCTTTCCTTTTCTTTTCTAATCACCAGTATTATTCCTAATAGGCAATCATTTATTAAAATTATAGCTTATTATTCACCTAATTATCTCAACATATATAAATAATATACTTTTTCCATAAATGTAGTTATCTATTAACTTCCTGAAAGAACATATATGAAAATATAGCAAAGAATAGCCATATGTCAATAATTATTGAAACTAGGTCATAGGTATGTGGGATTACTTGTACTATTCTCCTTTTTCTTCATAACTACTTGAAATATCCACTGAGTAGATATTCCCATAATGTCCTAGGAAATCTTCTTATTGGGCACCGTTTGTCCCCTACTTCAGTATTAGCCTTGTTTTTTTTGGCTTATAATACAGTTTACATTCTGAGACTTGCTTTCATTCCTTTCCTGATTAGATGCAATCCTAAATCCCATCTCTCTTTTTTGTTTTACTTGTAAACATTATCAAGCAACTTCAAAAGCAGATATCTATAATCTTATTTTTATATTTCATTGACAATTAACCTCTGTTTTAGGATAAAATATTTTCTACTGTCACTGTAAATTTCATGTTACCCTCATAGTTCTGAATATTGAAATGATATACCAAAGTGTGGATACAGTTTTCAGTTATTGTACTGGTCACTATATGGACCCCTGCAACCAGGAAACGTGTGTCCTTCAGATATGGGAAATTACCTTGTGACCTTTCCTTGGGGTTTTCCAACTCTTTTTGCTTGGATCTCTAAGTTTATTGGATAATGGACCTTCTGGAGTGGTCCTGTGCTGTCATACTAGAAGCTGGACTGGTTCTCGTCTTTGAGAGAACTGTTTGACTTGACGTTCCAATCCTTCCACTGATTTTGTATTTCAACCTTTATGTTTTTAATTTTCATGAGTCTTTTCTTTCTCCTTTTTCAAATCTTCTTTTTTGTGTAGACAAACAAATCTTTTTTATGCTAATTAGTTTTTAAAAAATATTTTCTCTTCTAAATTATCTTTTCTCATTCAGAATTTTGTTTTGTGTTGGCTTATTTGGGATTGAGTTCAAATAGACAGTGATTTTAACCTGTTGGCTAAGTTTTAAGAATAAGGAAATAAAAAAAACTGACTTCTGGGTTCTGTGTACATGGAAGGAGGATTCGTTTGATTGGACTATATAGCCATGGGAATAGCTAATTATGTTGAGGCTCCAAACTATCTGAATTTGAAGTGTTTTCTCTGAGGCCATATTAATATTTTGCTGTTTTTTTTCCCCTATATGTTAGGGGGTATAGATATTGGATTGTGAGAATTACGCACCTGTAGAGACAGATGGGTCTCAATTATTTCATCTTTAGATTTTCAAATACATACTCCAATTTCAAATAAATTTTTCACTTTTTCCCACTGTTAAAACAAGTGTTTCCAGATTTCAAGCCTCTTTGGGGGTCTAGAGGTCATGTCAGCCCCTCTCTGTCTGTCCTCCTCCATGCCTGCTCTTGCCTCTGTTTCCTCCTGCTCTAGTCCACTTGGTATCTTCTGTCTTACATACATTGGATGGATTCTCTTGTCTGCTAATATGCTTTCTCCCAGATTTGAGTATTTAAAGCTTTATCATTATCAGTCTAGCAAGTTCTCAGCTGTGTGAAAGAACAATGTATATTATCTATCCACTATCTTTAATGCAATTATAAGACATTTTATAAGATCTCATCAAAATTAAAAGAACAAAAAAACAGTAAGTCTATAAACATAAGCATTGCTCAAAGTCTTCAGAAGTCCAAATACTAAATTTAAATTACGTTTTGATGTTTCTGAGAACCTGATGTCTTAGAAATCACTTGCAAGTCAAACATGACTGTTCAAATCATATTCCTCCTATTTGAACTTAAGGAAATATATAGCCTACTTGATTATATGTGCCTCATAGTGCTATTTTGAGAACATAAGGAATAAATCACCTGAAACTGTGCCTAAAACATAGTAGGTACCCAATAAATGCTAGTTCCTCTTCTTCCTAATGTTTTATTTTTCCATATGCAGTTCTTTCCATGACTCTTTCTACACCTACTCTACTGGAGGAATTCCGTATAGTCCTTCACCTTCTGCTTAGATACTTCCGTGAATATAGAATCCAGGTGCATCTGTTTGCTTCTCCTGGGTACAAAAACTACCCCCCAAATTTAGTGGATTAAACAATAACTATTTATTTAGCTCAGAAATCTGTAAATTGGATTGGTTCTGTTGATCTGAGCCAGGCTTATCAGATATCAGTTGGACTTCTTGACCTGTGTTTGGTCAGTTGCTGGTTTGACTGGGAACTGACTTATTTAAGATACTTTTGCTGGAATGGATCATTTGTTTGCCATGAGTTTTCTCATCTTCTAGCAAACTATACAGCAATGTTCCCATGATGACCTATTTCATAAGTAAGGGAAGAGTGGACAAAAGGCTCGTCTAAATTTGCACAGTGTTCCTTTTGCTGCATTCTACTGACAAAAGTAAGTCATAAGGCCAGCCTACCTGTACAGTCCCTCTTTCATGTCCTGATAGAAGGAGCTGTGAAGAACTGTGGCCATTTTTGAATCTATCATACAATGTAAAGGTGTTTAGTATGATGGCCTCTTTCAAGGATGTGTCTAGGTAACAATGTAATGAAAGATCTGAGGAATATCAGGTTGAGAATCAGGACAAAGTTTTTACTCAGTAGAATCCTTGATATTTTTGCCCACTTTGTTCCCACTTGATTCGTGGCAGAGATAGGAAAACATAACTTGCTACCCTATTCTTGCATGCATCTGTTTTTTGCAGTCTGCAAGCCAGGGTTGATTTTTACATTTTAAAGGGTTAGAAAAGATATCAAAAGAAGAATAGTGTTTCATGAAGTTCAAATTTTATTGTTAGTAAATAAAATTTTATTAGAAAACGGCTAAGCCTATACATTTACACATCATCTATGATTGTTTTGGGCTGCAATGGGCAGACTTGAGAAATTACAAAAAGGACTGTATGTGGCCCACAAAGCCTGAAATATTTTCTATTTGGTTATTTATAGAGAAAGTTTGCCAACACCTTGCTTATAACTAATGCCAAGTATTCAGAGATGGGGGTGTCATTTATGTAAAACTATAGGGAAAATATAAAAGTCATCAAAAGCTATGAAAAATGAAAATTAACACATAGAAAACCAGTACTTAAGACTCATTTTCTGAAACATTAATAATCTAATACCAGTAATTATCTAAAAATAATCTTGGTTATTTTTTGGAAATTGGTTTTCTGAGCCTTCTTTATTGAACATAAATAAGAAGAACTAACAGACTCATCATGTAATTTAAAATAAACAGCAGGGGAGATATATTTCATTTTTATCATTTTGATTAGGATAAATGGGTTCCTAGATCCATATTAAATCTTTTCAAAATGGAATGTCCAAATGCCTTGAGTTTGTAACCAAATCCAAGGAAAAATGTAGTGGAAGGAAAGCAGGAAGATGACAGAAGGGGCCAGGTGGCAGAAAGAAATGAGAAATTGACAGTGAGTAATAAAAATATATTTTTTCCCATGAATTAAAAACGAGAGCAGAATTCACAAGTAGCAGTAATTCTGAGAGCTTAAATGGCTTCAAGCTAGGTCTTCTAGCTCTGTAAAATTAAAATCACAGCATTTTTATAACTGTACATGTTTTCCATTTTTTACACCACTCTGCACTGTATCCTTTAAAAGCCTCTATCATTTTCTTTCATCTGTTTTACAGTAAGCAAATTCTTGATTATAAAATAAAGCGTATTCTATGTAGAAAAATTGGAACATACAAAAATTTACTAGAAGTAAATTTAATGTTATAATCATTACTCAGGGATGCAACATTTACAATATTTTATTATTTTGTTTTTTGCTTTTTAGCAATGAACGTTTCGTTTTTTCATGTTACACAGATTTTATTGTTTGCCTAATAGTCCATCAAATGAACATATTTTAGAAAGTTTATTTAGTTTGCTTTCTATTCTTGTTAATTTTCACTATTACAAATAGTGTTTAGAAAAATGACAGTCATTTTCTTTGGGATTTTTATATTATTTCTAAGAAAAGATGGGAGGTTATCATGTCAGAACATATGGATATTTGAAAGCTATGGGTTTATATGGTCAAATAATTTTCTAAATTTTCTTTTTACTGAGGACTAAGATACCTCTCTATGGAATAGAATGATTGCACAAATCATTGCCTTCTCTGCATTCATTTTAATTTTGGAACATAGAGCTGTGTAGACTGGACTTAGCTTAGTAGATGCAGCCTTTCTTAGCCAGGCCTGATGAGGTGAGCAGAGAAATAGGACCAAATATTCTGTAGTTATAGAACAGCATATTTTTCTGATTACCTCCACTTTTATTTTTAATTCTGATGCAGATTAGTTTCAATGTAAACGAGGCTGTGATTTTGACTAAAGCTAACCAAAGCTATGTTAATCCTTAGGTTTGTATTATTTCAGAGTTCCCAAATGCTTGATCAGTAATTTGTGATATTTGAAAACAGAAACGAAAACAAACAAACTAAAAACACATGTTGCAATGCACTCCAGTTCTGACTTGGCTATGGACTCAATGAGTGATACTGGGGAAGTCATTTAATGCCTCAATACTTCAATATTCTCATACATAACAAGAAAATCTTGGACTTGATAAATTTCAAGATCCCCTCATACTCTTTTTAAATGGCTCTTATTTACATTACATACTAAAAATATGCACATTGATATTTTTCCTTCCAGAAAGCTCTTTAAATTAACCTACTTTCTTATTCATAACCATAAGGGCAGCCACAATAGAAACTTTAAAAGTTTCCTAACATACTTCATTCCCCCTTTTCAAATAATTTTCCCAGCAATAGATGCCCATTTGCCCTTCATTTATATAACTATTATAGATGATTCTTCATGGGCTAATAAATATACCTTCCATAATAACTTTCTAGTCATATTTACATTAGAAGCAATTGACAATATCACTCCTTATAAGAAAAAGAGGAAAAGAGAAAACCATGTCTTAATCTCAGTTTGAACAGGTAATCTTTTATAACAATATTTTAAAAGTTTAAATAGAATTACTAAAGAAGCAATAATAGAACATAAATATATGGAACACTGAGCTAATTTAGATGTGATTAATGATAAGTGTTTTTTTTGTAGCTGACGTAAAAGGAAATATATATAGATTACCTTATTATATAAAGAGGAACACATATGTTTTGAGAAATAACACCTATTTTTCTTTTAAGTTCTAAATAAATCATACAATGTAAGCATTGTTTTTGCCAGAGATTAAACAGAAAATACCTCATATCTCAATAGAATTCAAGAGTATAATGTTAAAATTTATTTTGTTGAAGGCTTTCTGCAGCTTCTTTCTAGGTTTACAGATTATTGTTATTTTCATTTATTTTCATATAAATGAATTGAAACCAAAATATAATCTTGTTCTTTTTGTTGTCGTTTTTATTGTCTAGTAGAACCAACAAATGCCATCAACTTGAACATAACAGACCAAATCTCCATTAGAGAGCATCCTTATCAACAGGCCTACCAGGGCATCACATATAAATTACAGCTGATGAATTCATTTATAAGCAGATGATATGTTAAGCACATCCATAATGAGTAATCTACATTATAAGTTTCAAAATATCTTGTTGTTCAATGTAAGAAACTCTGATTTTGGCTCATTACAAAAATCAAATATGTCACATAATTCACAGTATCTAATCAAGTAGAACTTTCTATAACAAATTCACCATAATTAGAACACATGTGATATCCTTTTCTGAAAATATATGCCCCAACAGCCTTGAGTTCCCCTTTAAAACTTTAATGCAAATGTTCTCATCACTCCAAGAATCTTGGAAACCCAGGGAAGTACCAAAACACTACTATCTTCTGTCCTATCCACACATTAGGAGAGACTTGGGGAATAAGTCTGCAAACCATTCACCAGGTCCCTATTAATTATAGTATTGGGGTGAGCACCAGAGAGCAAAATCATGCACTCTAAAAATCCTCCTCCTCCATGTTCCCAATCTTAGAAATTCACACTCCAACAATGCTAAATTCCTTACAACTTCTTTCATGCCTCTGTGCTTCTCACACGCTGCCTTCTCTGTCTGCAACATGCCCCCTATCCTTGTCTGCTTGCAGTTTCTCCTTTCACTCTTGTCAGCCTGAGGGTCTCCTATGCATCCTTCCAAATTCAAGTTGAAGTTCCATTTTTTGGAAGTCCTCTCTGACCAGTGCTGACAAAGACCATTAGCCCTCTTTCCTTGCCATATGGCGCTCTGTCACACTTCGTGCACACATTGCATCATGTCTGCATATATATCACTTCTGCTTCAGTGTAAGCTTGTAACCTTGTTTTGCATTGTATAATTTATCACCAAGGTGTTTTATGAAACTATGTGCCACTCATCTTGTACAATAGGTCTCATGGAATGTGTCTTGATTAAAGGTAATAGCCCCCACCTAATTATCTTTTAGCGATTATAAATAAACTATCAAGCAAATTTCCCCCTAGTTTTACTGTTTCGGCAGGACACAGAGAAAACTCTCTCAGGGGCCTCTCTTAACTCAGAAAAAAAGGAAAAAGAACGCTGCCCCCCAGAGGCTGCAAAAAGAGGACAGCTTCATGGTCTCACAAACCTAGTGGTCAGGGGAGCGCTGTCCATGGTTGCAGAGCCAGAAACAGTTAATCTCTCTACCTGGGGTTCACGATCATTTGAAAAAGCTGAGAGGATATGTTGGGTGCAGGGATCTGACCTGAATCCCCCACCTACATTTATAACCTAACTAGTGTTCTGTGGCTCCCCCTTCTTCAGCGAGTAAGTACACTAGGAGTAAAACATAGAGTGTGAGCTAACAAGTGCCATTTCCAAGGTTTCCTAGGACAAGGGTGTTGTGTCCAATGGGAATCCCCCTAATATCCACCTTGAACTGTAATGCCTTCAGTTAAGATGACATGGAGGCGTTTACTAGAGAGAACTATCCTTCAACATATGGGTGACCAATTCTAACAATTGCTAGTGGGCCAATTACAGGAACAAATGTCCAGCAAACTCACTCATTCAGAAGTATAAAAGATTTTGTCTCTATTTTGTCACAAAGAGTAATGTTTAAAACTCGGCTCTTTTGCTTCCTTCCCATGAATTTTGAGGGATTTTCATTTCCAAAAGTATTTCCTACCATTCGAAAAGGATAAAAAAGGAAAGGAATGGAAGAAGTGCTACCTAGAACAAAGCCAAAAAACAGAATAGAAATATATGTGAGAAGAAGCACATTTAGCAGGGGTGAGCAGAGGAAGAGACTATATATGGTCATCACTAAAATTCAGTAAATTAAATCAAAAGACCCTGGTAGCAGTACCATTATTTCTATGTAGAAAGGGTTGGGATGGAACAATTAGACAGAATAAAAGGTCTTAAAGTTTCATTTGCATCAACTTTATATGAAATCGTGAACTGTACATTTTCCAGGTGAAAGAGGGCCAAGGCTTTCCTTTGTAGTAAAACACACGCATGAGTGCACATATACGCGTGCACACACACACACACACACACACACACACACACACATACACACACACACACACGGAGTAGCTCCATTATCTCCAGACAGGCATTGCCTGCAGCCTGCCCAGTGACTTAGGATGCACTTCTTTTGGGGGTATAGTCCCTGTGCTTCCTTGAATCTCTCAGCCCCTAGGACTGAGAGCTTCCTCTTTATGTTCTCATCATTTTGAATAATAGATCCTGAGTCTGGAAGGACTTTGATTCTTCAGAGTGATATGTCCCAATATAAGTAATGGATAATCATGGGAAACTGAGGCAGCCCTAACTTCTGGGAATCTGAGTTTTGTAGGATTAAAGTAAATAAGATTAATCTGAAAAGAAAGGAGGCACCTCGACTTCGTGTTGGTGAACAGCTCCATCTCCTGTTGTGTGTGGGTATGTTCTCAAAACAGCTTCCACCACAAGTGGCTGCTGTGTACACCAGAATGCTCAGAAAGAATAGCCGGTGTGTAACCCCTTTGCGATGCAGAATCTTCTGTTCATTTACTGCACCTGAAAACAAATGCTGTTTGCTTTGTGGTGGGAACTGGTACCAGAGGGTGGGAGATGTTGAATGGCATAAGATTTTACAGGTTTAACCTACGATAAAGTAAACAGGTTACCAGCAATTTTAAGGTTTACTTGAAATAATTTTACCCTTTCGCTTAGAGAATTTATTTGGTACCTCAGGAAAAGCAACAAAAAAACTTTTTTTCCCCTCAGCTCTGTAAGAGGAATGAATTCGAATAACATCAGATCTGGTTCAAGTTGGTAAAGGAACATCTTTCCTGGCTCTAAATTGAATAAGGTTTAGTTTGTTTACAAAAAGTCTTTTTATGTTGATTTTAAATTTAGTCTCCCTCTGTGCTCTGCTTTTCACTACCAAAGGTAACTTAAAGGAGAGAAAAAAGAAAGGGAAGTTGTTTATTTTAAGACAAAAATGCTAAGAATTCAGTAAATGTAATATATAGACTCCAAAGAGTGGATGCAGCAAGACAAAATTAAATTTTCCTTTTTTTTTGTTCTATTGTAAGTAATTTTTTTACAAAAACTCGGCAATTATTTTTTGTTTGCTTTTTCCTATTTTATTGTAAAAACAAATCAATGAAATTAAGCAAAGATTTCTCTACAATAGTAACTTAGAGTAAAATGCAATGGACTATAAGTCAAAAGAACTAAATTGTATTTCTCTATCTAAACCAACCAACATTGTGACAGTAGGCTGGTAGCAACCTCCACAACTTAGTTTATTCCCCATGGAAAGAAGAATTGCTTTAAATGAAACCTAAAAAAGTTATTATTGTGTTATCCACCAAATATCCGCCAAATCTGAGAAACATATTTTCTATTACATTTATAAGAATGGTAACTTGTATATTGTATTGTGAATCAATATAGTTAAATCATTTCTATATAGAAAATTTTTACAATAGAAGTTTATGGTCCTTTGTCATTCTAATTGGCTTGCTTAGGAAAAGAAGCCCAGCTTAACTTATTGGTTTTTCACATTAGATGGCATAATAGTAACTTCAGCCAGTAATAACATTGCTAATGGGACTTGGTTATCATAATTCCCAGAGGACTGAAGCACCATAAAAACTACCATGTTAATATTACCCCTTCATTTTGCTGCATAAGATCATAGTTGATATTTTGGATTATGTATTAATATACTAACATATATTATATACTGAAAATAATTAATATATGAATTAATGTTTCATATCCAGAGGGCAATTACTGTGAAATACTAAATAGAGAAAATGTTTATTCCATACTAATACAAATATCCTGAACCAAATTACTTATTTTTTGAAAATCATCATCATCAATCACAAAGACAGGTTTGCATTCATATGGATAACATAATCATTTTGCCATGTAATCAGTCAGAGTTCATTTTTACGTTAGGACCTTCAGATCACTATACAGGACAATGTCAGGAGTACCTAGCATCATCTCTGCTATTTTTGATTCTTGTAGTGCATTTCGAAGAAAACATTTTTAAAACTAAACATGTTAAATATTTAATATAAGTATAAGGACAATTCTATCTTTTAAATAATTTATCTATACCATAAACCATACCAAATAATTGTTTGCTCTTCCCACACACCCTGGTTTGGGGCTGTTTTGTGAATCATAAGTTTAAGGTTAGAGTGTCTATAAACAGTTAGCCATGCTCTCTCCATACTGTTCTTAGTATCAGGCAGTTCACGTATTACATATGAAAATGTTAGAGATTCAGTTATACTACCTACTACTTACCTAATCATTTATAGCCTTGCCCTAGCTCTAGATATGATTTACTACCTACCATTGGGCTCCTTGTATTCCACAGTGGATCTCACAGTCAAGAAAATAATTTCTCCTTCCTTCAGCTCATATCATTTACTCCCTCTGCCTCTGTGTACTCTTTCTCCCTAAACTGGCTACATGCACATGCAGACGAACCCTTAATAGAACACTTTAGAAAGTAATTTCTCATCTTCCATTTTGCTTTACTACATTGCAAACATTCCTGGATCATGACCTTCCCCGCTCCTAGGTTTATAGAGATATGATTGACAAATAAAAATTGTGTATATTAAAGGTGTACAGTGTGATGTTTTGATATACTTATATATTGTGAAATGATTATCACAGTCAAGCTAATTATCATTTCCATTATCTCACATAGTCACCAGTGTGTGTGTGTGTGTGTGTGTGTGTGTGGTGAGAGAGCCTTTGAGATCTAATTTCTTAGCAAGCTTGCAATACATTATTATTAACTATAGTCACCATGCTGTTTGTTAGGTCTCTAGAATTTATTCATCTTATAATGGAAAATTTGTACCTTTGACCAAAATTTCCCTTTTCCCCACTGTTTGACCCTTGGCAACCACCATTCTACTCTCTGTTGCTATGAGCTCAGGTTTCCATTTATTTATTTTCAGATTCTATATATAAATGAGGTTATGCAGTATTTTTCTATTTCATTTAGTATAATGTCCTCCAGGTTCTTTTATGTTATCAAAAATGGCAGGATTTTTATTTTTAAACTTGAATTACACACACACACACACACACACACACTAAATATCTCACATTTTCCTTATTCTTTCATCTGTCAGTGGACACTTAGGTTGTTTCCATATCTTGACCACTGTGAATAACGCTTAAATCCTGACTTCATTTCCTTTGGATATATATTACATCATGAAGTAGTTCTATTTTTAATTGTTTGAGAAACCTTCATACTGTTTTCCATGAGGGATGTGCATTCCCATTAGTAGTGTAAAAGGGTTGCCTTTTCTCCACATTCTCAACAACATTTGTATCTCATGTCTTTTTAATAAAAGACATCATAACAAACTGTAAGGTGATATCTCATTGTGATTTTGATTTACATTTCCTTAATGGTTGGTGATGTTGAGCCTCTTTTCATATACTGTGGGCTATGTGTATGTATTTCTTTTGAGAAATGTCTATTCATGTCGTTTGCCCTTTTTCTGAGTTATTTGTTCTTTTGCTATTGTGTTTTATGTGTTTCTCATATATTTTGAATATTAATACCGTTAATCCTGAGTGAGGAATGTTTTTTTGCTTAAGCCCCGAATTTTCTCTGGGGAAGGGCTTCTTTGTCCATTGTTCTTTGTGGTCCCTGGCTCCACTTTGTGGGGTTCTTGGTTCTTCCTTTACCTTTTTCCTCCTTGGCCATCTCTGAAGTGAGTATTGGGGAGCACACTCTATCACAGCTTTCTTTTACAGCTTTCTCAGCTCATGTTCTGCTCATGATGGGTCGGTATCCCAGACTGAGTCATAGGACTTTAAATACAACCTCATAACTTATTTGACAATACTGTTTTCTCAAAATTAACAGATTTGTTAACTATTTTATTCCAGCCATTTTCACATGCCAGATATCTTTTAGAGAACATGATTTTCATGTAAGTCATGTGTCTTTGTTTATTTTGTCTTCATATATCTTTAGATTTAAGCTAGATTACCTTAAGTGGACTATTCTGGGAATGTTATACCCTTATTCTTATTTTTGCTTTGAGGCATCTTAATTCACTTAGATATTTTAATATGAGAGGTAAAGTCCATGACCTTAATTTTACCTATTCTTACAGATTTAATTTCAGTGGGTCTTAAGACTTTCTCAATTTTGTTTTTTGTATTTGGAGTTTAAATGCAATTAGCTAGTCTAACTCTAAATTGTGCCAAATTTCTGAAATCTATCTCCAGTATACTTTCAAACTAGCAAATTATTTTAATTAACTCATATCTTTTTTTTTAAATTTCTTGACAAATTCACCCAATTGCTTTTAGTTTAGTAACCATATTGGCTATCTACTGAGTTACTGCAGGTTACTATCCATAAAATATTTTCCACTATCACATGGGATTCCATTTTTCTAGCCTCTGTTTTTTATTATACCACTCCAAGCCAGCTGCTAAGCCAGTGCTGCATATTTTATATTGTTATGATAATGCCATACTTCAACTATGGTATTAGTCAGACTAGGCTAGGCTCTACCTAGGTTGCACTGCCAGGATGAGCTGAAAATTGCGTAGCTTTGAATCAGATACATTGGTGCCTTCACCTCAGGGACGATTTCACAAAATTATTTTGGTATGGTTCAGAGTTTGTGGGTTGGGTTTTATGGCAGTTTTCTTATTTATTTAAAAATTTAACACACAATAGAATATACAGGTGTCAAATTACAATATACGCCTGAAAATTACATAATTGTATTAACCGTTACCCCAATAAACTTCATTAAAAATAAAATTAAAATTAAAATTTGCTCAATATTCTAATTTTTCAGTGGATTCAAGATTGAATATTTAAAAATAGAATAATACATACATAAATAAAATTAACTATTTAAGTAGCATAATGTAAAATAGAATAAAATAAGTAAATAGTGAGGGCAGAGGTAGTAGGCAATGCAATAGTAATTACTGCATTAGGGTTTTCAACATCTTTTGGGGAGGTGGAATGCAGATGGGAGAATGGAGACCTCCTATCTGAGAAAGCTAGAGGAGAGAAACCAAGTACCTGAAGAAGAAAATTTCTGGTGAGAATTTGACCTGGGAAACCCTACAGATTTTCAGAGTTTAGAGGCAGCTGGTGCTATAGAAGTCAGAAGTGGTGCCTGGGGCTGAAAATAGGGAGAGTGCTTCAGAGTTTACATATGGAATGCTTTTATTTCCAAGTATCCGTTCCCACTCCACACGGCCAATTGGTTGCTACCTCCCCCACCTCCCACCCAAAGCAGAAAAATGAGGTGAATAAGGAGAAGCCACTAAAGAACATTAAGAACAGGGGAAATGGGGTGAGACACAGGACTGAAAATGGCATTAGTGGAAGCCTGACCTCCCCTTCTCTATTCCCAGACTGTTAACAACCAAGTGTAAACCTCAGGCAACATAGTAAAAGATTCTTTTGTAAAGATGACCAGCCCAATGCACAAAGACCAAGAGAAACTTCTATTTTCTTTCAAAGCCCAAGTGCACTACAGTGAGTTGCACCAATGGATAAATCCCTTCCAGGCATGCAGAGTTTTTTAAATCACCTATTTAATATCTCACTCTTAAATATAAATGGACATCTAGAGACAACCAGGGTCACATGATAAATGAGAAGAGCTTCCAACTTGATAAACAATCTAAACAAATTCATAAAAAAATGAAAAAAGAACTCAGAGGAAACAGAGACCACAAGGGAGCAGAGAAAAGTAAAGATGATGATGACAACAAGAACAACACTATCCCTAATATTTTCAAAGGAATAAGGGAGAAATTTAATTCATGAAACAAAAATATAACCTGATCTTTATAAGAGTATCAGAAAAAAATGAGCCATTGAGTTATTGAATTTTGAACATTAAAAAAAATAGCAATTACCAAAATAAAACTAATGCAATCCTAGAAACATAAGCAAAATTCACAATTGGAAAATAAAAAAAAATTATAAAAATCCATGTGATAAAAAACTATAGTATAACTATAGTATAACTAGGAAAAAAAAAACAGAACAAAGTAAAGATAGGGGAGAAATTAAATAAAATATTTTAAGATTTGCTTGTCTATCACAATGAACAGAAAAGAAAACATCCACCAAAGCATATTAATATGACATTTCAAAATAGGAGGAAGTAAGTAAAAAAAATGAAAAGCCTTCAGAAATAAAATCTTTTCAGACTTCTTGGCAGCAGTACTGGAAAGTAAAAGACAATGCATACAAAATTCTGAAGAAAAGTAGCTTCCATCCTAGAAATCTATAATCAGACACACTGTTCTAGTTTAAGGCTAAAGTAAATAGACACAGAGTCAATTTATCTTCTAAGTACCCTTTTTTTAGAAAGTGTTTGAAGGGTATACTTTATGAAGATGTAGGAATAAAACCAAGAAATGAGAAAATAGGATGCAGGAAATGGGATTAATAATAAGTAATGTTAGATAATATATGCTCAGAAGTCCTAGGTTAGAGAAGGAGCAAAGAGGACTTCAAAAGTGAAGTCTCCAGGAAAAATAAAATGCTCAGATGAATTGTCTGATGTTTTCGATTAGAGAGAAAATGAAAGCTTGCTGGAAGAATTTGTAATAAGTAAACAAATTTGTTTCACAATAATCAAAACATAATTATATTTCACTAATTAGAATTGACTATTTGAGAATATATTTCAGTGAGGTCAGTTATTTATAGCTATAAACACTGAATATTGATTTATCTGGAGTATCTGAAATGACTACATGTGTAACATGAAGGAGAAATGTTGGGGAATGGAGTTTTTTAGCTTAATCATCACCCACCATAGTAAGAAGTCAATAAATAATGGCTAAATCCACAAATAGCAATGTAAACATAGTATTTAGAAATATCAGTGTAAATACTGGAGCAAATAGTTAACAGAGTTGAACATTTTTCTTCTGGCCAGTGGGACTCGGGTGTAAAACACTAGAGTAATTAGACTGGTATCCTTTTCACCTTCAGCCATTTAGAACAATTTAATA
The DNA here is from genome assembly GCA_004027375.1 of Macroglossus sobrinus. Taxonomy (NCBI): domain Eukaryota; kingdom Metazoa; phylum Chordata; class Mammalia; order Chiroptera; family Pteropodidae; genus Macroglossus; species Macroglossus sobrinus. Next base: position 314,379 of record PVKZ01001158.1, read on the forward strand.
TTTTAAAACATATGATTTTTAAAATAAAATATAATGTAAATAAAAAACAAATAAACCCCATACTTTTGTTACTTAGTAGGTTTGTTTTGTTTTGTTTTTTAACCATAATCACTTGTGGAACTAGTTTTACTTCTGCATTAGGATTTTTTCAGAAATATCTGAAATATTTTTGCACTTATACTAAAGCTGCCATTTATCATTTGAAGAACAAAGGCAAGGATACTCATTATAGGAAAAGTGGATCTATTTTTGATGAGCTTAAGTAAGCTACTAATTCATGCCAGGAGCAAGGGTTTGGGCACTGGCAATACATACATATTCATGTCCTCAGAAACCAGGCAGCAGCCTGAGAATGAAAATCACTGGGAGAGACACCACTGACCATATAACATGGAGAAAAGGAGGCAAAGGGTGTTATATGCCAGGCTGAAGAGTGGAGTTTGATCACCAGCAAATCAACAACATCTTAGAATCTCCAGAGTATCAATTTCAAAAACTCTGTCTCTCTCAAATGTACTCCAGTGCTCTTAGAGAGTCATGCTAAATTTCAGAACTATAACAGAAATCAAAGTCTCTTCTCTTATTTTTCTAAGCTCTAAATACTCAGGCCAACCTTTATATATTACATCCTCCCTGAAGATCTGTGGCTCTTACACAACATACCCTTCAAATAGTTCCCATTCAAGGGATAATCCTCCATTAACCTGTTATTATGCTGTGGCCTTCCTTTGTGACTGACAGCAGGCCAACCATTTTAGAAGGCAGTGTTGCTAACATCTATGTTAAGCATTAGTGTACAGAGCTACGGGAGAGGATAGTTCCATGAAGCATATAATCTATAAAACAAGCTTTTTGTTTGGATGCTTCTTTACAAGGAAACACTAAACTCCTTACCTCTCCTTCAGTCTCCACTTTCAAGGAAATGATAGAATCATTGTCAAAAAGAAATTGAATCTATTCTGTAATAACAAAAAAAGGCTTTTTAAGCAATCAGTGTTTCTCAAAATTTTAAACATTAATAGTCCAGATAATGGAGAGGGAATGTGGGCCCTCAGGGAAGTTTATGAAGTCTAGCCTGACAAGAGCTTCTAAAATCGCAAAGTGTCCTTGAATTCATTTTGTCTTTTAATATTATGGACATTTAATTGCATTATAAGCACTGTTAATGTATCCATTTTTTAACTTTAAAATAATTCACCAGTGAAATTATATACCCAGCTTTCTCTTAACATTTTCTAGAAAGCTTGACAATTCATTAAAAGTGTCCTGTTAATACTTTGACAGAGTGGTCTCTCCGCAGTCAGGAAATGATGAAAAACTCTTACATTTAAATGAAAACGAATGATCTTGTCTTTTTTTTTTAACACAATAAATTACTAGTGGTGATTGTACAGGAAATATGTTAGTTATTTTGTTCCATTGGTTACCCCCAGGACATCTGCTGTTACCACTATTGGGTTGTCTGGTATTCATTCATATGCCACATATGTGTGAGGGTGCCTGGGAACATAGAACATAGATCCCCACTTAATGGGAAGGGCATCTGGAGAGATTTTTATAGAAGAATGGACTTAGACCATCAATCCTGGACTAAGCAGAGAAACCATAAAACACAGTGATTTGCAATCAGGAAAAAACAATCTTAGGATAGGAAGTATGACAGAATAAAATAAAAATAATTACATTTGCATGTAAAAGTTTGAATGTTTATTAACATCTCTGTTTCTTTAAATAGTAATTAAAGTGCTACACCTTCTTTTTGGTTAATGGATATATTCAGAAAAAAGAATAAAAAGCTTTGGCAGAAGATATGTTTCAAAAGATGAAAAGTGAGATGAAGGCAGGAGGTCCCTTCATGTGCTGTGGTTCAACACAGTTGCAGGTGGAAAAGTGCTGGCATTTAAAAACAGTAGGGATCTCAGTCCTGGAAAATCAGACGCTGGGCCACACAGGCAATGAAATTTAACACCCAGATCTCAACAGGTAGGCAGGCTGAAGCTATGACAGACTATTTCAACTTTTGTGTTTCGCTCAGGAACTGGAGCACAATGCCATTCAAAAAAAGGAAAAAGAAAAAAAAAACTAGCTAGCTCTATAAAGATCAGAGACAAAAAAGGCAGAGCAAATGAAATTCAAAAGATAACAAACACCATCTCTAAGGGACCTAAGTTTTAATTGGAAAAACTGAAATGCTTTGAAGTCTAGTGGAATGTGCAAAAAAAGTTGGCCAAATAGCCAAAGAGGAAAAAAAAATGCTCAGTACTGTTCCTTATACCAAATAGAAGCCTTTCTATTGATCATGGATTCAATGGAAGAAAGTGACTTCAGCTAAAATTCTGGACCAGAATATACGTGGTTTAGCAGGGAAGGAATGTAGATGAGCAACATTTACCCTACGCTACACACATCACCACATTTTTGGCTGTTTTCAAGTTGATGGCGAGAACTTCCATTAACGGACATGGGAAGAGAAGTGCTCTCCAGTCAACAAAGAACCACTTCTGAAAAGGCATTCCTTTATGAGAAAAATGGCGTGAAAAAATTTTTAGAGAAAAATAACCAAAATAGACTCCCCAAAGCAAACTGCACAGACTTGTTCATGACAGTTTCTATCATGTCTTGTTTCAGAGAGTCCACTTAGAGAAAATATTTGACATTCCAGAAGCTTCTCCTCTTTTTTAGATAAGACTTTTTATAATGATGTCACTCCCTGTTCAGAGGACAAGAAATTATGGTTTATATTTTTGGATTGCTGTGTGTAAATTTTTAATTAGAATGTAATTTGGGCTCATAGAAAATATGTAATGTTTATACTCTATATAAAACATGTCAGCCACTATACACTGCCTAAAATGATGATAGAATAATTACTGAGATAAACATTTTAATCATAACCAGGGCACTGAGAGAAGAAAAACTGTGTGGGGAATGATGATAAAGTCAATAAAGTTGGTAATATATATGTAATATCTACATATATTCCAGTTGTTATGACAGAAGAGTTATAGATGCCTTTTGTAATGAAGACCAACTCAGGACTTACAAATAAAATAAATGTTCTTTCTAGAGAGATAGCTAAGGTTATTATCGTGAAAGAGAAAGGTGAAAGTCCTGTTAATATCAGATTAAACCCTGAGACATTAGGAAGAAAATTAAATTAAAGCTTGTTGTGGCGAGATGTATTTAGTTAATTCATAAGAAATGATCCACAGTCGACGTTAATATAGAGAAATACGTTGAAATTTGAAACGTGTGCTTTGCTTACCTTTTCTTCCATAACATTGCCCTATCATTCACCAGCCAAAAGGTACCAGACATCATGACCCCCTCTAGTGAGCCAAGTGTGAATGGGCAGAGGAAAAGTCCACTGATATTTGGCTGAAGTTGAATCAGCAAAAGCTTTTGAGATACAAGGACTAAGGGCAAACAATTTATGAGGTGCAAGAGGGAGTCCAGAGGAAAGGGTACCAGAAGGGCAGAGTTTAAAGAAGGGCTGAGTTGGAGTGGTTTAGGGAAACGAAGGACATCTTTCTGCACTGTCCTCTGAAGGCCTACATGAGCAAGAGTTTCCTTGCCAAGGGAAATACAAGGGAAAGAGATAGCTAGGTAAAGCTGCAACTTCTAGTTGTCAACTCTGCCTTCTTATGGGATGAAGACTTGAACAACTGAGTTGCATGGCTGTTTAAATCTCCACAGGGGTTAAGACTGTGTTCAGTTTCAAGATGATAGATGAGAAATAGTAGTCCAAACAGGGCCAACACACACTTCTGATGGCTTTGCCATCCTGTTTAATTGAAGGGAGAAGAACTATAGGTAGTAGGAAATCCCTTAAGTCTGAGAAAACCTAAAGACAGTTTCACTGGGCTTTTCCTTAACTTTGCACAAGGATTACAAAGCAAAAGAACTCTGTGTGGCACTAAAAGCATAGCTTATGTCGTTCATAAGTTATAGCATTGCCATTTACTTTATCACAATTAATACTTAACCATTTTCATTGTTAAGAAACTTAAAGAATACAAAATATTCAGACCAAGTTGTGAAAATGTTTTTCATCATCATATTCCACCCAAGAGTTAACACTGAAATCTTGGTTTGCATAATTTCAGTATTGACCATATATATGTAAGTATGAATGTAAATGTTAATGAATTCATTAGATAATATTATAAAAATAGTTTATGCTTAGATTTTTAATAATGTAACATATCTCACGTAAAATTTGTATCATTTAAATAATTCTAACTACTCCTTTATAAGGACTGCAAGGTATCCCCTGGTAGAAATAGTATATATTCATTTATTGATTACATCTGTTGAGTTACAGTTCTCTTCTACTCCTGGATACATGGATGATTTCATTTTGTCATTTTGTTGTGTTAAACATGGCAATGTGGTGTGTCAAATTCAAGTTATGATCAATGAATTTTGAGTGGTAGTGACATGTGTCATTTGTGGGCTTAAGCTTTTAATTTCCAGGGCTTGACTATCTTGAGTTCTCCTCTTCTGTTATACATTCACGGAAGTTTGTATTAATATGGGAGAGCCATAGGATCAAAGCACCCTGGACAGTTGAGCAGAGACTTGAAAGAGAGCTTGCCTGGAGAGTCAGCTGGGTCAGCAGGTGATTGTGTGTGTGTGTGTGTGTGTGTGTGTGTGTGTGTGTGTGTGTGTGTGTGTGTGTGTACACTGGCTTGACAGAAGGTGGAGAGTGAAAAAACTGATGTTAGAAGCTGAAAAGACACTAAATCATGATTTGCAGGGACAAAACATGTAGTAAAACTTTGAGCTGAAACAAGATAAACTCAACAAACCTGCAGCTCTAGGAAAAATTAAAATGAATGATTATAATGTTTAACCAGAGTAGATGATATTTTACAATTCTTTGATCATTACAATTATTGTAAGTAATGAACAGAATATTGCTATTACTTAATATATGCTTACTTTATAGTAACACAAATATCTCTCAAGCTGCACTATAGAACTTTGGTGACAGTTTTTGTCGAAGGGCCCTAACTAACCATGACCCTGTACTCATACTCCTTCCACATTGACTCTGGACTTGTTCATGTGCCTTTCTTTGGCTAACAAGCATTAATGAGCACCAAGCATGCAGAGGCTTGATAAGTGCTTGCTCATTAGGGATTGTCCTTTTGGAATGCTCCTTTGTGGAGCCTGTTGACATACTGGTAAGAAGTCTAACTTAGACTACTGAATGATTGACTGTCACGTGGAAAGAGGCCTGCAGAATGAGAGCCCATGTTGGATGGTACAGGCCTAGCTAAGCAGATGTCTGTGTGACCCCCACAGGAGAACTAACAGCTCCTGAGTCCAGTCAACTGTGAGAAACTTGAAAAATAATATATCATTATTTTAGGGGTCATTTCCCAATAGATAACTGAAACAAGAACTGAATGTATCTGTTAACATTTCTTTATTCGAGATTAAATCCTATACACAGTTTAAATATTCATGTGGGTTTTATTTTTATTTTAAAAATTGTCAAATATATTCAATGTGAATAAAATTATATTGATAAAAATATAGATAAATGATTTTAATATACATGGATTTTTTCCTCAAAACTTTTAAGAATAAAGGCAAGCATAAATAAATAAAATAAAATCACATATTAATTCTCAAATCAAGGAAAATAACATTTTTATTAGATTAGATGACCTCATAGTAAATTCAGAAAAAAATTCATCATATTCTAGAGTCATAGTCAACTATTAATTAACTCTCCAAATCCTTTTATTATCTTTATCTTGGATTTCATTATAAAGTTTTTCTATTACTGGGTCCTAGAAAATCTTTATGGCTACATCATAAATATCTTAATCTTCTAAAGCACTAATTGGATTTGCACTTTCAGTATTATTGTAAAAGCAAAAATGACAGTTTTGAGTGCTTATAATTTACAGGCACACAAAATATATACATATTTTGATCCCAAATATGTGGACCCCATTTTTTTTAAAGAGGAAGATAAATATCTCCCACTGCTTGATTCTAAGTTTTCTGAATTAAAGCTCTGCTCTTCTGTAGGAGATGTTACCTAAAAACAATGAATCTTTACAGCAAAAATAGGTCATGCTCATTAATAATCCAATTAATTGAGAAATAAAATATTTTCCTTTCTTTCCTGCTTAGTTTAACCAGGACTTAATGAATGCATCTAGAGACAAATTAGAGCAAGAAGACCCTTAGGAGCTAAGATGCAGAAAGAGGCTCTGATCACTTTCAGAGGCATGGTACAATGAGGCTAGTTGTATTTGTGTGTTTTACAAGGGCAATGATGCACCTTCTGCTGGTGTTACTAGCACTATAGCCATGGTGAGCTACACAGTGCTCCTCAAGCCAGAAGAAGCCTTCAGTCAAAACTCAGCTTCATTACTCACCATGGTGCTCCTGAAGCTGGTTACTGAGGCTCAAATTTCTAACCTAATATTTTCACATCTTGAGTTTTTAAGAAGACTAATTCACAAATGTGTGAGAAGACTTAGCAAAGTTATCTGACACATGGCACATACTCTGTAAATATTAACTGTAGTTATTTTTAGCTATTATAAATGCCTTTCCGACCCCAGCCTACCTCTCAACCCTCACCTTGCATCATAATTCACTTTGCTTTCAATGCTGGCCATATTATTCTTCTGTTGGTTTTCCCAATGAACCATAACCATGTTAATTTTAAAACTTCATGTATGATTGTCCACCTGAAATTCTTGAAACCCAACTAACATCTCTTCAGAATTAAGATTTAGTTTCTATATTTTTTTCTTTCCCGACAACTGATGTAAATCATTGATCCCCTCTACCAGGCTTGTGCATCTGTCCTGCAGCTGTTTTGAGCAAAAGCTGCTAAAAGCTCATCCCTTTCTCCAGAGAATTGACCTAGGCTGGTGGTTCTCAGATATTACTGTGAATAAAATCACCTAGAGGGCTTGTTGGTCCTGATTTCTGGACCCATTTCCTGAGTTTCTGATCCAATATGTCTGGGGAGATTGCTCAGAATTGACAGTTCTAACAAATTCCCAGGTGCTGCTGGTGCTGCCGATCCATCAGTCACTGTTTGAGAACCTCACTCCTAGAACAAGATAAATAAATCCTCCTTCCTGGAGGTTATGACAAATCCTGATCATCCCTCCTCCACACTGAGGACTATGACTAACTGACAAAGGGGTAAAAGGTGAGACTAGCCCTGTTGTACCACTCAAACTTCAAAGTCTGAAGACCACAGCTTTGCTCAGCTCCTTTCTTTGCCCCTGCTTCTCCCACTTCCCCTTTGCTGAGAGAACTCATTTAATAAACCAACAGCACAGAATCCGTCTCAGAGCCTACCGCTGAGGAACCCAACTGAAGACACACGTATGTATAAATACAGTGTGGAAATACAGGAAATTATAAAGAGCAAAGTTGTCAACTTTGCCTAGATGGAAATACAGACTTCCTCAGAAGAGAATATGCAAGAGCTTTTGGGGATGAAGAAAGCAAAGCATATTTTCCAATGAAGGCTTGAGCATAGAAAAAGATGCATTCCATTAAAATCTTAAAAGTTTATCACCATCATTTTTAACAACACTCAGAAACTGAGTTGTACCTGAGGCTGTAAGTACTTGAAATTGCCCTATCTCTGAGGAGCTAGGTTGTCATTCCATATAATGAGACAACCTGTACTTTCCAGGACCTTACACAGTGAGGCTCTATAAATTCTGTATCAGGCAGAGTATGGAAGCATCTCTTAATGGCCCCAGAAACTACCATTTTACTGTCTGGGATCTGCCAATATGAGATAATGTTGATAAACTGCACAGCTTTCTGCCAGCAATAAAACTAGAGAGCAAACAGAGTTTAAAGGCTGCAACTAACTTTTTGTTACAGGCAAGGCCAGAGGACAGGGACTGAATAAATGAGGAGGCCTTAGTGGCCTGTTTCCAGAAATGGACTGTGCGGTCCCACATGGCCAACACTCCTGAATCAGTGTCATCTTTGTAAATCAGAATAATGGACTCAGCTCTTTTCCTTGAGCAGGTGGCATTGCCCTCTTTTGCAGGCTGGCATGCCTGGAGTAGAGGCTGGAGCCATCTGGACTGCTGTCAGGAAATCACATGGATGCTGAGTTTGGACCACAGGGCAATTAGCAGGGCTCTCTTCAGCAGCTTTGTAAGTGCTGGAGCCTTCCTCATCACTTACGTTCCTCGCGCCTGACATGACAATATTCACTTGACTACAATACTACTGAAGGGATGTGATTATCTGGGCCACCTGGCATGTTGGTAAAAATAACAAGAAGATCTCTGCATAGGTAACCACTCCAATCAGGAGTAAAAAGAAGTACCCGATGAGGAATCTAGTTGAATGTATTTCCCGATTTATACTTTTTTAACAATAGGGGGCGTTAGGTCTCTATGTTGTCTGTGTTTTTTATTTTCTCTGGTAAAATCCCTTTCCTGGTTTCATTTGGTAGTTCTATAAGTGAAATTTGCATGTGGGTGATGTTACCAGTACCGTTTATAGTCCTTCAGTAAGTTAAAGGAAGGCAACTCTGGCTGAAGAAAAAAAAATCACAAGAAATTTTATGGATATTACAGTTCCTACAACACCGTGAGAGCTAGAGCATGCAGGATCCCAGTTTATCTTTTGAAAAAGATCCTGAAAGTGGCTATAACAAGGAAAAGGAATGCCTTTCCCTTCTTTTGAAGATTTCACAATTCCTTCCCAATTTCGTTCCTTTCTGAAACTAAGAAAACGTCTCCTATCCTGCAGGACAATGGGAAGAGGGCATTTTATCTAGAAGTTGATGTAACCCAACTTTTTACTGTGGCCTTTCCTCTCAAAGATATTTGTCCAGAAGGAATTCCTGCTCTTTATCTTCCAAGTATAACATCTGTAGCTCCAAATTATGTAAATCTTAGCTCTACACTAGGCCAGAGAAAAATAATTCTAGGCGATGGAAACATGTTATCACTGGATAAGAAATATAGAGTGTAATATAACTACATTTCCAAGTCGTGAAGACATTTTGACTGTTCCTTGAATATCGAAGTCAGAAAATCCTCAGAAAACATGCAAGAAGGCGTAAGAGGCTTATCTTGAAGAAAGTTCAAGATGTATTAACATGTTAGCAGCTCATATGGAATATGGCCTTAGGAAAAAATACATAAAATACAAAACATAGTTGCCTACTTCCTTTCATACTATTATGTAAATGAGTGATAATATTTTTAAAAGTAAAAAATTTAATACCATGAAATCAATCTCTAATAATGGCCCCATTATGGGAGGAATCATTAGTTTACTAGGATCCCATTTCAAAATAATTCAAGTGAAGTCTTTTATAACAGACAGTTTTGCCCAAAGACTACTTCGTGACCAAGAGGAAAAAATTAAACTACACTTCTTAAGATTAGTTTTTTCCTTCTTCACCTCCATCTTCAAAATCAAACTGCAATCTTTTCTTTTCTACTTTTTAGCTGGAGGGAAAGAGACCCCAAAAATGGCAGGGTAAGTCTGAGCAGCTTCTGACACTCACAGGTAGAGGATCAGAGCAGTCTGGATGCTTCCCAACTGGAATGCTGGAGAGGAAGTGATCCATGGAGCCCTTCTCTTTGGGATGACTTATCTAAGAGCCTTATCCATTCACCTGGAGCACTCCGCCCTTTGGTTGTTCCCAAAGAATCAGCTGCCAGCAGCAGCTGTTCACCGGTCATTCTCCACACATTTTTCTTCACTTAGTGCCCTGGTTATGATTAAAATGTTTATCTCAGTAATTTTTCTGTCATCATTTTAGGCAGTTTATAGTGGCTGACATGTTTTATATAGAGTATAACATTATATATTTTCTATGAGCACAACAAATTACATTCTAATTAAAATTTTTACACACAGCAATCCAGAATTATAAACCATAATTTCCTGTCCTCTGAACAAGAATTGACATCATTATAAAAAGTCTTATCTAAAAAAGAGGAGAAGCTTCTGGAATGTCAAATATTTTCTCAAAGTGAACTGTCTGAAACAAGGCATGGTAGTACCTGTCATGAACAAGACTATGCAGTTTGCTTTGGGGAGTCCATTTTGGTTATTTTCTCTAAATATATTTTTTTCACGCCATTTTTCTTATAAAGGAGTGCCTTTTCAGAAGTGGTTCTTTGTCGACCAGAGAGCACTTCTTTTCCCATGTCCGTTAATGGAAGTTCTCGCCATCAACTTGGAAACAGCCAAGCATGTGGTGATTTGTGTAGGGTAGGGTAAATATTGCTCTTTCATATCCCTTCTCCGCCTCTGAGTGGGGCTATTGAAAAGAATCTGCCATTGTTTTTGTCATTTGCAAGGTACTCTTTATTGGAAAATAGAGAGCTGGTAGGCTTTGTGTCGGGACATGATTCTTCTTTCTTGAGAGGATGATAGCATGCCTAAAATTATGGAAGCATAAAAGCTGCAGGTTTTCTATAATGGGTACTGCTCAGTATTATTAATAACTGTGCACAAGGCACTTCTATGTGGGCAAGTGGCTTCAATCATTTTTATCACACAATAGCTGCAGAGGTTCAGTGAGCTCTTCAATCTCTTCACAAGATTGGGTCCCAGTAACATGTAGAGTTTTCAGGCTGGGGGGAAATTCTCAAGGCTCGCTCAAGAAATATTATTGAATTATTAATTTAAGAAACATTTTATACATACATATACACATACATGCACAAATACATACATGCATCAGTTTCTATCAGTAGGTATATGCCAGCGAGATAAACACAGCCTCCACATTATCTCATTTAATCTTTACAAAAACCCTAGGAGAAAAATGCTATTGTTACATTCTTTTCCCAGATGGCTAAAATGAGATTTAGAGAAATTAGAAATGGAAACAGGGATGGCCTCATGCAAACATTAGCTACAGGTAAGGATCCATGTCACTGCTCCAGGTTCCTCTCCTCCACCACCAGGCATCCTCATCCACCATGCATCCTCATCCAGACAGACACTATGCATTCCAGAAAACGAAAATCAAAGTAAGAGAAAGAAATCAGTAAAGGTAGAAATCAATAAATTAGGAAATCAAAAGAACAAAAACTGAGGGTTTAATTCAAAAACTTGTTTTGGGAAACACTAATAAACAGACAAATCTCAGACAATGTTGAAGAAGAAGAAAATATTAAAAGAGAAATGAGATAGAGCCATGGATTCAGAGGAGATTAACTAGCTAATTATAATAAAAAGCTATGTATAACTCACTAATACACTTTTTTAATTTAACTGAAATAGTTGATATGTGGGCTAATACAAATTAAATATAGAAAAAGACAGAAGAATCAGAGAGCCTTGAAAGACAAACACATGGAAGAAAAAAATTCAAAGCATTAAGTGTTCAAGAGGCATTAGGTTGTTACTACTTTACTGGCAAATTGTATTGTCTTTAAAATACAATATATTTTTAATATTTGTGGTTTTTTGAGTGTGTGTGTTTGTGTTTACACAATTTTGGGGTACTTATTCCTCACCAACAACTTTGTTAAGTACGTAGTATGAACTATCATATTTAATACTCACAAGCTTATGAGGTAAGGCACCATTGTTATCTCTTTTTTTACGAATAGGGAATAGTGGTAAGTAATGAAACTGGATTTCTAACCCACATCTGTCAGACTTGAGAGCCTAATTTTTTTTCAAAGATATAATTTACATATAATTGTATTAGTTTTAGATGTACAACATACTGATTTGATGTATGTATATATAGTGAAATGATTACCAAAATAAGTGTAGTTAATATCCATCACCACACATAGTTACAAATTTTTTCTTGCGATAAGAACTTTTAAGATTTCATCAACTTTAAATACACAGTAACTATAGTCGCCATGCTGTATGTTACATTGCCAGGACTTATTTATCATATAACTGGAAATTTGTACCTTTTGACCTACTTCATCCACCCTGCAACCCCTACCTTTGGAAACCACCACCAGTCTGTTTCTTGTATCTACAAGTTAAGATTTTTGTTTTCTTTTGTCTTTAGATTCAACATATAATTGAAATCAATATTTGTCTTTTTTTGTCTGGTTTATTTCACTTAGCATAATACCCTTGGTTCCATCCATATTGTTGTAAATGACAAGATTACTTTTTTTTTAATGGCTGAATACTATTTCTGTGTGTGTGTGTGTGTGTGTGTGTGTGTGTGTGTGTGTGTGTGTGTTTCACATTTTCTTTATCCAATCATCTGTTGATAGACATTTAGGTTATTTCCATGTCTTGGCTATTGCAAATAATGCTGTAATAAACATGGGGGTACAGGTATTTCAAGATCGTGATTTAATTTCCTTCAGATATATTCAAGTGGAATTGCTAGATCATATGACAGTTCCATTTTAATTTTTTGAGGAAGCTCCATACTGTTTTCCGTAATGGCTGCACCAATTTACATTCCCAATGAGAGTACATTAGAGTTCCCTTTTCTTCACATCCTCACCAACACTTGTTATCTTGTCTTTTTGATAATGGATATTCTAACAGGATTAAGGTGGTTTTGATTTGCATTTCCCTGAGGATTAGTGATGCTGAGCACTTTTTCATATACCTGTTGGCCATTTGTTATGTCTTCTTTGGAAAAATATCTATTCAGATCTTCTGCCCATTTTTAACTGATTTCTTTTTCTATTGAATTGTATAGGTTTTTATATATTTTGAATATTAATCCTTTGAACAGATATATGATTTACAAATAGTGAGTTGCTTTTTCATTTTATTGATGGTTTCCTTTACTGTACAAAAACATTTTAGTTTGATATCGTTCCATTTGTTTACTTTTGCTTTTGTTGCCTTTGCTTTTGGTGTCAGTCCAAATAATTATTGCCAAGACCAATATCAAAAAACCTACCCCTGTATTTTCTCCTAGAAGTTTTGTGACTTTTTAGGTCTTACATTCAAGTCTTTAATCCATTTTGAGCTGATTTTGTGTAGGGTGTAAGATAGTGGTCCAGTTTCAACTTTTTGCATGTGGCTGTCCAGTTTTCCCAATACCATTTATTAAAAAGACTTTTCTTCTCCCATTATATAGTCTTGGCCCCTTTTTCACAAATAATTGAACATATATGTGTGGGTTTATTTCTGGATTCTCTGTTCTCTTCCATTGATCTATGTCTCTGTTTTTATGCCAATACCATACTGTTTTGATTTGTGAGAGTTAGATTCTTAACCACTAACTTAAGTTACTTCCAGACAGAAACTGCAATGAACTACAAAATTTTATAAAACAAGCAGAGTATTGATGCAATAACCTTAACAATGATTATTTCTAAGAAAAAAATATTTGAGCCATTCCCGTTTTCAAACACTGAAACAAAAATCTTAAAATATTGGCATATCTATTACAACATGACAAATACACCCAAATCAAATATATTTATTTTAGCAATAGTAGGAAATATATTACATTAATAAGTCAAAGGAAAGATAATCACATGAATCTTATCAATTAATGTTGAAAAGTTATTTATATGATTTAATTTCAATTCTAATTTTAAAAAAAACCCTTTATTGTAATCTCTGATACTTAGTGGTAAAGTATCAAAAAAATTTTTATTAGAGGTAAGAACAAATAAAGGACATACACTCTCCTCTTTATTATTTATATAGTTTTTAAAATTCTAGTCAGTGTGATAAGAAAAAGATATTGAGATATTTGGAAGTTGCAATAGAATTTGTTATAATTACCTACAGGTCCTCCATGTGAAAATTCCAGGGAATCAAGATAACAGAGATAAGAAATTTAAAGAACAATTCAGTAAGTTGGTTAAATAAAAAGGACAGTTAAAACAGCTCACTACTTGCCTGGGCTTATTACCTGAATTTATGTTGAGGTCATTTTTATAATTGACTTAATAACACTAAGTATTGATTTTATTTTTGCAAGCCTTTTTTATATTTAATGATTTTTTTTGCCATTCTTGAAGAATCTTGGTTTACATCCCCTTGTTTTTTTTTGTTGTTTGTTTGTTTTGTGTTTTCATTAAATTGTCCCATACTAGAAACACTTCTCAAGGCCCTGGCTCTTCTAAATGGACTTTGGCAGAAATTACCATGTGCCCAACTGCCAGTTCCTCCTTCTGAACCTATGACAGATACCAGTAGTCAGTCATGCCATCTCTTCCCCAGCCAAAATACAGTCTCCAAAGCTTTCTCAGTAGAGCTGCTACTAGATGATTGACACTGGTTTATAAAATATAAATGACTTTTCTTCCCCAGTGAGGGGAACTTGCATTAATCTACCCAGTGGATTTCCAGCTGGAGAAGGAAAGTCTTCCAGCATTTACACAACCTCTAACTTACTACAAATTCAACTTTATTGAATTCTCTCAGAAAGGCCCAAGACTTTAATATGTAACCTTTTAGAGAGTAAGCCTTTTTGGGAATGGGATTAGCAGAGTTTGTCACAAATTAATTCAAAGCGAACACCAACTTTGCTCCTGAATTTTCTGTAACCTGTAGTTTAGAATGAAAAGCTTGACAGTTCTTTTATACCTATACTGTCAAAGCAATCTTGTATCAAATATCTGTAGTTCATGGTCATTTCTAGCTGGCAACAATATCAAGAGCTCAAGTAGGTCCCTTAAGAAGGCCCAAATTTGATTAAAAACAAAGAAATGTCTCCTGGAAAAAAAATTGTGCAGAATTTCATACATATTCTCCAGTGAGAGTTGGTATAATGATACAAGAATAGTGTGTGGTTGCAAAGACAAAGTTGTATGCTTCAGAAGATAGATACACTGTGACTCTTTCTCAGGAAATCAGCATTAAATAACAGATATCCTCAGAAAATTATATTAGGCTCTGAGGTGTTAAGAAGATATTAAAGGAAAAATAGGTATGCATATATATATCAACCCACAATGTTTACCTTCTTAGAAGCATAAACATCTGAAATTCAATCACGGCAGTCACTGATTGAATCTTGTGAGAGATTTCCATTTACACTTAAAAGAGAAGTGAACTTTTTAGTACTATAGGATGTCAAATAATCTGGCCCTGCCTTTCTTTCTACACTGATGCATGGTACTTCTGCACTCCATTCTTCACTCCTGGCATTTGACCTCAGGGCACCACAGCAAAATCCCTATGGGGCTCCATTCCCATATACAATTGCATATTCTATACTGCACCCTTGAATGACCTTCTTTTAATTCTTGGAACGCAGTCTTTCTTTGCTTCCCAAACCTTTGCCTATGCTTTTCCTTCTATTTAGAATGTTGTTCCTCCACACTCCTATTTTTTACTTGGGCAGTTTCTTTTTATCTTGATGTATTGCCTGACATTTTACTTCCTCACCAAGGCAAGCTCTGAACAATCTCTACTCCCAGCACCTCACCATAAACATCTTTTCTTATTGTTATTGTACTTTATGCTTTCGTTTCACAGCACTAGTTAAAATGTATAATTATATATTTATTTTAAGGTTACTTAATGTTTGTTTTCACAACCAAGTTGTATGTTTTTTGAGAACAATGATCATGTTTATTTTGTTTTACTTACCAAATGTCTAGCAAAGTTCTTTTGGTTTAGAAGGCCCCAAATTAATAAAATATGAATAGATAAATAAGTGAAAGGAGGCATATTACCTAAATATATTAAAAGGTAACACAATTAATGCTGTGGTAGAGACACAGAGAAAGATTTACAAGAATTCAGAGAGTGAGAAATCACATCTAATTGGAAAATTGGAAAGGACTTTATGAATTGGGTGATAATTCAGATTTAAAAACAAGCAATATTTGAACTATAAAATGTACTTAAGTCGAAAGAACAGGAAGTCTGCAGTCTAGTAGAACTCCAAATTTAAGTAAATTGTGTGAATTTAGACAAATCACTTAAACAAGCCTGTTGCAGTTTTATTAGTTAAATAGAGGCTGTGGTGATTAAAGAAAATGATATAATATTTGGAAATACTTATTTGGTTTCTAGAATAAAATAGATAGTGAATACATGATAGCTCTTATCCTTATATAAATGAGATAGGGCTTTCTGGACTGACCAGACATAATGAAACAAGGAATGAGGTGGAAAAAGTGAAGAGTATACATTGAGAGCTGAGGATCTGGATTTGACTGGAACTAGAGTTTCCTGAAAAGAGAGAGAAAGAAGTATGGTTTGGAAAAATAGAATTCTAATTTTCTCCCTTGGGTTAGTAGGAGGTTGTGAAAGGATTCTTATTGAGAGGGTGGAAGCATCAGAGTTAGGTTTCAGAAATGTTGATCTGGTACCTTAGTTGGGGAGAGCCTACATAAGGAGAAACTACTTGGAGTTGCTATGCCAGTAGTGGAGTAAATAGTCTACCAGTGGCACCAGTTGGTTCAAATTTAGAGGAGAGAGAGACAGGAATTTAGTTTGCTGGAATGCTATTTACTTTTAAAAATTAAATGGGCCTGAGAATTCACACACCTGGAGGCAAGTGGGACCTTCCTCTAGAGCTAGATCATACTAAGGCATCAGCTGAAATATGTTAAAAACCTAAGAATTTCTTTTGATGTCTCTATTTTGTGAAACGTGCAAAAATGATTTTCATATTAGACAACTTATAGTGACATTCAGATATTTACATATTTTTAGATAAATAAGAAGGGCATATGTACTAGTGAAAGCAGGAATTGGGATGAAAGGAGAATGTGAGACATCACAAATCCATCATAATCCTACCTTCCTCTCCCAGACAGATTTATATCTATATTTTTATATATCTGTAGTTCAGTGTCTGTAATTGTATCTATATTTTATCTATATTTTTATATGCCTCTACAATTACTACTGTAGTTTAGTTACTATTGCCTATAGCACAAATGGGGACAGTGCTTTTGGAAAGCAATTTGTCTATATATAGCCAGAGTCTTAAAAATCTGATGATACATATTCTCTAAGACAAAATTCATG
This sequence comes from Macroglossus sobrinus, assembly GCA_004027375.1. Lineage (NCBI taxonomy): Eukaryota > Metazoa > Chordata > Mammalia > Chiroptera > Pteropodidae > Macroglossus > Macroglossus sobrinus. The sequence goes on from PVKZ01001158.1 coordinate 331,305, forward strand.
GCTGAATACCATTAGATCCCAACCATGGCACCACATTAATCACAGATATCCATGTAAAAGTGAATAAGTATCTATTGAATAAACAAACAAATCAATTAGTAAATAAAACTTTGATCCTTTAATCCCAATTCTAAGATTTTATTGTGACTAATCCAAAATATGGGGAAGAAAACTTTAGAATTTAAAAATTTTAGAATTTTAAGGGATTTTAATATTAGTTTATAAGAATCATACCTTGGAATCAAAACCATAAAACCATTACCAAAAATTAATGATTAAAATTAATCATGGCATGTCAACCCAGTTGAAAACAGTATAATATTTTACAAACAATAGCTAAAAGAATATATAATAACCTGTTAAAATGTTAAGTGAAAAAACTGTATACAGGCTTTTATATGCAGAGTGAGTATAAATAAAACATACTAATAAAAAATTAAGTGGTAGAAAAATATGGAAAGTAACATCTCATGTTAACAGTGTTTTTTTGCTGGTCTTTTTGGAGGAGGATAAGCTTAAGAACAACAAATTGTTACCTTTTATATTTCCAACTTTCCAAAATTTCAGCAATAACCAGAGATTTCTTTATTATACAAAAATATACCTTATTTTAGAATCCAACATAATCAGCAAAACCAACGCATTTCTCAAATATAAATCATCACCAAGAAATAGTTTGGGGTACCTATCAGTAATGGTATTGGGGTACGTATCAGTATTCTAATTTCCATGGGATGTTAGCATCAAAGTTTTAGGGTGTGATGTTAGAGGAGCTATCCTAGGTGAACAACACTGGAAAATGCTGACTTGAATTAAGCTTGAAAGCATTCTTTAGTGTAGTACTTTTTAGAGCCTTCAATGTGTATTTTGCAAACATATTTGACGATAACCACTCTGGACAACATTTCCAAATCTTTCTTACCCTAACCAACTTTCTCGTATATGATCATTGGAATGTAAACCAATTATTGAGTTCTTACTGCATTGTATATCAGGTATAATGGTAAGAATATTTACATGTATAATCACATTTAATACTTGCAACAATTCTGCTAGTCAGGCACCATTATCATCTCCATAATATAGATGAGAAAACTGAGATTATGAATTTCCTAAATCCACATAGCAAGTAGCGGAGACAGGTTTTGAATCCAGATCCTCTGTTTTTGCACAGTAGCAGACCCTGCTTCCCATATTACGGAAAAATTATCTTGCTATATTCAAGATGCACGAATACAAGTATCCTAAAACAAAATTACATACTCAAGGTAAAGATTCCAAGACTACTTTTTTCCCTTTTTATGGGTGGGCCCATACTGCTGCAATCCCTAAAAGGACAGAATTCTTATGACTTTCATAAAAAATAGAGCTAGGTCATATTTTTAATCTTCAAAATAAATGTTTAAGCCAAAGAGTATTTCTGACATTTTACTTTATTATCTGTGTTTCAGATGGAAAGGGATTTGAGTACTCTTTGGAGATAATTTGATTTGTGCTTTGGATAGCAAATGCAGATCAATCACTTAAACATTTTCCTCTCTTTTCTAGATATTTGTTGCCAGGATAGAATGAATAAACAAAAGTACAATTTGAATTTAACAGCTTTTATACCACAGTGAAAGACATATGGTCTTATGTGGGAGAAAAACAGACATAGTTTTACCTTTTCAAAGCAACTGCGAGAACCCTGCCAACTCTAAACATTTGTCATTTCTATGACATTTCACGTATGGGTGTGTATGTTCTGAATTGTAACCTGTTGTAGTTTAGCATAGTATCTTGGCAAAATTTTTAAAAATCTTTCATTTAAATGAAAGTTCATTTTAACTTCCATAAATAATTTGTATTCAAAATATGCATGGCTACAAAGGAAAAGCCATAGTTTGAGCCTTCGGACTCTTAATGAAAAGAATTTATTCTGGAACCTCTTCTTTCCAGAGTTAAATAGAATATAAATATAAGCTCAAAAGATTAAAGAATGATGCCTAATGAGAATTTGGATATTTGTTTAAATGAATAAATGTCGATATCAAATTGCTCAAAGGTTTAGATTCCACTAGGTACATGTAAACAGTTTTATTTTAAAACTGATATTTATGATATGCTAGAAATTACATATTTTGCAACTACTTAAATTTATAATAAAGATTTTTATATGTTAGCTCTAAATAGGCACATAGTTTTACAAAATTATCTTTAGGGGTAAAAATAACACAAGTTTTGAAGATCATGGATGCTAATTCCTCATTTTCTAATGCAGTTGGAACATGAAAATTAGTTTTGATGTATAGCCGTCATTATGATTATGTGAAATATATTAAAATATATTAACAATATAAATTTGAAATCCCCAATAAATTTGTGGCTATTTTCAGTCATAGAACCTCAAGTATAGTAAGGCAACATCAGAAATGTAAAATTCAAAAGCATCTCAAAGTTTGGCAAAAAATAAAAATTGTGTATTCAACAGATTCAAGGTAATCATTTGGCTTTAGTCTCCTGAAATCAGTAGAGCAATCAAATTATGTAGCATTTTCAAGCTCCACATCAGTGATTTGGCACTATTTTTCTGTCAGCTTGATTCTCAAACTTATATATTAATGATAACCTAAAAATTGATGAATCAGAGATAATGAAATAATTTTTTCCCTGAAAGAAAAAAGAGCCTCATACTTCAAACAGCAGGCATTTTGGGATTTGTCGGTGACTCACTCTTTGTCATTATCTCCACCCAGAGGATTTCTGTTTTCTCATATCTAAAAGACGGACGCGCCCCAGGTACGAAAGACGGCAAACATGGGTCACACAGAGGTAAAACTATAGCACTTCTCCATGACTGTCTCAGACATAACAAGGAGATTTTGAGAACGTACTTAAAGAGGGGGAGGCAAATATATCTTCAAGTATTAATAGTGGTTACGTTAAAGGGAAAAATCCTGAACAGATTTATTACAGAAAATGTTATTTTATTCTATATATTCTGAATCTTTTACCATAAGTTATTCATGTATTGTGTGAATAAAATAATATGAAAATATACTCTAGACTCAACATAGAGGGGGGCTTATTGTCCAAATTTTATTTAATTGCACTTTCTTTATTTGAATCAATGACAATATTACTGACATTGTTGTGGTTATTTATGGTTTACAAAGTTTTTTATTTATCTTTTCTCAGTTGATCTACACTCTTTTAGGCAGGTGTTAATATTCCTACTTTACATAGTGAGAAAACAGGATGAGAGAGACATTGATTTTCTCAAGCAAACTATAAACCTGGTGTATTATGATCAAATTCAGGAATTTTCTCCCTAACAGAATGAAGTATCCACCTTCAAAGTGGAAAAAGCCAAACTTGTAAAAACAAAGAGTAGAATACTGGTTACCAGGGGCTGAGAGGTGGAGGTACTGGGGAGATGTTTAAGGATATAAACTCACAACAAGTAGATAATGTCTTAGAGATTTACTCTACTCTATTATGAACTTGAAAATTGCTATACACAGAACTTAATTGTTCTCATCACAAAAAAAGAAATGATAATTATGTGATGTGATAGAGGTGTTAGCTAACACTAACAATATTGGTAATCATATTGCAACATATAAATATCAAACCTGCATACTGGACACCTTAAAGTTATATAATATTATATGTCAATTGTATCTCAATAATTTAAAGAAAAATTTGAAAAGAAAACACAGAGCTATTGTCAAAGATCCCTGTTTCTTTCCAAGGTTATTCAATCTATTTTTCAGTCTCTGATACACTGGTTCAATATTCAAGAATGTCAATCATGTTAAGGCATCAGGATAAGAGTGTGAAAGGAACGCAAGATCTCATCTGTAATCAGATTTTAAGAACTAGAGTAGTATTATAAGAATGACTTCAACATTTGTTCAGTCTTTCAAATGGCACTTGGAATTTCGCTGTGAAATCAGTAAGTTAGAATAAAACAAGCAAGATCCTTAGGAAATTAGTTTGCCTGGCATCATGTTTTAAAAACAACAGTATTCAGTGGTGGTAAGAATTTTGTTTTAAGGTCATAGTATTAAGCTTTCCTGCTGTTTTCAGTGATTTCACTACCTGAACTAGTCAATGAATTATTCATCGCTATAAGAAAACGGTCATACCTCCTCGTTAGTATTTTGAAACAATGACAGATTCTAAAATGTTTGCTACAGCTAAGAATGTCGACTCTATGCAGAACCGAGCCTTCCTCTCAATAACGGGGAAGGAAGCAAATCATTCTGTCAGGAAAATATTTCTGATCCCCAGTTCAAGCGGCATGTAAGAAACCACAGGATATCTATTATTTTAGAGGTCAGGTAATAACAATCATCATTTCACTTTTTGTGCTCCCTCTTTCAGAACTCATTCCTGAATATGGTCCTTTTAAGTCAACTGATATTGCAATTTTTAAACTTGAAAGATGGGTATACATGTCAGAGAATGTTGCTGTGAGAAAGCGATCAGGATTGGATGATGGTTCTAAAAATTCTATGGCATTTATTATGTTAATTACTATCCAGCAAGTAATTATGATATTGAAAGAAACTCAACACCCTAGCAATGTAGTTTATGTTCCATGTATAGACAGAATTCTGCACTCTAATAAGCTCTGTTCTGAGATAAAAAGTCAGGGTAAATCAGATAAAGTTGGAAAAGGCCCTGGGATAGATGAAGATTTATTTAGATGAAAACCAAACAGGTCTTCATTGAAAGTGTATGCTGTTTTCCTAATGAAAATCATTAAAGCTTTTTAAAAAAATTTTCTTTTTAAAACTGATAATGAAAATTAGTTTTTTCAGTGATAGAGAGGAGGAAGAAGAAATGGAAGGGAAAAAAAGAAAAAAAAAACAAAGGGTCATTATAAAATTAATCTTCAAAGAACTTAAAGATCATGTCAGACATGCCAAAATTTACATTTGTACTTCACCTTGAGAAAGTGAGTGTACCACTCAGAACTATAGTTGTTGTCACTTGTAAAATGAGGACACCTCAAAGAGTTGGGGCACTGATTGTATAAAGATATGTCTATACAATACCTGGCACACAAGAAGAAATCAATACATGTTTATAAACTTTCTTTCTTCTCCCCCTACTAAAACCAATTTCCATGGCCTGAAATTCCATATAATGAGCATTTATTCATATTAACTTAACGTAGTCATTGGAAAACATAAACCTCTTGAGGAAATTCCAGTCTCCCTTTTTTTCCTCAGGTTGGTTGTGCCGTATTCCAACATGTGATGATCATTCCTTTGCCTTTGCTCAGAAGCCTAGTCTAGAAACTTTAGAAGGAAAAACTCAGATGTCTTCGGGCTAAAACAAAAGAAACAAAATCACAAACAAATAGCCTGCATTAGCAAGTCTTGAGAGCATCAGACTTATTGGGCTGAGTACCTAATAAAGCCCTCTAACATCACTCAAGAGGACTTTTATCAACTTTTATCAATGTATAACTCTTTAGTACTTTCTCTACATTAAATCCTCCTTCAATAAATTGTATTAGTCTTTTTCAAAGTGGTATTTAATTTTCCTTTTTAGTTACCAAATATTATAAAAGTAGATACAATCCTACAGATCAAGAACTAGGAAGTTTTAGGTCTCAGGGTTGATACAGTGCTACTTTAAGAAAGAAACCTGTGATAACCTTGTTTTTCTTAGTATCAGAATCATAATCATTGTTTTGTTAAAGGCAGATCTTGGTCTCTGGATCTAGACAGAATCAATCTCAAATTCTAAGTGTGTGACTTATTAGTTATAGAATGAATAGCAAAGTCTTTAACTTTGAGTCTTAGTGATTTCATTCCTATATTGGAGATATTTAATGATCTCCATCATACCTTGAATTTTAAATCAAACAATCATGCAGATGGACATATTAGAAACAGGAATGTGGTAACTCTTCAATGAATGTTAGTTCACTTACAAAAATTTCACTATATCCTAATTTTAAATCCTCTTCCACCAAAAATAATTTTTAATAGTATGAATTTAGGGGCTTAGAAGGATTTATCTAGTAATCTGCAAGGCTTTGAATATGAAGATAAAAATTAAATAGAATTTCAAACCCCTTATATTCATCTTTTCCTCTTTATGCCTTAAGTAATGTCATACACTGTTTTCACCATCCTGTTACAGACTTGCAACCATCATAGTGTATTGATCTGCCTCTTAGGGTAGGTAGGTTCTGACGAAGTCAATAAAACACTGACTGCATTTCTGGATACATAGATAGATGATAGATTGATAGATAGATAGATAGATAGATAGATAGATAGATAGATAAATAGATAGATATAGATATAGATATATAATTTGTTGAAGATTGCAAGGAAAGTCTTAAATATGAATAAAAGGTTTCAAAATGAAGCCTAAGGAAAAGATAGAAATGACTTTTATTTGACATTATAGGAATAAAATCTGTTCAAAACTGAAAAATATCTGGGTCATCATATTGTCCAACCTCATTTCGGTTGAGGAAACTGGAGTCATGAGAATCAAAATTACTTCCTTTGGTTATAGAAATTGTAAGTACAGCTATACCCAGTAGTCTGAGATTTTAAGTCCTTTCAATAACTGAAAGAAGAAGGCAGAGGACAAAACTAAGGAGCCATTTATAATGATCCTCTTTGGGGAATTTAAGGATCATTCAAAGGGAAGCTAATGACTACCTGTTTTTTGTCTTAAGGCTATGTGGTTCTTAGGTCAGTGCCAAGGGCTTCCTAGTGAGCCCCTAAAACCTGCAGCATATAGTATAGTGAAATGATTTCCTGAATTGGAGTTAGAAACTCCAGTACTTGAATGTGCTGTTTACTTTTCATGAGATTTTAAAAAATAGTCTCAAGTTGTCTCAGTTTTCTCACCTAAAATATGAGGAATAATACCAACATCATAGAGTTAGTTTATGAAATTAGAAGAAAATGCATGTTATGTGCTGTATATAATACCTATGACTAGTATGTTTTCAATAACTGATTCTTCCCTCCCACAGCCAAATCCAAAACAGAGAAAGTGCCACATTTAGGAGCTGGAGATAAATGATGGAATAAACAATGAGAATTCTAGACAGTTTCTGTGTGATCCTGGAAAGAAGACAACACAATGAATTCATTCTACTCTAAATGTTTGTTCCAACATCAACATCCATCCAACTTAGAGGCTGTCGGCTGTGTTCCATCTTAGTGAAGCCTGAACCTAAGACATGATATGAGTTTTTGTAATTGTGGGAAGTAGCCATTGAGCAGTGGTTTTCAAATTTTGTGGGTATTTAAACCTCAATTAGGCCAGAGGCCACACCAGTATCTTTCTATTCATTCATGTATTTATGGACTTCTTATACAAACCAATACTTCTCTGAGTAGGTAGAAAGATTGAGGAAGGGAAAAGTAGCACAAGTATGGTGCGGGTGACAAACAATTGCTCATCTAAAACCTGTCGTTTATTGTGGATAGAGGTATTCATTTGGGATATATATTATCTTATTTAATAGCCACTACAATGTTTAAGATTTTTATTATTTTCCCTGTTACCCAGAAAGGCTAAATAGCTTGCCTGATATCACAACCAAAATTAGTTAAACTTGGAATTTAACCCAGATCTGACTCAGACTCACATTATTGTCACTTCTTGGCACATTATTAATATAACCAAGACATGATAAATATTCAAAAATCTGAAAATGCATGAATATTATTCTGTACCTGCAAGAGAGTTTATGCAAAAATATTTGCAAGTGTCTTCAGTTATTACCTAACATAGAAATAGAAAATAATCACATGTATTATTATTTTCAGTGACCATTTTTTTTCTGCTCTACTATTTAATAATTGGTGGCTTAGTGTTAACTAAAAGTAAGGTTAATTGAAACAGATATTTAACTTTTAGGGGCACTTATTAGTATAGGGAAATGGAGAAAACTATGTAAGAAGAAATAATAGCTATTTTCAGATAATTCCAATAGTTTTGTAATATTCAGAAATATTTCCAAAAGGCCCATTAATTCTGACACTTACCATTTCTTTCAGGAAACCCTGATTGAATCTTGACTTATTTGCCCAGATGTTTGTAACAAAAGGATCATTATGTTCTTTTCTTCTGCGTCACAATTTCCACATAATGGCTGTTTTGTTTTGAATGAATTGATAAGGTAGCTTTCTCAAAAATATCAGTAATATACTTGAAAGCACCTTTCACAGCCTCAGAACAATGCCTTCACTTCAGTTGGTAATTGTCATCCCCACCCCTCTGCACCCCACCTGCTTCAGCTTTCACAGTTATGATTCCTAATGGTAGTTTTCCTGAACACTGCCTGTGAACTTAAGTGAAGGAAAATTTATGTCAGGATGTTCTGCTGACATAAAGTACGCCCAGGAGAGATGCAGTCTACAAGGTGGGAAAGGAGTGCTTGAAGTTAAATGAAGAGAAGGGCTGCTGACATTCTCAGAGCTTCATAAGCCAAGTTACAACTTCTTGAACTCACCTTATTAAGTTTACATGTCAATCTTCCTCTTTCTATATTTCATAGCAGTTCAGCCAGCTCCCAATGCATATACTCAAGAAAGAATCCTGTAGATTCCAACTTACACTGAGTAAGCCACCATGCATGTTGTCATTAGTGTATGTGAATGAGATTTCAGAATTGCAGGGGATGCAATGGTGGTCTTAGAGTAATAGTAGATACTTTTGGAGAAGCTTGAAAGTAGGGAGCTTCAATGGTGGGGGACCAGGAGAGAGAATTAGCATTGCATACTTATTTAAGGAGGCCAGAGTTATCTTTAATGTCCCCTAACTAAAAACACAAATAACAGATAAACCTAGACATATGCTTAAACATTTTAGGGACTTATACATGTACATTTTAAGTACATGGCTAGATTTGAGACAAACTTTAAAAAAAGTATCCGTTATAAAAATTTGACTTGAACAAATAAAAAGTAATATGTTTATAGTTAGAGAGATGTTAATTCTTCCTAAGTAAATTAAAAAATTTGATGGGATCACAAAAAATACATACATTGCTTTTGTACCTAGACAGTTTGAAGACAATTTTACTCTTGAAGACAAGAATTATAGAAAGGTCCTAAAAGGGAAGAGCATTTTGAGAAATAGTCCTACCAAATTATAATGACTCTATAACTAAAACAGTATAGAATTAGCTCAAGAATAGACAATACAGACTAATCGAACAAAGGTAAAGCTCTGAATTATATACAAGGTCATATGAAATCTTAACATATGATAAAGATGGCATCTCAAATTAGCAGAGAATAATGGACTTTTTAATACGTGATACTGGAAAATTGGACAACTTTTTGGAAAAAAAATAACATTTTTGTGCAACACACCATACACAAAACAAATAGTTGAGAGAGAGAAATGTTTTTTAAAAGGCCATAAAGTTACTAAAAAAGAATAAATGGATGTCATTATAAAATTAAAGGGTGGTAAAGTTCCCTATGATTCAAAATTGAGAAGCAGTAAAAGAAAATATTGGTAATTTCAATTACATCACAAAGCATTTACAACTAAAAAAAGCATTGACAAAGTACCCCAAAATTAAAATATTGGGAAAATCTATATGGGACTCTATAAAAGAAAAAAAAGGTTGAAAATCTCTAACATATAATGAACTCTTAAAACTTAAGAAGAAGAAGACTAAAAGAAAACTGGACAACATATATGAATAAAAAGTTTACAGAAAAAATAATTTAAGATGCCCCTTAACTGTATGAAATGACAGTTACACTTATTGATGAGTACAAACTTTAATACTCTTAATATGCTTCAGAAAACATGATTTTCAAACAAAACAAGAAGAAAGTTAATGAATATAAATTTAAATAACTAAATTAAAAACTTTTTAACTTGAAATTTGAACTGGAACTACCATTATAAGCATCTGACATTTAAAAAATAAATAAATATATATGCAATTATTAACAGAACTTTACAATATCTGATGAGAAAACTGATAGATTTCAAAGAAAAAGTAGAAAAATCAGTTATACCTGGAGACTTCAATGCTTCTCTCTCAGGAATTGGTAGAATAAATAAGAAGAAAATCAATAAGGATAAAAATAGCTAGAACCATCAACCAATTTGACCTAATTGATTTTTATAGGGCACTCCACCAAAAAAAAAAAGCAGATACGCATTCTTCTCAAGTACATATGGAACATGCACCAAGCCAAATCATATCCTGAGTCATAAAATAAGCCTAAAAAATTAAATACACATATATATTAAACAATTTAAGTTTATATTTTTTTCTTGGATCATCACAAAATTAAACCAGGAATCAATAACAAAAGATATCTAAAATCATTTCCAAATATTTGGGACTTAAACACATACTTCTAAGTAACCCAAAAAGAAATCACAAGGAAAAATTTTAAAATATTATCTAAATAAAATGAAAGCACAGCATATCAACATTTGTGAGAGACAGCTAAAGCGAGGTTTAGAGGGAAAATTATAGCATTAGTTTATATTAGAAAATAAGAAAGATCTAAAACCAGTAGTCTAAGCTTCAATCTTTAGAAACTAGAGAAAAATGAGCTAATTAAACATAAAGGAAGTGGAAGTATAAAAAAATTAGTAAAAATAAAAACAAAAAATTAATAGAGAATATCAATTAAGCCAAAAACTTTGAAAAGCTTCCTGGAAAGATCAATAAAATTGATAAATGTTTAGCATGGCTGTCCAAAGATAGAAAAGAGAAGTAATAAATTACCCATGTAGAAATGAAAGAGGGGGCATTACTATTGATCCCAAACCATTAAAAGAATAAGAAAAGAATATAAAAAAATTTATGCCCATAAATTTCAAACTGAGATGACATGTACCAGTATCTTTGAAAAATACAAACTACTTATTCCCACTCATGATGAAATAAATAACTTAAATAGCTCTATATTTATTAAAATTTAAATTTTCGTTAGAAGTATTTTAGAAGAAAGGAAAAGACTAGCAGATTCAGGATGTTTCACTGGTGAATTATAGCCAATATATAAGGAACAAATAAAAACCTTTCTACAAAACTTCTTTTATAAAAACAAAAAAGAACGAACAGTACCCTACTTATTATGTGAGTTCAGCATTAAAACTAAAACCAGACAATGACATTACAATAAAACTAGCTCAATATCCCTCATCAAAATAGACTCGAAAATTTTTGACAAAATGTCAGCAAATTAAATTCAACAGTATATAAAAAAAGATAATGATCACAACAAAATGGGGTTCATCCCAGAAATACAAGGCTGGTTCAACATTCAAAAACCAATCATCGAGATGTATTAGCAGGTTAAATAATAAAATCATACAATCATCTTAATAGTTACAGAAATAAGACTATCCACCAAATTTAACATCCATTCATGATAAATACTCTCAGCAAATGGAATATAAGACAGTATCCCTAACCTGCTAAAGATTATACACACAAAAAAATTTACCTCTCAGTTCATACTTGTTGATGATCATACATAATGATCTTTTCCCCAAAGATCAGAAGTAAGGTCAGGATGTCTTCTCAGATGACTTAATATCAAATGAGAAGACCTAATTAGTGCAGCAATGAAAGAAAAAGAGATAATATAAAAGAAGAAATAATACCTATTGTGCTTAGAGACAGCTGGAATGCCTATGTAGAAAATTCCAAAGAATCTACAAATATTCCTAGAACTAATAAGTGAGATTAACATGAGTGGGGTATGGGATACCAGGTCACTACATAAAAATCAATTGTCTTGTACACCAGCAATATGCAATTGGAACTTGAAATTGAAAAAAAGAACAATATTAATCACAATAGCACCAAAATAATATTTAAATATAAATATATCAAAACATATGCAGAATCTTTATGCTAAAAACTGCACAAAACAGTAATTTAAAAAATTGAAAATCTAAATAAGTGAAGAAATATGTTATGATAATAAATTGAATACCCAATATTGTTAAGATGCTTGTTCTCTCTAATTTGATCTGTAGATTCAACAAAATCTCAATCAAAATTGTAACAAATGTTTTGTAGATAGTTATGATCTGATCTAAAGGTTACATGGTAAGGCAAAGGATGTTGAATAGTTAAAGCCATTCTGAAAAAGATTGGTGAATTCAAATTACCTGACTTCAAGATTTATGATCAAGTTCAGAAATCAAGACAGTGTCATGTTGGTGAGAAGATAGACACACTGATGAGTAGGACAGAAGGGAGAACCAAAAAATGTACCCCCAAAAATATAATCAACTGATTTTTTGATACAAGATCAAAGGCAATTAATAGAGAAAGGAAAACTTTAAAAAAATAGTTCTGATATAATTAGATGTCTCTATGCAAAACAAAACAAAACAAAACAAAACAAAACCTTTACGCTTACCTTATATCTCATCCAAAGATGAATTAACAGTGAAATATAGACTTGAATATAAAACATGAAGTTATAAAACTTACAGAAGAAAAAGGGGAAAATTTACGTGACCTTGGGTTTGGCAATGAATTTTTAGACACAACATCAAAGACATGACCGATAAAAGAAAAAAATGATAAATTATAATTTTTCAAAATGAAAGACTTTGGCTCTTCAAACGATACTCTTAAGAGAATATAAAGATGATACACAGACTGGGATAATATATTTGCAAGTCACACATCTTATAAATAACTTGTATCAAAACTACATAAAAAAGTCTTATAACTCAATAACAGGAAAATGAATTACCCAATTAGAAAAATGGGCAGAATATCTGAACAGACACTTCATCATTATGTGAGCCAAAAAGAACAGGAAAGCCATTATGAAAAGGTCCAGCTATTCCAGGATATTGACTTTGATCTCTTGAGCCAGAATGTCATGTTATATCTCCCCAAAAGAAGACCTATTCTAAAATTAACTCTGGTTTTATTTGAATATTAAGCTTTTTGCACTGGATCTCTCTGTAGTTTTAATAATTTTGATTTTGTTTATCTCAGCTGGAGTTGGGTTTTTTGTTTGGTTTGGGTTTTTAGGCTAATATAACCATCTAATAAAAATTCAGTTGTTGGAGAGAGTGTGCAGTGAAAATTTAATCTTCTTTATATGCTTGGCTTTCAAGCTTCTGCCCCAAACAACTAACTGTGGCTGTAATCTTTAACTTCTCCCAATTTCTTGTGCAGTATATCTTCTTCCAGTAAACCCAAGCAGGATGATGATAATACACACACACAGAGTATTTAATGTGACATACTATTTTGTTGATGTAGCACAATCTTTTTTATCAGCCTTCATTAGTGAATATTTTTGCGGTTTATACTTGGTGCTACAAATGATACTGCATTTAATTCATTGTATCTTCACATATGTGTAGGTGTATATTTTACTCAACAAAATATATGCTACATTTTATGTTCCATGGTATTTTGAAAACAACGCATGAACATACAGACTCCAGGGTTAAATATGTTGCTAGAGACAGTGTTTGAATAACTCCAAATATTTTAACTAAATCATATTTTCTTAACTATTCAGTTGCTTTATATTTACTCAATTGATTTTGCTTCAATAAACTAAACATGTGATAGGTTCCTTCACGTGCCAAGCACTGTACTAGATGTTCTAAGTGACTCCATGTAGAAAAAGACAGAAACCCTAGAATCAACTATCCTAGAATCCAAGAAGGGTGAACAAATTAATACACATAATATATCTAAAGTATCTCTACAGAATTTATAATTCCATTAATACCTTGAGAAGTTCCTTTAAAGGTAATGTGGAGATTATGCTAAGTTTGAGCGATGGTAGGACATTGGAATGGTGATTACTACATGCAGTCAATTAGAAAGAATGACTAAAGATCTGCACATTGTCAAGAGACATCCTGTTTGAGAAATGAGAGCCTTCTCAGCCAATTAGAGAGAAGGTATATTCAGAGAAAACCCAAAGGTTAATGGCTGTGGAATAGTGGTCTACAATTAAACTGGTGGACCGAAAATGTAGAGAAGGGGAAATACCAGCGGTAAGAAGAGAATCCAGGGGCTCTAAAATCATGGCAAATAATGACTCTCTATGTTACCATCAACAGGTTCTCCTCTGAACCAAACCACCTATGCCAGGTAATCACTTCAACAGATAATCAAGCCTACTCCAGATAGGTGCCAGAATGCTGTTGGCTAACCATCTGCTCTCTGCCTCTGTCACTTGACATAGTGCCTGACAACTGTGGCAATCACAGACTAAGTGTTAGTTGTGTTTCCTCATCCTTTCTCTTTTCTCCACTTCTGCCCCTTCCTCCAACATCTCCTGGCTGTGGAACTCTGTGCCAACCCCTCTTTGGGTTCCTCTGTTTCGTTAGACTTCCATCTCCAAATTGCTGGATTTGATCTCTACCCTTGGGTTCGATCTGCCCACCACAGGCTGACCTGAGGCATTCCCTCTGTTGGCCCTGATGCTGGGACCTGAGAGACGGGTATAACCCTGTCCCTGCCCAGGCCAGAGAGAGGGGCACCTAGAGCAATCATGACCAAAGAAGAGAAGTTGGATGTGAATAAATAGTACTGGAAAATATCTTTAGTTTATTTTCTCAGCCTGCTTTGATTTTTTTAATATCTCTTCTTATATGAGGGCATTTCACTTCCAACTTAATCCAGTCATATTGAAGATCAGTTGTTATTTCTAAATATTAGTTAGGCACATAATAATTTCATATATTTAACATTCCATTTATACTAAATAAAGGGCAATTCTTAACAAAAACCTTTACTCTGTAATGTTATTCATCCTCTCCTCATTTAGCCCTGAGCTAATGAGTTGATCCATTCTGTAGATTTGCAAAGCAGTGATCAGTTATACGGAATGTTTGAAATGGCTTACTGGCAATGTCAAGTAGAGTTTCCAACTCTAAATCACAGTTGCTCTAAAAGTTTCACGTAGGTGATAATTTTCTGCACAGAGCATTAAAAACTGCTTTATAATAGCAACTCCCACAAACCCTCTTCAGTTATATGGGTCTGTTAGCATTTTATTTTAAACATCGTTTTGACAGGTGTATTATGTAGTTATTACATTTTCCATGCATAGAACATTCTTGACATTCACTTCACTTGCAGTTTTCTATTAGAAAAGTTCAGAAAAATTGTCTTCTGTGGCTAAATGAAAATGAAAGAAAGGTCCATTTTGTGATGACTTTTTGTATCACTGCCCTGAAGTAAAACAAACCCAGAATGCAGTCAACTTTTCTTTGATTTAAACACACACAAGTTCATTTATTCATGTGTATTATTATTATTATTATTATTATTATTATTATTATTATTATTTTATTATCATTACCACCATGCATTTAACCTTGTGCTAAACATTAGGGATCTAAATATAAAGACCTCATTCATGACTGCACAAAGTTCATCTAATGTGGGAAGCAGTAATGCAAACAAGTAATGACCACAGAGCAGCTATAAGATATGCTAGAAATAGAAGTGGCATAAAGTTGGGTGCGGTTTCCTGTGTGAGCCAGGAAAAGCTTCACATAAAAGGTGTGTGAGTGTTTTTTTTCTCAGAAAGATTATAATTCACCACCAGGTCAATGTGGAGAAAGGCATTTGAGGTTGAGCATATTGCTTATGTAGAGGCAGAGAAGCAAAGAAGAACCTGGGGAGTTGGGTGTCTGGATAGCTCAGTATGACTAAAGGAAAGAGAACATATGATGAGCCAGAGGTTGGAGCTGACTCATGAGTGGTGTGCAGATTATCAAAGTCAGTGGGTGCCTTGCACAGGAATTCGGGCTTTAGGACTGCAGAAGAGGAAGAAACCAGGTAGTGATTTTATTATACTGATGTCTTTCTGTGGTTAAGGCTCTCTTTATCTATCTCTAAGTTCTTTCCTTTCACTTCCCCTTCCCCGTCCTCACTCTAGCCACAAAGGCCTCTCTGTGCTGAGTTAGAGGCCACACATATTCGCCACCTCCCCCCTTCCCAAGGCTTTTGCACTTACTCTTTCTTTTTTTTTTTTCCCCCAGTCATCCATGGTCTTGCTCCCTCATTTTAATCAACTCTCTGCTCAAAGACAACTCCTTAGAGAGTTTTATCTAATTATTCTGTGTAAAATAAAAAAAAATCTCACATCTATGTTATGCTTTTTTAAAACTTTCTTTCATTGTGTTAAGCAATCTTGAATTACATTAGATATTATTTATTTGTTTATTGTCTGTGTTCCTTATATTAAAATGTAAGAGTATCCGGCAGAGATAGTATTTTCATTACTATAGCAGCAGCAACTAAAATAGCCACTGGCACTTAGATAACGTTCAGTGAATATTTGCTGAGAAATGAATTCATCAAAGAGATGTATTTCTGTATGCATGTGCTCATGTGTACAGTTATTATCGCACCCACCAGAAACACAGGCGCACTATACAATAATGGAGCACAAAAGTTGGTGAAAGTTGTCTCTGATCTCATATCATTACAGTTTCAATTTTGAGAGCTTGGAGAATGGCTCTTCACCAACACTAAGTAATAAAGTCTCAAGAAAGAACCTTCTGTGCCTCAGAAGCTTCCGTGATGGGAAGTGGCACCTTTTCAGCCACTATCTTCCTTTAAAGGGTGACAGCCCTAAAATAGGAAAAGGTTTGATAAGCAGTTGGTTTGCCAACTAATTTCTTTCCCTTAGTTACTTCGTTGAGGTTAGCATGGAGCTAACAAAGACATTGCTATCGGAAGATCTTGCTCTGGCTACCCTAGCACAGCACATCTTTTTGTATCTCCAGTCAATCTTATCTTAAATGGCTGCAGAAAAATCCTTTGCCCCAATAACATGTCAGATTTACTCTGAGCATAGACTTCTTTAATCAAGTTGTCCATCACCTGAAGAATGGTTGTTCAGAGCCTGGGAAGAAGGGAAAGGAGGATCACCTTATACACTTTCAGCACAAGTTGTACAGTCCCCGTGAATTATAAATAGTCTCCTCTAGGACATCTCAGTCTTTAGTGGGTCATCTGAAGCCTGAAGTTAGCAGTAGATGGAAGGTATGAAAAAGTTACATCAGCTAACCATGACTGCCTCTGGCAATATGAGTGATTTATATTTCTTTACATGCTTCTGTGAATTCAAATATATTCATTTTATATCCAGAAAAATCAAATAAAGCCCACGTATGCTTTTTCCTCAGTAACAATTTAAGCATTTCACCCTGGTGCCTTCAAGATCCATTGATTTAAGTGGTTCTTCTTGTGGCTGAGGGACACCCAGAGTGACTTCTGCAACTGCTGGGCCCTGACTACCTGGCTTTCGTTAGTAACAGAATCCCACAGTTTTACCTAACACACGGTTTTACCGAGCTTAAATTTTCTTCTGATGTCCCTATGAAGTCACCACTGAGAAGGGTCAGTTACCACTTTGCATTGGAAAATCAGTGAAATTTTAGCCATTTCTTTCCTCCCTCTTACCACCCGTACCATAGGGGGAAAAGAAAGTCTGGTAACAGGGCGGTACTGGCTTCTACTGTTGATTCAAGTGGCCTTTCCATTGCATTTTGTTGCCCAAACAACATGGAAGGTTGAAGTGGTTTCCCTGGTCCTTAGCGATGCCCTTGCTAACTCTGATAGCTCAGTTATGGGTTTCCTCTCATCTCTCCAGTCTCTAACCTTCAAACTTCAGTGACAGACTGCTCTGCTTCTCTCTTTCTCAACTGGAGGCTTTGTTGATTTGTACATTACCTCCTTTTACCAGGGGTAAATTGCTGGAGATTGTGCTTCTGACTTTTAGCTTCTTAGAGGGCAGTTGTCAAGTGCAACAGCTTTCAAGTTAAGCGTGATGTCTACTCCTGGTGCTGCTGCCTACTAGTTGTATGACCTTTTGATTAGTCCTTTTTTTCTCACCTGGGAAATGGGATGGGGTGGGTAACAAAATGGAATGATTTTGAGGATTTGATGACATAGCACAAGTGAAGTCTTAGGATTGTGCCTGACACACAGTAACTAACAACTGAGAGAATGTTAGTAATTAGGGTGTTACTAGATATCTTCATCAGAGTCATTACCAGGGGAATCATTAGCTGTCCTAAAATATAAATAACTACAAGCTTCTCACTTTGAAGCACCTGTCCTATTGCTGTTCTAGTGAGAAATGGCTCCATTGAAACCAGCTGCTCTAGCATGATGATTCAACCATGGAAGTGTCACCCCTTCCCCCCAACTTACAAGGTCCACCAAAGTGAATTCCATATATGCTACGTGGTCTATATTTTAAGAAAGTCTACTTCAAACATTCCATCCAAGTAAGTCAAAAATTCCTCCAGCCCTTTTTCACATGATTCCATAACAAAAAATCTGTTATTAATTTATGAAGATACAGAATCTGCTGCCATGTGGTAATAAAAGAGGCTTGCAGATTCTCTTACCTGACTCAGATTCTGAAAATTAGTTTCTACACGTTTCCTACTGGAATAAGCAAACAAAACTTATGATGAAATGTACCACAAGTTTTTTCTATTGTTCGTAGCAAAGGATCTTTCTAGCAATTCCAGTGGAAGAATCAGCATTGAGCTGACTTTGTAAACACAGATTTCTAGTGGAAATAAATTACTGTACAACAAATGGTAAATGCTGCTTTCTGGATCCCCTGAACTTGTTCCCACTGAAGAATATTGAGTATAAAACTTCCATTTGAGAGAAACTCTTAAACTCAATGCCTCTTATCACCTCCTTCTGCTCCCTTTATAGAGGGAGAAGGAAAGAGGAGGGAGAGAGAACTAATTCACAAATCTGGATCTGTCAATAATTAATACTCTCACTCCCATTATGTCTCCAAGGCTCAGAGTCCTACCTGGTCCCATCTTCTGTCTTTTGTGACACCCAAAGGGAACGATTTGATGATCCAGGGTAGAAGTGGTACCTCCTCTTCTATTAAAGCAACCATTGAAATAAATGAGTAATGATCGAGAGAGCCTTAGTGACATTGGTGCTTAATGAGCTCAGTCATCTTGGCTACATATCCTTAATCCTCAGCTTGCTAAATAAAAGTTTATTTATGTTCTTTAGTGTAAGATAATTTCCACAGATGAGCTTTAATAAAGTAAAAAGAGGTACAGAGAGAAGCACTACAGGAAACTAATGAAGGCAAAATTGAAAAATAGAAAAAATGATAAATTGTTATTAGGGACCCCTGCCAAGAAACCACTAAGTGTGAGAACAAATCGTGCACAGGTCTAAGAAATATTACTTAACGGTGATGTGTTCTCTCTTGAGTAAGGGAGGTAGGCACTCTAGCTACAGGACACTTTAAAGCAAACCCCAATTCTAGCCATTCATCTTTTGTCACTCTTCACCTTGGCTACAAATTGTTCTTTGAAGGTCACACACGCACGCGCGCACACACACACACACACACACACACACACACACACACACACACACAAGTTATTTAAGTACCTGCGGAGAATTTTACTACTCTCCAGTCCATTAATTACAGATTCTTTGGAGTTGAGTTGCCTTTTGGATTACCTGCTCATCCCCCCGCCCCCTACCAAACCCTCACATGTTAAGGGGGAATCTTTTCTCTGATGTGGCAAAGGAACGCTGTGAGTGTTCTGGGCCACAAGGTCCAAATCTATACAGATCATCTCTGATAGGACACTGAAGAGTCTCTGAGTGAAATTGGACTCGTTCCTGGTAGAGGACACAAGAAAGTTGAAGATGGTACTGATAAGGAGGCCCTGGGGTGGTTATTGAAGGAAAGTGAATATCTCTGGCTTGATTTAGCTTTGAAAATCTCAGGGGCACTATGTTTCAAAAGCCAGGGAAAAGAGAGAAAAATAGCAAAGAGGTCAAGAAGGAGCAACCAGTGGAGTAGGAGGAAACCTTAGACCAGAAGCCAAGTTGTGATTGTGTTTTTAGAAGGAGAGAGGGATCAGTTGTGTAAACTGATATTCTAAAAAGGTAGGGACCAAGATTTGAAAGCTAGGCTTCAAAACTATTTCAACGCAATAATGAGAAAACACTGATTAGTATAAGACAAAAGAGAAAGACGAAATGGAGACGATGACTAAAATCAACACTTTGAAGTACTTTTGATGAGAAAAGGAGCATATAAATAGGTAGTAGTTTAAGAGAAAAGTATGTTTAAGATGTATTTTTAGTGTGGAAGAAATAGCATGTTCAAATGCTGCTATGTATAATACAGTTGATGGAGAAAGCTGATAATATTTGAGAGAGGGGGATATTGCAGGAATGTTATCCTTTGTAAACAAGAGAGGATGGGGGAATGCTTTTAGAAGGAATGAGGATAGTTAATCTGTGGAAAACATGATGGAATGCAAAGCATAAGGATATAGATGTTAGATATGTAGGCCAGTTAGGAATCATGAGAAGTTATCTTCTGGTTGCTTAAATTTCTGATTCCTTCATTATTTCAGTGAATTGGGAAGCAAGATCATCAACTGAGAGTAATAAATGCTGTTAACCTTTTATTGCTCTAAAGAAATAAAGTCAATTCTTTAAAAAAAAGTGAATCTTCACCTAACCCTCCCATCAGATACTAAAAATCACTCAAACTGGATTATGGATTTAAATATAAAACTTAAAAAGAATTATGAGAGAAACTCCACAGCAACTAGAGTTTAGGCAAAATTGTTAGTCATGACACCAAAAACATGATCCATTAAAGTACAAAAATATTAGTAAATTGGACTTTATCAAAAGTGAATACTTTTGCTCTGTGAAAGACATTGTTAAGAGGATGAAAAGACAACCTGTGAACTGGGAGAAAAGTATTTATAATCCACATATCCAACAGAGGACTAGTTTTTAGAATATAAAAAACCCTCAAAATTCATCAGTAAAAAATCCAAACAATACAATATGAAAATAGATAGTAATTCACAGAAGACGATAAACTGATAAAAAAAAAATAAGCATATGAAAGATGATTGCCATCATCAGGGAAATATTTGGCCTTCACACTGTGAGTCTGTGGGGAAGTGTTTGTGGCTTTTCATCACCATTTAGATTATTCCCATAACCATTACTTAGACCAATGGGCTGAGAAAAATCATTGCTCATTTATAATAGAGTAAGATTGAGAATGCATAGGTCAAAAAAGACAAAGGAAAAATAATCAGAACCAGTGAAATGAAATTGCTAGAAGAAGATACATGGAAAATGAATTTAAAAAATAAATTAATGAATGAATCCATAAGAATTCAAGGACAGCAGGAAAGAGACTTTTTTGCACTATTAAACATTGTTTTATAATTAGATATTTTATAGATTAATCAAAGAACAGGCTGGTCATTATTCAGATGTCAGTTCCTTGTCTAAGTGATCAAGTGCCAGCAATCTTGCAAAACACTGAGTAAAATATAAAGGAGCTGAAAATAATTAGGCAGAAGATAAGAGCCCTGGAGAACATAGAGTTTTACCATGTTAATATATGAATTTCAGAAGTAGAAGAAAGAACAAAGAGAGTAAAGACAATGAGTAAGCAGATAACAGGAAAGAACTCTGAAGAAAAAAGTCCAGTCTTCAGACAGAACATGTGTAGAGTTCTCATCTAGACTAATCAGAAAAAGCACACTGGTAATATCCATAGTTTCTCAGGAATATATATATACGTGTACCCACACACACACAGACTTTAAGGAACCTAAAAAAAGAAACACAATCTGACTGCTTTCAGATTGCTCAACTACAAAATTTGCTTTTAGAAGTCAGAAGAAATATATCTACATATCATTTTATAAAAACAATTGCAGCAAGAGTGTCCTAAATTCAGGAAAGGTATTATTTGAAAAATACATTTCTATGTTTATCATCTATCATCTATATATCTAAACTTTTGAGAAATTTAAGAATTCTTAGAATAATCTACGTATCCATTTCCTCCTAAGAAAAAATTTTGAAACATGCTTCTAACAAACAAATAGAACAGAGACCTCATAAAGAAAAAAAATACTAAATATGGAATGTATAGATATAGAGATAAACAAGGCTGATAGCTTGTTTGCACTAGTACAGCTGTAGTGGTTGTTAAGATATTAAAACACTTCTTTTGTACTGCTTGGCACATAGCTACTGACCTGAACCTTGAAATCTCCCCTATATCCCTGACCCTTTCAACTTGGGCTCTTCCCTAAAAATTCCCTGGACCAGGAACATCTCATAGGCCAGCTACTAAAGACTTAATGTCAGGACCATTAGGAGGCCTTCAACTTTAAATTTAAAATTCGTTGTAATAGAGTTGTACATCATAGAATTCTCTTACTCTTTTGTGCTTCTTTGAATATATATATATTTATTTTATTTTCTCCTTCTCTCTCCCTTCTCCCTCCCTTCCTCCTCAGTTAGATTTAATATGAGTTGAGTTAATCTATTTTTTTTGGTCTTCTTAAATAAACAATGCTTGCATAATGTAACTGGAATTGGTTTGTGTGCTTGCCAACAGAAATCTCTAATTGGTATACCCATAATTTCATCACCAAATAGATGAGCCCTGCTGCTCCACTGATTTATTTTCTTCTAGATATAGAGACACATAAATATAGACAGAGACATCAAAAATAAAATCAAATTTTCTAATGTTGTACAACTTACATTTTACATTTACTAACAAACAATAAACATTTTAAGTTCAATAAAATTAAAATACACTATAATTCTAATACGACTATGTAATTCATTTTACTAGTCTTCTGTTCTTTAATATTTAATTTACTACCAGTGTTTTGTTATTGTAAATACAGTACTGAGCATAATTCTCATTTTAATTTATTTTTTAGGACTATTTTTTACAAGTGGAAAATCTGAGTCATCTGTAAGCTTAATTTTAAGTTATTTGATATATAAGCCAATTTCCTCCAATCAACCAGATTCCTTGATAATTCAATTAGGATTGTCTTAAGAATCAAGTTCCCAAGTTCTTTCTTCCATTAGGAAATAATCTGCTTAATAATGAGTAAAATTTTTTTTTTGTCTATTTTATTGGGTAAAAAATAGTATCATATCACTTTAATTTGCATTTCTTACGTTGGAAGTCTTAAAAGGTATTCTGCAGATAAAAATAATTATTCTTTTCCCATTATTTTGAAATAACCATTTTTCTTAAATTAAATTTGTACATATATGGGCTCTTTTAAGACTTGTGCTGTCCCATAAGGAAGCCACTAGTCAAAATGGCTATTTTAATTTAAATTTAAATTAGTCACAATAAAATAGAATTAAAGATTTAGTCTCAGTCACTTTGGCTACATTTTAAGTATTCAAAAGCTGCATGTGAATAGAAACCAATATATTGGACTACATAGCTACATATTTCCAGCATTGAAGAAAGTTATGTTGGACAGTGCTGTTATAAAGTAGTCTTAATAAAGTTTTATAATTCTTTAAAAATTAATATATCGATTTAAATTTTTTAATAAAAACTATCTTAATATTTTTAATTTAGTTTTATTTGATGTTCAGATATCTAGATTAGGATCTTGCTTTTAAATTATGTATTTTTTTTATGAGTTGTGTAAATTCTTTACAGTCTTAATTAGGTATAAAGTATATACCATAAAATTCACCCATCGTAGGTGCTCAATTCAATGAGTTTCAGTAAATTTATTGAGTTGTTCAACATAGCCACAATCTTATAATAATTCCTTCACCTCAGAACAGGGAGTGTGGGACAGGAATGCTTTGTTCTTTTCAGTAGCTCAAAAGTTTCACTAATAAATGCATCTCAGTCTGTTTCATGTCTTTGGCCATTTCCAGACCACTGAAATGGTTGCTTTTGACAATTTTGCCCAGCTCTATTGTTGCTTTTGAGGGAAGAATGTGTTGCCCTCCTCACTTTATTATGGTGGTGGTATGTGATTTTTGTCACCCTACTGTTTCTGAGAGAGCCTTGCCTAGTTTTGGGGGTTGTTCTGTGAGGATCCCTCTGGATATTACAGATCCAGATAAGATAAGAAGGGAAATGTTAAGTTTACCAGAGTTTTATTTTGAAATTTGGGAGTTTATGTTTGGCACCTGCTGTGGCAGCCAAATGATAGCTCAGGCATTTACCTCACGTATTTTCCTTGAATAAAATGCCTCCTCACAGTTTATTTTTCTCACCATAAGAGTTAGAGAAAAGCCGAGTTGTGTGGGCATTATTCTAAATAGAATTTGTAAAATTAAGGTTACCTATTCCTTTGCTGGTAGCTTATTTACATTATCATGTTTGGAATTTTACATTGAAATGACCAATAATATATTCATGGAAAACTGTGTGGCAAATTAGAAATTTGAGAAAGTTGCTATCATCCCAGAAACTGAAAAGAATTTCTACTGAAGTATTTCATCATGTATTTATGAAGAAAGGATGTATAATCTAAAACATTCTATTAGGAAATAAAAAGAGTCCGAGAATGAACACAATAGTACCCATGACTTAAACCAGCAATGATGAGAATCAACAAACATTGTGGATTTGGGAGGACTGGATTCTAATTACCTCTGGAAATTCTAAGATTTCCACAGGCTAAAGGCTACAAATATTAGGAAATTCTGAAGTAATACTTATTCCTTGCCTACATTAGCATGGATGAATTTCTTTATAGAGATTAAAGGAATTCTTCCCAGATAATGCCACCTAATTCTGAACTTTCCCATTGCTCACTCAAACATTTGTACACCTAGCAATTCATATTGTTCAAATATAAGTACACATATGAGTTCACGATTGTGACATTAACATCTCTGTCCCATGTGTATGTACTGTCTTTAACAAGAGACCATAGCTATGATTGTCACATTAAATAGAGGAATCCTGCTTGGATATGAATCCTGGATATACAAGGAATACTTAGTATGAGTAGGCTCCAAATATTATATGGTACATATTTATACTGAGATATTATTTATTGTTTATCTGAGATTTTGATATTACTAAGATACTTACATTTTTATTTGCTAAATCTAGCAACCTTATGTGTAGTATGTTGTTCACCCATTCCCATAACTTCCAGACTTTTTTTAACCTGGTCATCTTCCTCTAGCATTTCTCACATCTGTTAATTATCTTCTTAAAATATGATGCTTATAAGTGAACACAGATATCCTGGTGTCCTTGACATCATGGTGTACCCTCTGGCCATGAATCCCTTTATAAAAGAGTATTCCAGTTGAAGAATCAAGAACTGAACAAACATGAGTTTATTTCGCCTTATTCATAGATTATATGTATGCTTTTCTGGTATGATAGGTTGTATTTACCCCTTTATTTAAGTAAAACCCCTGAAAGAAATAGCTATATTTTTTTTCTGAGAGAACAGAAGAGAACAAAGTGTTTTTGTTAACTCTTCCTGAGTATGAGGCATCCTTCTAAACACTGGCTCCCAGGCTTTCTTCTCATTGCATGGTCCCAGAGTTTTCCTGTTATGCCCAGCTGCCACCTTAGAATTTATGACTCAGATGGACTGTCTGTCTGTGTAGGATTTCCTCTCTTTCACTTTTGCTTCTGACAAAACTCCATGAGCTCTGGGCAAGCTGAGGCCTACCCTAAGCAGTCTGAAATCTCGAAGCACCCATGGAGCTCCTGATTGCAGTGCCCTGTGCTCTTGTGTGGAAGGGGAGAACTAGATGAGAGTGAAAAGAAAAGTTAAGATTTAGAATCTAGGATGAAGATGCTGATTTGGAGAAGGAGTTGAGTTGGCTTATGAGTTGGTTATGAAAGAAGAAACTAGACGATTCTTAGGAAGAACAGAAAAGTCCATGTTTGTTTGTTTGTTTGTTTGTTTGTTTTGTTGCTCTTGGTGTTTTCAAGGTGAGAGGGATCATATGGGTGTAATGGCTAAAGAAGCCCATAGAGAGATGGTGTTTGGAAAGACTACCTGATTAACGCATCAAAATAAGAGGTTAGATATCTTTGCTGTATTTCATATAATAAATTGGAGCCAAGGCAACACTGGAATCACAGAATTATTGTTTTTTTTTCTTACCTCCAAGTAAAAGACAATTATACATTTTTCTTACCTCCAAAATAAAGATAAATATAATTTTTATTTTTATTTTAGACTTTACTGGCAACTTTAGTAAGCAAAACTCACTGATGCAGGATAATACTTGTAGAATGCTCCTTCTTGTGGCTATAAGGAGGAGCTGTGTTTGCCACCTCACATTTGCTGAAACATTATTTAAAAAGCTAAATTTATTTAGTAACTTCACGTTCTGTTTTGATTTTTGCCTCCTGCTGAATTTCTTATTTTTTTCTTTTAGAGAATCTTTATATCTTCCTGGTTGCCCCCATGAGTCTCTGCCCCATGGTGAGATTCGCCAACTAATGTCAGCACCTTGGTCACCTCCACTGCTGAAAGCAAACAGCAGCAAATCCTTTTAAGTTCATTTGATGATAAATGCACTATTAATGGATCAGGAAGACAAATGGAGTCCAGTCACAAATCCATATGACTTCATAGGAGTTTATTATCAGGGTGAAGTTAGTTTAATTTTAACAAGATATATAGAGAGCATAATTTTTATGGCAAACTTTTGTACACCATACAACTGAGTTGCAGTAACAGGCATTCAGGGATAATGAGGTGATTCTCCCATTTTGTGAGTTGAAACTTTAAAGAAAATGTTCTTTTTCTTTGGCTGTGGCAGCAGCTCAGTAGATTGTGAGCTGCCATCATGTCTGCAGCACATGGCCTTCTGTCCAAGACAGAATTTCTGGGAAACCAGAAAACTCTCAGCTGGATGTGCTCATTTGTTTTCTATAGTACATTTTTCAGATTAAAGCTGTGACTTTTAAATTCCATGTTCTGTGAAGCCCTGGTATTCCAAAATCTGTTCGAGGGCACCTTATTTCTGAGGAGGAAAAGGTAGGATTCTGACTTAGACTTTAATTTAAAAATGGATCCTATTAATTTTAAAAAGTTTCAAAACCACTAATTTGTGGTTTAATTAGGATTTGAGCAGAAAATCCTCTGAAGACCAGTGGATGATCAGATGAAGTTCAGGAGAGTATAAAGTGACTGATACATTGTCCAAGGTCTGCAAATAACACTAAATTATTTACCCAAACACTTCATATAGTTGTCATAAAAACAAACTGTGTTTTGTGTGATAACTTTGAAGGGAATCACAGAAAAATCAGCCTGACAAATGGAGTTTGAATTTAGACAAGACTGAATTCAATGATGAGGTCTTGGGCCATTTATTTAACCTGATTCTCCTTTTACTAGTTTTAAAAGAGAGGCATAAGGGTGTTGTAGGAATAGATGATGTAACAGGTGTGAACAGATGTTCACAAAAAGAATAGTTGCTTTGCCTTCTATCATTCCTGTTCTCAGCTAGACAATTATCACTTAAAGACCGATTTCTCCTGATTGGTTGTTAACAAGTTTCCAGGCCACC
Organism: Macroglossus sobrinus; assembly: GCA_004027375.1. Taxonomy (NCBI): domain Eukaryota; kingdom Metazoa; phylum Chordata; class Mammalia; order Chiroptera; family Pteropodidae; genus Macroglossus; species Macroglossus sobrinus. The sequence goes on from PVKZ01001158.1 coordinate 358,666, forward strand.
AGATACTTAGTGCTGTAAAGAATGAAAAAAAAAAAATTGAGCTCATACTCAGTCATCCTGAAAACAAGAGTTTATGAACAAAGAAGATGTGCATAGAGATGGCAGCTAGAATTTCCAAATTGCTTCAGGGCTCACCCCAGGTTGCCTAGTGATATGACTTTGCGGGGCTTCTTCTCCCAGAGGAAAGGGCTGTGCCCAGACTCAAGTCCTACAGCCCCCAAGTATTTCCATGTGCTGTGCTGGGCATCTGGCATTTCTCAGCTCTGCCCTAAATTATAGATGCCTTATTTAAGGACTCTTAATATCTAAGATAAGAGACTAGATACCTAAGATATTGGCACCCATGCAATGCTGCTTTCTAGCTTGTTGCATGAAAAAGAAGAGTATAAGTCCCTTGGCTAGAGCACAGCCCCGAAATGTAACCAGTTACCCCCCCAGCCCAAGGACACCTCTCCACAAAATGCCGAGAGAGTGAGGGCTATGATACTCATCAGCCTTTTGCCCAAAAATTCAGACTGGACCCAGGGACCTTCCTAAAATATGAAACCACCAATCATATTTTAGAAAGGCCTGTTTACTCTAATTAGATAACACTGCTATAAATGCTTTGGCAAAAATTTATATATGAACAAGAAAAATTTATTTTAAATGATTCCTATTGTATCCATTAAACATAGCAGAGCCAAGGGACGCTAACATATCAGAGTCTATAAATTTAAAATAAATAGAACTTTGTAACAGTCTATAATTCAGAGATTTCAAAAATCAAAACATGCCTTTTCTCCCATGAGTTTAAAATTTTCCCAAATTATGATTCTTCATGAAGACACATTCTTCTGGGTAAGACATTTAGTGCAGAAAATGATGGCAGCTTGTCAGTTTGTCATTATGTTATCAACATATTTTTATTATAACAAATAATATTTATAGTAATTATATTTATTTAAATTTTATTAATATTCATTTATGTCATTATAGTTAGACAGCTTGACGTCTTCAACAAGTAGTGAATAGCTAGTAAGTTCTACACAAGTCCAGACAATTCCCAGGCAAAGCAAACAACCAGTCACTACCCCGATCTCACAGAGGTTTAAGTCCAGCAAGGCAGACAAAAACCATATAACTCCTCATTCGCTTTGAATGTGATACGTGTGTGAAGGAAGAATGAACGTGATAAAAGAATGTCATAAGGAATCCTAACCTATCTGGGAGTGCCCATGGAAAAAAAGACTCAGGCTGAGGCCTGAGAGATGCATAGAAGAAATGCACTAGGAGCAAAAGAAAGATCATTGTATACAGAATAGAGATGAAAAGAAGAGGGGGTATGGAAGAATAGAGGGAAGAAGCCCAGACTCTTGTCATGGAAGCTTTAGGAAAGGAAAATAAAAATAACTTATTGGAAGAGGACAACTATAGAAACCAGTTTTAAACAGAGGAGAGTACAGGACACAGATGTCTGGTAAAGAAGGAAAAAGGAATTCCTAGCAGAGAAACTGCTTGAGCAAAGGCAGGGGAGCAGGAGTTCTCCAGAAGTTAGCACATGGGGAGCACAGGAAACCCACAGCAAGCTGGGAGAAGGTTGGAGCAAAAGGATGGAAAGCTTGCTCGGAACCAGATGGTGGCAGGCTTTAAATTTCACATGGAGGGGATTTGAATGCTATCCCCAGGGCAATCGGGAGCTACAGATGATCAGATGGAGTTCAGAGAGGCTGCTCTGCCAGCTGGGTTGAAGGTGGGGGGAAGAGTTAGCAGGTAGTAGCAGTCACAATCCAGAGTGCACACAGCAAAGGCCTGCACTGGAGCGCTGGGGATGGCAACAGATGGGCAAAAACAAATTTGAGAGCAATTTTAATGTAGAGATTGCCAAAATTTTCTCACAATGTATACTTAACGGGTAAAATTGTTTTGGCTTTGTTCTGTACTGGTTTTGTTGTTGTTGTTGTTGTTGTTGTTGTTGTTGTTGTTGTTGTTGTCATGGCAGTTGTACAGGGAGATGTTGACCCTGCAAACATTAGGCTTTTTAAAGAGTTAGCCTCTGGCCTCCGAAAGGGCCAATTTAGAGAGTTACTGCCAGTTTGTTCTCATTAGTTATAACACATATCAGCATTTGAGTGTTCACAGTTTAGGATCAGAATGTTGGAGAAACATTCTGGAACTGAGTAAAGCCAAGTTACTGATGCTATGGATAATTGACTTGGCTTGTGTCATGGACAACTGAGCATGGAAATTGAAATGGAGGTGGCATTCAATGGAAAGCAGCACTAGTCACATCATGGACCTTCGTGACAACGGGTAGGAAAAAACTCAACAGCCTCTGCATTTCTTTCCGACCAGCAGTGGACACTACAAGCAGTCATATCTTCAGATTCTAATCTGTGCTCTACCCTGGTAGTAGTCACTGAATTTTGCAGCCCCAAATTAAAAGTATAGCTACATTAACTTGTCTCTATTTGCTGCCAAATATTCTCAATATTTTCCATTACCTAATGCAATACTATATTTGTCTAGGATGTTTTTCTGAAATATATTTTTCTGAAATGAAAATTGCCAAGATTATATGTTTACTGAAAAGCTGCTACTACATAAATATCATGAAAACATACTGTATTTGGTATTTTTCTTTAATGAAAATTAGGCAATTATCTCTCAGAATGTTCATATAAACTGAAAGACAATCCAGCTGGAAAAGATTCTACTTAAAACAACAGAGGAAATATCTTCCTATTTTCAGCTCGTGATACCAACTCTAATATTACATTCAAATTCAGTGGCAGTACTAGTGAGCAGAGAAATAAACAATGAAGAGCAAGGAAAAATGTGAGAGAAAAAGAAAGCAAGAGGTATCTTGTAGGAACCACAGAAAGAACATTTGGGAAAAAACGTGTGATGAGGGGAGGCTTATTTTATAGTGTTGAGTGGTAATTACTTGTCTGGATGTAACTTACTAGAGTGTGAATCTTTGGTGCAAAAGGGCTGAATCTCTTTTCAATTCCATTAGCACCATTCACAATGCAATGGGAATGAATGAATGAATGAATGATTTAAGGAGCAAACAAATGAAAAGACACAGAATATAAGTACTGTAAACTATTTCACTTGAAATAAAAAACTGTGGAAGTTGGCTTAGCCCTGGGGAAAATCCAAAGGAAGGTGAATTGAGCTCGGTAAAAACTGTATTGAACTAGCCTGATCCACAGAGCTCCACACTGAGCATCTCTTGGAATTTATTTTTAGTTATCCATTTATATGCCCAGGAAAATTAATTGACACCTTATCAAGTTACTGTATATCTATTGTAAGTATGGAGTGATGGTGACTTTATTTATTTATTTATGTATTTATTATTTTTTAGGTGAGGCAACCTTTGGTTGACTTCACAGATCGCAAGGACCTTGTCACTTTACAATCCCTTATTTATTTTTTTTTTTTTATTTTTTACGCCTACAGCACCTGGTCTTCCTGTGTGGTCTCCCATCCAAGTACTAACCAGGCCCGACCCTGCTTAGCTTCCAAGATTAGACAGGATCAGGCTTGTTCAAGGTAGCATGGCCATAGACTGTGATGGTGACTTTTTAATCTTAGAAATAATTATGACTAGGTTCTTCTTATCTGACCAGTTGAGATGGACACAAAAATTAATTCCTAGTTACCAAACTTATTCCATCTACTTTCTAAAATTTGATTTAGGGACTCAGGAGTAGAGGTACCCAAGTTACCCCCATCAAATGTCATTCTCAGAGTCCTAGGCCTCCTATTTCTTTCTTACCAGACACACCCAATCAACTGAAAACTATCTTGCTTTTGTTTTCTTGCTTGCTTTTGTTTTCAATACTGCTTTTGGGTTTGGGAAGCTTTCACTTCTTACTTTAATTTAATATATTTTATATTAATTTTATATATCACTAATAGTTTAATTTTCTCAAGTAATAACTCTGATTTAACACATCCATGTTAAGCATGTGACATATCCCTGATTATCCTCCACATAACATAACTGTTCCCATGATATCTGTGGACAGATCCTTCAGCCTCTCTGGATGTACTTTCTCCCGCCTTTTAAGCAGTGCTCCGTTCATTTGTCATCTTGTGGCCTTTGTTCAGGCATAATTTTGCTTTCTATTTATATTATTTTTTTTATTTTAAGATTTTTGTAGCATAAAAGTTATAACAATATAATTGTGGCATAATATTTATAACATAATATTTATCATTTTTCATATTTTTCAGGGTATGGCACAGTAGCATTAACTCCATTCACAATGTTATTCAACCATTACACTATCCATCTCAAAAACATTTTCACCTTTCCAAACCAAGACTCTTTAATCACTAAACAACTCCCCATGTTTAAGTTTCTGTTGCAGTGTAACACATGCAGAAAAGCTCACAAATTACTATCAAAAAGTGGATATATTGGATAGAACTTCCACTAGGTACTAGTACCCCCAGATCCCCTCCTGACCTTTCCAGTCATTACCTCTCTCTTTTTCTGAAAATGTAACTCTATCCTGACTTATAACATCACAGATTAGTTTTGGCTAGATCAAAATTATCTATTTGTCTATTCTTTTGCCAATACCACAAGATCTTAATTACTTGCAGTTTTATAGTTTTCTTGAAGTCATGTAGTGTCAGTCCTTCAATTTTGTTCTCCAATATTGTGCTGTTTATTTTGGGTCTTTTGTCTCTCCATAGAAACTTTAGAATTAGTTCATCACTATCCATTAAATAAGTCACCGAAGTTTTGACTGGGATCATATTTAATCTATAGATCAAGGTAGGAAGAACAGACAGACACTGCCATCTTGAGTCTTCATATCCATGTACATGAAATATGTTTCCCTTTATTTAGTTCTTATTTGATTCTATTTATAACAACTTTTTAGTTTTCCTTAAATAGATATTATACATATTTTGTAAGATTTATACTTAAATATTTAAATTTCAAAGTGTTAATGTAAATAATATTGTTTTTTATAAATTTCAGTTTCACTTGTTTATTTTTGGTATATAGAAAAGCATTTGACTTTTGTATATTAACTTTGTAACCTGAAACCTTTCTATAATTGCTTTTTGGTTCCAGGATTTTTTTTTGTTGGTTATTTTGGACTTTCTACATAGACAAGTGTGTCGTCTGCGAACAAAGGTAGTTTTGTGTGTTGCTTCCCAATCTACATACCTTTTATTTTATTTTATTTTCTTGTCTTCTTGTATTGGCAAGAAGTTCTAGTATGATACTGAAAAGGAATAGTGAAAGGGGGCATCCTTGCCTGATGCCTAATCTTAGTGGAAAAGCTTTAAGTTTCTCACCACTACGATGTTAGCTGTAGAGTTTTTGTAGATAAACTTTATGAGATTGAGAAAGTTTCCCTCTATTCATGGTTTATTGAGAGTTTTCATCCTAAATAGATGTGGGATTTTATCAGATTCTTTTTCTTCATCTATTTATTTAATCATTTTATTTTTCTTTTTTAGTCTGTTGATGTGAAAGATTACATTAATTAATTTTCAAATGTCGAATTCACCTTACATAGTGCAGATAAATCCCAGTTGGTTAAGTTGTATAATTCTTACCAAGTTTTTATACTTTTTTAGATTGGATTTGCTAATATTTTATTATGGATTTTTGCATCTATGTAGTTGTATTTATCTGGTTTGAGTATAAGGGTAGTGCTGGACTCATAGAACAAGTTAGAAATATTCCTCTGCTTCTGTCCTGTGAAAGAAATTATAGAAAATGTATATAATTTCTTCCTTAGAGGTTTGATAAAATTCACCAGAGAACCCATCTGGGACTGGTGCTTTCTGTTTTGGAAGCTTATTAATTATTGATTCAATTTCTTTAATAGATATAGACCTATTCAAATCACTTATTTATTCTTCTATGAGTTTTAGCAGATTGGTCCATTGTTTCATTTTATTTAAGGTTATGAAATTTGTGAGCAAACAATTGTTCATAGTGTACCTTTATTATCCTTTTAATTTCTATAGGATCTGTAGTGATGTGTCCCATTTCTTTTCTGATATTCATAATTTATGTCCTCTTTCTTTCTTAGCTTGGCTAGAGGCTTGTTAATTTTATTGATATTTATAAAAAAACTTTTAGTGTTGTTGATTTTCTCTGGAGATTTCCTGTTTTCACTTTCATTTGTTTCTGCTTCAGTTCTTATTATTTCTTTTTTTCTCCTTACTCTGGACTCAATTTGCTCTTCTTTTCTAGTAGGTGGAAATTTAGGTTATTAATATTAGATCTCTCCTTTGCAATATGTGCATTTAATGCTATAGTCTTTGTTGTAGCCCTGCTGGACCTGCCATGTTTAAGTCCAGAGCAGAGTTAGTTCCATCTCTTGGTCCAGTTCCTCCTAACCCATTGCAAATTGTGGTTATTTTGCCTAGTATGTCTGTCAACACTCCAACTCTTTTTAATCTTTAAATATTTTGTTGTATTTGTTTACACATTGGTAGCCTCTCCAGCATCCTCTCTTAGCTAATGTTGTTTATTCTTTAGCTTATTTCTATACTTTTATTTCAGTGGGGACTTAGGAAAAAGGGGGAAAATATGCATGCTCTGCTCTGTTGACCCTCAATTCTTTGCAATATGTTTCTATTAATCGAATTGTGAAGTGAATCCCTAATACTGTTGTATGAAGTGAAGCTCTTTATTCTCAGGCTGAATGTGCACCCACCCCTCTCATTAAGGGCCTTCAGTCCCGCCTTGGCATTTTACACTGAGAACAGTGGCCCTTAACAGATACATCTGATTCTGTGTCCATCAAATTGTATATGGTTGAGTCTCCTTATAATTGTTTTACAATATTGTCAAATAAATTCTTCATGGGATTCATTGGACCTTCAGGAGAGTATTCTGGGAAGTATGATAAAGTGGCTTCAAAGAGCTCACCAAGCTCCATACTTCAAAACTATGCATGTCGCCAATTGGAAAGGAGAGAGAGAAGGGAAAGGAAGCGACTAGAAGGGACAGAAGGGCAGAGAAGGGGATGGGATAGGGAAGGAAAAGGGGAAAGATAAAATCATGGACTTTGAGTAGGAGAAGCCTGGGAAACAAATGTTGATTCTGACATTTTTTTAGGCCAATAACTCGAAGAGATTTTATTTCACCATCTCTGTTAAAAAGTTATGATACCAGTCTATGGCCATGCTACCCTGAACAAGCCCGATCCTGTCTAATCTTGGAAGCTAAGCAGTGTCGGGCTTGTTTAATACTTGGATGAGATACCACCTAGGAAGACCAGGTGTTATAGGCGTAAAAAATAAAAAAATAAGGGATTGTAAACTGACAAGGTTCTTGCAATCTGTGAATCCATCCAAGGGTTGCCTCACCTAAAAAAAAAAAATCTTTGCTTTTAACAGTCAAACAGAAGCATCTGGACATTTGAGATTTATCCTCATATCTATAATCGCTCCTAAGTTGGGTTGAAAGACTTTGCAGCAAATCTTGTTTTAAATGCGTTTTCTCATATTTATCCATCTAATCCTCACAAAAACACTAAAAAGGACATACTAATATAATTTCTATTTTGAAAATAATCAAAACAAAGACAAGGAACAGAAAGATGAAGTCGCTTGACTGTGGCCACGTAACCAGGAGAGTGAGGAGCAGGAATCTCACAGTAGAGCACTGTCCCAGCCCTGTACTTACTCATTACGCCATGTGGCCTCCTAAACCACCCCACCCAGAATTCTAGAAAAGGGGCAGGCTTGGCAATAGGAGCCCATATTTAATATTAATAGACAAATAGAAATGAAAACTAAGTTATTCATATGCAATCACAGGCAAAAGCCTTCACCAGGACCTGTTAGATTCCCTTTTTTGGTTGTATTGTCACAGTAAGAGGAGAAAAGGAGAGAAACAAACATGTGAAACTGGGTCTGGATCAGTGCCACCCAGTGCAGGTGCGATTCATGGCCCTGCCCTGAATGTGTGTTAGAAATAGAAATTCTTAGACTCCTCTCCAGAACTGCAGAATCAGAATCAGCAGGGTTGGAGCCTGGAAATAGATGTTTCACTCTCATTCTAGGTCATTCTGATGCACGATAGTGTTTGAGAAAAATTGCTTTAAAGTTTGCAGATGTTTCTATTGTAAATTGTAAGAATTTTATCTCCATCTTATGAAGCAGAGATGATTTCACCCAATTTACAATGAAACAAAAGATAGAGAGATGTATATAAATAAGATAAAATCCCTTTTATTTATCACTAACCATAATTCTTTCATCTACACCTACCTAGTTATGTGAAATTTTTATGTTCTGATTTCCTCTCACTGTTTCAAGAGTTTTGTTCATGTATTTTTTTGGAAGGGAGAGAGAGTATGTTAAGGAATTGGATGAGAAAATAGGATCTAATAGTTGTGTATGGAAGAGGCTTAGCCCCGTATGAATATTGTTTAGATGGAACATAATGGCTCTTCATCGCCCAACACCAACCGTCAGGAACTTCTTCACAATCTTCCTGATTCTCAAAGTAAGTATTTTTATGTACTTTAGAATCCTTGGCTTTTGGATTAACCAGATTTCTACTAAAATAAAAATAAAAACATGTTTTAGGATTTTCCCCTTTGTGTCAGCTCCTTTGAGATGCCTAAACGTGGAGATGATCCAGTTGAGTATTATGTGTTGCTGAATTGCAAATAATTTGTGCAAAGACCAGCACATTTCACTTTGGCCTACTTTTGCAAGCTGCAGCTTTCTAGAAAAATTAGCTAATCCTACATTTGTATTAAAAGGCAAGAAGAGTGTTTAGGATTCAAAGAATGCTGCTGAGGGAGTTCACGTTTCCTGCAAAGACCTGAGCAAGGAGGAAACAGGTAGAGGGTCAGCAATCATAAAATCAAGGCTGGCAGCAGAGGTCATTAGATTCAGTTATGTGTTCCCAAATCATGCCTTAAGCAAACTCATAGTGAGGGCTTGTTGCAGGACACATACTCTGAGCTTGGCATGGATACTACAATTCTATGCAGAAAGTAATATTATCTCACTTTATAGTTAAGGAAACTGAAGCCACAGAAGTTTGACAACTTACCAAGAGCACATAATTGGTAAAGCATTTATATCCTTTTGGTCTGATTACAGATCCCATGTAAACTACACACTGCATGTGTTCTCAGGTCTCAATGGTGAGTTTAGAACTCAGATAACCTCGGGAGAGTTTGTGTTCATCTCAATATCATTCCTTTAAACCAGAGCTTCCCAGGCTTACTTGTGCTTATGAACCACTTGGGGATCTTTAAATGCAGATTCTGTTCACTGAGTCCGGGATGGGCCTGAGCATCTGCATCTTAATCTCCCTGATGAAGCCAATGCTGCTTATACAGGCCTGAGCTTTGAGAAGATATCAAGGCTCTAAACAACAGTAAATTCTGTTAAATTGAGCTGCAGTCCAGCGAGTCGCATCTATGTCTCCTAGCTTTGATTGGCTGGACACTTCTTGACACTGTGTATTACCCTTCAGAGGTCAGCTCACTTAATTAATGAACTGCATAAGCTGTTTCATCAATTTGCCCACAGTGGATGGAATTACAAGAAAAAATCCCTTTGTCTCTCCCTGATTTCTTTCATGCTCTGGAATAGGCTATAAAACAGGTAATTTATGCCAGAGGTTACAGATGATAACGTTTATTTAGCTGAGTGCAATAATAAGACCTCGCAGGGGGCCAGACAGTTTTCTAGGTCTGTGGGATGCTGAAAATCTCTGTCCAGATGTAGCAATCATGTACATTTCAGTGGTCTCCTTATGCAACCCCAGGTAGAAAAGCAATTAATCCTCATGATATTTTTTTATTAGTAATAAAGGAGAGTGTTATTTATTTATAAATATAATCATAATGATTATGTTGTTTTTTCTTTTAATGCAATGGTTGCTCCTGAAATGAGCTAGAAATGCTTTCTATTTAATTTTAATTTTTAAATTGTTTATTGGGCTGACATTGGTTAATAAAATTATATAGGTTTCAGTTGTACAATAATACATCATCTGTATATTGCATTGTGCATTCACCATCCAAACTCAAATCCCCCATCACCTTATATTTAACCCCCTTTACCCTTATCTACCTCCTCCCTTTCCCTCTGGTAACCACTAAACTGTTGTCTGTATCTCTGAGTTTTCTTTTTCTCTTCATTTTTTTTGTTGCATTCAGTTATATATCCTACATATGAATGAAATCATATAGCTTTCGACTTCTTCTGTCTGACTTATTCTTTCAACTTTTTCTGTCTGACTTATTTTACTTAGCATGATTATCTCGAGATCCATCCATATTGTTGCAAATGACAATATTTAATCTATTCATATGGCTAAGTAATATTACATAGTGTGTGTATACATATATATACATGTATATATATATATATATATATATATATATATATATATATATATAATGTGTGTATGTACACACACACACACACACACACACATACGCACACATACCACAGCTTCTTTATCCAATCATCTATTGAAGGACGCTTTGTTGTTTCCATGTCTTGGCCATGGTGAATAAAGCTGCTGTGAACATTGGGTGCATATATCTTTATGGATAAAAATTTTTTAATTTTTTGGGTAGACACCCAGAAGAAGGATTTCTGGGTCATATAGTAATTCTTCTTAATTTTTTGAGGAACTGCCATGCTGTTTTCCATAGTGGCTATATCAAACTAAAAAGCTTCTGCACAGTGAAAGAAACTATTAACACAATAAGGAGGCAACCAACTGAATGGGAGAAGATATTTTCAAGCAATGGTTCTGGTATGTGGCTAATATCCAAAATATATAAAGAACTAATACAACTCAACAATAAAAAAAAATAAACAATCCAATTAAAAAATGGGCAGAGGACATGAACAGACACTTGTCCCAAGAAGATATACAAATGTCCAACAGACATGAAAAGATACTCAACCTCACTAGCTGTTAGGGAAATGCAAATCAAAAGCACAGTTAGATACCACTTCAAACTTGTAAGAACGGCTGTTATCGACAAGATAAGTAACAAGCATTGGAGAGGTTGTGGGGAAAAAGGAACCCTCACACTGCTGGTGCAAATGTAAATGTTCATGATATTAATCTTGAATTTGGCTAGTGACCTATTGGTGTCCTCTTCAGAGGCTTTGTAGCTCTTTTTATTATTTTTTCATTTATTTCTGGGCACACAGGAGATAGCTAAACTGTGTGATTAGTTCAGTAAGTTATAGGTGTTGAAGAGGCTGTAGCACCCTGACTCCCTCCTTCACCCTGTATGGGTCTGAGGATGAAGACACTGCCTTTTCCTGGGCAGTCCTGGCTACTGCTGCTCTGAATTTACTCATTGGTAAGCCCTAACAGTATTTATTTTGTACTACTGATAAGGAAAGGAGAAATGAAACTATGGGAGTATTAGTTGATCCCTGGGGCATTCCCTCCCCAGACAAAGCTGTTGGGGTGACACAACTGGACAGATAGCATCTATAATGTCTTTGCTCTCAACATAAGCAGGGAAGAAAACCAACAAGATCTATCTCTAGAGTGGAGACAAGAAACGCAGCACTTTGGGCTCCTCTGTTAGGCTTAAAAAATTGGGGCAGGTTATCTTCCTGAAGAATATAAAATTAGGCACATAAAATTAGGAATATAAAATTGGGATGTGCAGGGAAGGGACTCTGAAGCTTAAATATCATTAGTTCTCTCAGTTTACCTCTGCCTGTATTATTGCTCTTTGATTTATCTTCAGCTTCAAGGCCTTATTTTTTTCATTACCCTTCTGCCACTTACTGTGACAGTTAAATATATTCTCTTTGCTTGTCCCATCACTTCACGATTCCTGGTCTGCCCTGGTGGCTTTTCAGGCCATCATCATCTGTGTTGCCCAGAAATCTTCCTGAGATTTCCTGTGGCTCCAGAGACATTTTAGAAATCTGAATTGCTCTGGCTTCATTACCTCTTTTCATGCACTTATTCTTCTGCCAGTAATTCTTTTTGGTTTTCTTCCTCCCCCCATTTTTTTTTCACAAGCCTAGAAATCAAAGGAAAAAATATTTTATTTACTTCTAAAATATGGATTTAGTGGAGAAATATTTCATTTGGTAGCTTACGCTGTTTCCAGATTTCATCTTATATCCAGTCAGGTATGTTCTTTTGTCTTCTGCTTTTTTCTCCATTAACTAACTTGTATGTTGTCCACAGTACATGAAAGGTACTAGATCAAGCACTTGATGTACAATATCTTATTTAATTGCTACATCAGATGCAAATAACTGTTACTCATGCGGATCATCTTATATATGTTTCCTTGAGGACCTAAATGAGACTTTCTTGGTTTATTTCCAGGAGTGAAATGTGTCCTAGTTTGTCCATCAAACAGTGCCGGATGATATTTTCCCCCCAGAATAGTGGTGCAAGAGGTGTCACATTTTTCTACAATCTTGATGGTATTTGATATCATTTTAGTTGAATATTTTTTGTTAATCTGTAATGGTATAAATTAATACCTTTCTAAATATTCTGCTGCTTTTATTTTTTAATCCCTTTTAACTTCTTGTTGAAATATAGTAAACATACAGAAAAATATACATAAGTATACAGCTAAATTTTTAGAAACAGAATGAACTAGTGTAACCAACCCAGATCATGAAGTCTCATTCTTGTTTTATTTTGCATTTCCCTGCCAACATTAAATTTCCTTATACTCATAGGTCACTTGAATTCTTCTTATTTCTTATTCTTTGCCCATTGTTCTGTTAAATTCCTTTTTAAAACTCTTTCGGCTGTCCAAGTGTTTCTTTTACATTCCAGAAGTTAGTTATCAGTTTTACATGTTACAGATGTCTCCTGCTGGCCTGCCTTGAGTCTTTAGGTGTTTTTAATAGAATTAGGGCTGTAATAGGTGGAAAATAGGAGACCATTTGTGTTTCAAAAATAGTGTGGGCAGGTAAAAAGTAAGATGCCTGGTCTTTAAAGCAGAACACTTTTCACCCCATCACATTCAAAGTAGTGCAGACTAGAGAGCAGAGATTATAAAGGGCCTTATTTTATTCATGCAAGCTTTAAAAAACCATCTCTGTGGACTTCTGCAGAAAAGCTATAGAGAAAAAAAGCATATTGACATATGAACACAAACTTCAGCTGATCCACTTTAACACCTGTTGTTCCTTTTCATAAAACAAAGTTGTCTACTTGGCAAATATAATTGCTTTACTTTTATTCCATTGCTATGCCCATCTCTTTACTCAAGAGTCTCTGACTGACAGCTTGATGGCTGCTAAATGGGTTTCGTTAGAGTTAGATCCAAGCGAGTCCACTAAATTAATTGAAAGAGCTGTGTATTTTAGACCACCTGTTCCTCAGCTGTCTTCAAGCTTACCAGCATGTCAGAAAGTCCACGGGGTTTAATTTACCTTATTTTTGGAAACCAAACAATCAATCACATTTCTAGAATATGAAAGGGAAATATGGAATTTAATTGGAAATTGAGCAAAGACAAACCTCTTGGATTCCAATGTACCTTTTACTCTGATGCTTACAATAAGCCACCATCCAAAGAAAAGCAGTATATCCAACGAACTCTATCAACAACTGAAAATTATCAGAATGACCTCTGCCTGACAAGGGAGAATTACCTTCCCCAGGCTCTAACGAGCAGCGTTTACACAATAAGTGAGCATCTCTCATTCCCATATGGAGGGCTGGTAGCACTCACACAGAGACCGTACCAGGGAGCCCGCAGATGCTGGAATTCCTAGGCAATAAAAATAGCCCCTCCTATTATGGTCTGTGGAGCTCCTTGGGCTGGGCTCCCATTCCTCTAAGATGCGCTCGCAGAGATAGACACGCCTGCCTCCAAAAGGCCACAACACAGGGCTCCAAGAAGTGAAAGGAATTGAAACAGTTGATAAACTGCACGAGAAAGAAGAGAATTCCCAGGGAGGTTGGTTGCCAGAGGTGATCTCATTTTCTGACATTGCAAGAAGACAGCAATGTTCCAAAAGATACTGTTCAAGAAAGGAAATACGTGGGTTCTCCCCTCCCTCAGATATCTTCATTCCACAGAGGCAAAATTAACGGCTTAAGGGAAATAGGAGATGAAATAGCATTGGTGGAAAATAAATGTCTGTTGAATAAAAAAGGGAACTTAGGTACACAAGTATGGCTGGTCCTCAGATAACATCGTATTATTCAATGTCATTTGGTTATGACATTGATGAGATGCTGTAAGACTTAACTCTTCACTATATCAATTAGCCTGTGATAAAATGGTTTTTGTTTATATGTTTCACTAAAAGTGGAAGAATCTACTTATGTCATTGAGTGAGACTTAGAAAATCTGCTCAATCGAGAGGTGTGTTGGTAAGGTTGAAACCAAAGGTTTCTTCTGTCTACCGTCCTTTCCTTAGATATCACTCATTATTTTCTGTGACTTGTTGTAAGCTCTAATACTAAATTTGAACCCATAAACGTGCATATGGTAATTATTTTATAAGCTAAGAATTATCTTACTCTCTGAATTTGGGATGTGGGGACTGGTACTGTAATAATCTTTGTGTTTTGTTATCTCTTTGAACTCTTTAAATGAGAGATTATTAAGATTATTGTAGAACTAATGCAGTACATATCTGTGGTACCCAAGGACATATACTCACTCCAGTGAGGGAATCCTGGCATCACCTGCTTCCACTTCTGATTCAAGCTGGAATTGCCCAGGAATCAAGAGGCCCTCTAGCTAAAACTGGGTAGAAAAAGATATTAAGAACAACTTAAAATTTTCTTTTAATTTTTTTATTGTGGTAAAATATAGATATCATAAATTTGCCATTTTAACCATTTTGAAGTATACAACTCAGTGACATTAATTATAGTCACAATATTGTACAATCATCACCACTCTATTTTCAAAACTTTTTCATCACCCTCAAACAAACTGCGTACCCCATCAAGCAATAACTCCATTTGCCTTACTTCTTGCTCCCAGAAACCTCTAATCTACTTCCTGTATCTGTGAATGTTCTTATTCTAGATATTTTATACAAGTTGGAGTCATATAATATTTGTCCTTCTGTATCTGGCTTATTTCACTTAGCAAATTATGAGAGTCTGGGAGTTCATGTATCCTCTAGGCAAGATCGTAAAGGTGGACTATTATCCTTGCAGGCGACATTACTTTTGCTATTTTCTGCTCAGTAGAGATAAGAGATTAGAAACCATTTCCCTGATCAGTAGTTACACATCTGGTACCAGGACCATGTTGATTTGCTTAAGTAAAGACACATTTCTAGAATAGCAGCAGTAATTGCCATCAACTCGTGATTAAGTTTTGACCAACCTTTATTCACCAAGATCCTATTGCTTAATCAGATCACAACACTGGGGCCTTCAGGAAGCATGTAAAGGATGCCATTCTTGTCTGCAGCTAATTCTGGTACCGAATACGGCATTAGTAAGAGCTCAGCTGTAGATAACAGAAACACCCTTGATAGATACGGGATGTAATTCGTGGAATTAAAGGCTTACAATATTGTTGGAAGAGCCAAGGGAGCAGTCTCCGGACTGGGCCTCTGGGGACGATTCTTAGAACAACACAACACACTGGCTCATAAAAAAACCCTGCTTCTTTAGCCTCAGCCAAGAAACTGGAAATCACAAGCAACTGTGCCAATTTGTAGGAACAAATTTTAGTTAAAATCCGGGGAACAAAAAGCTCTTACCAGAACTATTGCTTTTAGAAAACTTAGTACCTTATTTGTGATCTGGGTTACCAGAACTGGCAACAAAATGAATTTTCTGGGCCAGTTTATTCCCTTTGTGACCAGGACCTCCAAAGTGGACACCTAGCATGCTATATTCTTATTTAATTCCAAATTCAAGTTAGAGAAAGCATTTTTAATTAATGGAAACTAAATTGTACCCAGAATCCTAGCTATAAGAACAAATATAGCTTTTATTTTTCCATTCTCTGCAGTTCAGGAAGTCATTCTAGAAAGTGTGGAACACATGGTAAGTGAACGAATCTGCCACCTCCCCCAGAAAAGGTAACTCTAGCTCCATAATATTTTTTAAAAGAATTCACAATGCATATAAAAAGGTGAAAATTTCTAAAGTTTGAGCACAAAGTAATAAATTAGCTGCACCCAGATCTGAGTGATAATGTACTCAACAGTGGATCTTATTAAATCTCCACAGAGGAATCATCAAAAGCTAGATAAGTGATCTTTGGATTAGTTATTGTTTCAATAATTGTTATTAATATTGTCTCAAAGGCATTAAGCTATTGTGTGACATAAATTGATTTTTAGAACATGAATTGCTTTGTAACCCTCTTTAGAAATAAATGTGTAACTTAAATTCAACTTATTCAATAAATGTAAAATAAACATTTTTGTGGGCAAGGTATAGTTGGACCTTGCTTGTCTACTAACAAATTGGATTATAACTCTTATATGAGTGAATTTAAAAGAAAAAACAGGTTAGATGCACATAAAATGCACACATTTGAAATTCAGGTCACATTTCTATCAGATCCTAAGATGGTCACTTTTTATTATATTGGAAATAGTGGTGACTTACTGTTGACCATAACAAGAGCTAACACTTACTGTAGGCAAGTCCCTAATTTAAGTATACCATCCATATTAACCATTTAATTATTAAAATAACACTAGAAGGTGGGTAGCATAGATATAGAAACTTCACACATGATGAAAATAGGGCCTTGCAGATAAGAAGTGTTCAAAAAAATGTGAACTTTGGAAATCTGGCTCCAGTGTCCTTGATTTTGAGCATTACACTGTTCCAGCTGACACTGGAGACTAAAGGAAAATTTGACTGAAATTCAGTGAGTTGGATAATTAAGAAATAATTTGTACCCCTCCTCCTCCTGATCCTTGCTCCTTCTGGTTGCCTTAGGCCTTTGTGCTGTCAGGGAAGAGGAAGCAGCCACATTTGCCACTAACACAAGACAGGTTCCTCTGTGGTTCCTGGTTATATCTCTAAGTCAACAAAGATTAATAAATATTTTGGTTATCTATGTTTTCTACAACATTTTTAGTGGAGGGTATAACGATGGACCCCAGTTCTGAACTTGAAGGCTAAGTAACATCCATTTCATTTCCAACCCATACCTGTCCCTGTGTATCACCCTGTATTAATAAAAATAAATTCTCTCCCCAACTCTGTTCCCGACATTTTCTCTATTAGTTAGCACATGCATTTCCCCAAACTGACTTGATCTTGTTTACAGGTGTGCTTATCATTATGAAAATATTGCTTAAAGAGTGATAGCAGAATTGCCTATACAATTCCATCTCACTTGTGCCCTAGATTATATTTGAGAGCATACCTAATGTATTCATACACTGCTATGCTTTGCAAGATGCCAACACTTCATAGGCTTTCCTAGACATTTTCTACATTCTGTCAATATCTGCTGTTTAAAAATGTTTTCTTCTCTCTCCTCTTGATTTGAGAATGATTTTTTTACTGTAATTTTTCTTTAATGTTTTGTAAATTATATACTCCTTTTCTCTTTTAGTGTGTAGGCCTCACTTCTTAACATCAGACAGGCATAGGTCAGAGATATTGAGGGTTTAGAACTAGACCACCACCATGAAGCCAATATCAAAATAAAGCGAGTCACACATTTTTTGGTTTCCCATACATATAAAAGTTATGTTTACACTGTACTATAGTCTATTAAAAGTGTGATAGCATGTGTAAAAAAATGTGCATACCTTAATTTAAAAATACTTTATTGCTAAAGAATACAAACCACCATCTGAACCTGTTGGAAAACTGGCACCAATAGACTTGCTTTATGCAGAATTGGCACAAATCTTTAACTTGTAAAAAACGAAATGCAATATATATGTGAAGTGTGATAAATGAGGTAGCCTGTTCTTACCTTCCAAAGTAAATAGTTTTCCTTTCCCTCTTGTAAACAGTACTTTGATGGTAATTGTTTTGATCAGTCAGTATTTATTTATATTTGTCCATATTTACTTGCTTTACTTTTCATTCCCCCTTGCATCTTACACTTTCCATCTCCGATCACATCTTTTCTGCACTTTCACTGAGTGTTTTAGTTCAATTATATTATTTCTGGAAGTATTTAAAACAACTTATAACATATCTGTGCTTTTTTAATATGTAATTTCAAACCTTGCAGTCAATTTCTTGAATAAGATTAAACATTTTAGAGTTGAATAATTCTAATATCTGTAATTTTTAGGCTCTGATTGTGATGTCTTATTTTCTGCTAGCTATCTTATGTGCCCTTTCTGTGTATTTTGTGACATTACCCCTCCCCACTACCACCCTTCCTGTGAGCTACTACTATATGCATGAGAATTTTTTTTGAATCTGGAATAATGTGGGGTTTTCAGCAGAGAACTTTCATCTGTTTCTGCAAAGTGCCTTGAGGGACTGTGCATCAAAAATGACCATAAATTAAATATTTAGTTTAATTACTTTTGGACCATTCAGGCAGTTTGTGTTTCCTCTTCTGGTGAAGTGCCTGCTTGAGTCATTTGTCCATTTTTCTACTGGATTTCTTATCTCTTTCATACTGACATTCTAACTCTTTTAGATAAGACTATTTTGGGTGAATGTGGCACAAATATTTTTTCCCAATATGCAACATGTCTTTTCATTTTTTTTTACAGTAGTTTTTCAGAAATAGAACTTACTCATTTTAACACTGTTGAATGTATTGAGTATTTCTGTATTTTGTTTAAGGACTGCATTTCTACTCTTATGTTATAAATATAATTAATATTTTTCCTAAATGTTTTATAGTTTTGTCTGCACATTTAAGCAGTTCACCCACACAAATTTGTGTAAAAAGTAGAAATTGAAATTTAATTTTTTTCTTATATGTAAATTATTATAATGATACTATTATAATAATTGCAGAGTGATCTATCCTCTCCCCACTTATTTGCAATATCGGTATTGACAAGCACTAGATTTCTATATTGTCATAAGTCTCTTCCTAGACTTTTTTTTTCATTGGTGTTATTTTTTTATCACTGAGCCAAGATCTTATCTCCATTTCTATCGTCACGTTTTGTTTTCCTATCTCTAGACCTGATATGCTCATTTACCAAGACATTTATGAGTATAGTTCTTCTGGCTCAACAGTTTCTATTTGTCTACAAGTAGATGCTCTCAGCTAATGATTCTGTTTTCTCCCTCTTAAAATAGCTACATTTGATCTTAAATTATTGAAGCTTATGGCTAAAACATCTAAGTCCATTTGATGTTGTGGTCCCTTCTTAGCAAGGGTTTAAAAATAAACTTTAAAGGAGGAATGGAAATATGATTATGTATGATTTGCTTAAATTAAAGGAGATTCCTCCAGGAGTCCTGGGGTACTTACCACTTCTCTGAGACTGAATTTTGTTCAAAAATAAAACTCAGTTTGTTATTTCTAGTCATGGTTTTTCTGATGCTAAGTTAAGAACTAGGAGGCCAATAATAGAAACACATCAAAACCTAAAACCGATCTAACAGTTTCTGCTGCAAGAATTTAGAGTAGAGAAAAAATAGTATGAGAATATTCAGCAAAAATTCAATCTCTTCGGGAATTAAAGGAAACATTATTTCCCAAAAGAGCTTAACTTTAGGTTAAAAATTTTAGACTTATTTCAGTAGCTTCAGTTCATGTTAGAATACTGATTTTTCCCTCTACTATTTGTAACATCAACATAGCTCAGCAAATTTTTGTCTGAGGAAAATCTATTATTTCTTTCTTTTATTTATTTATTTATTTATTATTTTTAAATTTTTATTTACGTATTTTTTTTAACACCTACAGCACCTGGTCTTCCTACGTGGTCTCCCATCAAGTACTAACCAGGCCCAATACTGCTTAGCTTCCAAGATCAGATGGGATTGAGCTCATTCAGGGTGACAAGGCCATAGACTGAGGAAAATCTAAACCAGAAGTAATTCTATTTTTTTCTGCTTTACAAATATAATACAAACTTAGATTGTGACTTTCAGAAGTCAAATGTACTGGCTCAATTTTATACTAATGGTCCCCATTTTAATGTTATATTTCTAGCCATATTCTCAACCAATATTTACTGAGTACCTCTTTTTCTGTAGGTGCCAAATATTATATCTGAATTTATAATATTTTACTCTTAAGAGGATGCAGTCTAATAGAAAAGAAACATTTGGCTTCTGGTCCTTAAATATTCAGAATTTGGTTTGTTTGGTATATTGTCTCTTGGCATTATAAAACAATGACCAACTTATTGAGACACTAAACTCAACATAGACCTAAAATTATTTTAAATATTATTCAGTAAAGAAACTTGGCTAGCCACAACGTTAGTTTCTGAAAACACAATGGAGATTCAGTTTTAGTCCTAGAGTCTACTGGAAGAGATGAATATCTAAATAGATTATTGTAAAATATATGATTAAGGAAAGCCCTTAACAAATGAGGATGAGCCAAGTAAGTTTTCACAGAGTAGGTATCAACTGAACAGAGAGAATAAAAGCATATAGAGAATTCAGTAAGAGCAAGATCTTTCATGTGAACACTTTTTGGGAGAAGAAGAGATGGGGAGGGATGTAAGCTGGTAAGGTTACCTGGGCCAGACCCAAGTTTTCTGAGAAAGTACACAAGATTCCACTGAATGATGAAGAGTAAATGTCTGGAGTAAGCATTTTTATAAGAAGTATGGTTCTCTCTCTAGATAAATACTTCAAACAGCACTTAATTCATACAGATATACTGGAACATTCTGTCTTTGATGAAGGGGGACCTGATTTTTAAATACTGTTAATGTCAAATGATATCTTGTATCTGTCTGCTAGTATGTGTGAACTGTCAGCTCTTACTGATGTTTCCTTGTTCCTTGGGGTCTCCCCTGTTTAGATGTTATGATCCTACAACCAGTAGACTTCTCGTGAGGAATATGAAGATTATGTGCCAACTGGAGGATATATGAGTTCTTTTTCTGTCACTTTTCTATTGATTTTATTTAAATAAATCTCCCTAGTTCAAGGAAGAAAGCTTTGATCATTTGAAATCCCCAAAGAGACTAAAAATGGCACTGAAGTTGCTTTTGTGTAGAGATAAAAACATAATTGGCTCAGTTATAAATAGTTATGTCTGTGGTATTAGAGCACTGGATTAGGTATGTAGGAATCCAGCTGTCCCTGACACCTCACTTTATGAATTAACCAGAAGATGAAATAATAGAGACAAGAAAGGCTAAGTAGTCAGAATTAAGGAGTGAAAACATAAGGGTTTAAAAGATACTTTCCAAAATTACATCTGGGGGAAAAGTCACACTGATTTACATGGGTAATTGACAGGGCTGAACAGAACCAGTTCATAGCATGCCTTTTATACCCTGAGTTCACACTTTTTTTTTTCAGTTAAATGACTGTCATGGTCTTGCACAATAGTCAGGAATGGCGATTATCAATAGATTGATAAGCAAAAACTCAGCATTTTAAAATTATGAACTCATTCAACACAGAGAATCTGCTATTTACTAGACACTACAGATAATAAAGCAAGCCCTGTACTTCAGTAGACTTACAGCTGAAAAGTAAGAAAGCCATTTACTAATTCATTTTTTAACAAACATTTATTATACCTAAAGACTTTTTTGTAAGTAGAGAGAATATATCAGGTAGTAAAAACAATAGTTTTTTTACTTCTGAGGAATTACTTTCTAAGGGGAAAGAGAACCAGTAAACATAACCAATCAAATAAATATATAGTATAGTTGCAGATGAATGCTAAGAGAGAAAAAAAGAATGGTTGGGTGGAAGAAGCAGGAGAGACTACTTGAGAATATGAAGTAAGGAAAATTCCTTTGAGAAAATATTTGAGTTTAGATTTGAGGGAATAAAAGGAATCACCCATACAAAGTTCTAGGAAAAGAGTGTCTGAAGCAGCCAGAGATGCTAGCCTTTGAAGAGTAAACTAGCTTGGCATGTTTGCAGAACAGAAAGAAGCACAGAGGCTAGACTTTAAGGAAATAAAAAAGAGAGTTTTATGAAAAAAAATCAGGGAAGTAACCAGAGATCTGTTAATGTATTCTGTAATGTAATTTGAAACCAGGAAGTATGATGGCCCCAGCTTTGCTCTTTTCAATATTGCTTTGGTTGTTCGGGGTCTTTGGTAGTTCCATGAGAATTTTAAGATTGTTTTTTCTATTTATGTGAAAAATACCATTAGAATTTTGATAGAGATTGTGTTAAATCTGTATATTGCTTTGGGTAGTATGGACATTTTAATAATGTTAACTATTTCAACTCACAAAGGTGGGGTATCTTTCAAATTGTTTGTGTTGTCTTCTGTTTTTTTCACCAGGATCTTATGGGTTTTGGTGTGTTACATCCTTCACTTCCTTGGTTAAATTTATTTCTAAGTTTTTTCTTGTTTTTCCTGTTATTGTAAATGAGACCATTTGCTTTATTTCTTTTTCAGGTAGTTTGTTGTTAGTGTGTAGAAACACAACTGATTTTGTTTTCTGAAACTTTACTGAATTTATTAGTTACAACAGTTTTTTGGTGGAGTCTTTAGGTTTTCTATACACAAGATTATGTCCTCAGCACACAGAGCCAATTTTACTTCTACCTTTCAGATTTAGATGTCCTTTGTTTCTTTTCCTTGCCTAATTGCTTTGACTAGGTCTTCTAGTACTATGTGGATTAGGAGTGGTGAGAGTGGGTATACTTCTCTGGCTCTGGATTATAGAGGAAAAGCTTTCAACCTTTCACTGATGAGTATGATGTTAGCTGTGGGCTTGCCATATATTTCTTTGTTGTACAAAGGTATATTATTTATATACCTAAATTTTTGAGATTTTTTTATCATGAAAGAATGTTGAATTTGTTAAATATTTTTAGTATCATTAAGATGATCATATAATTTTTTACTTTTTTCTATTTGTATAATATATCACATTTATTAATTTGTGTGTGTTAAAACATCCCAAAATCCTGGGGATAAACCCCACTTAATAATGGTATGTGATCCTTTTAATGTGCTGTTGAATTTGGTTTTCTAGTATTTTTTTGAGAATGCTTGCATTTATATTAATCAGGGTGTTGCCCTATAATTTTCTTGTGGTATCCCTTAACTGGCTTTGGTATCAGAGCAATTTCTCTCTGTAAAATGAGTTTGAGAGTGTTTTCTTCAGTTTTTTTGGGAAAACTGAGAAAAATTGGTGTGTGTTTTTCTTTGAATGTTTGGTAGAATTCACATGAAGCCATCTCATCCTTGGCTTTTCTTTGTTGGGAAGTATTTGATTACTGATTCAAACCTCTTACTTTTTATCAGTCTGATCAGATTTTTCTGTTTCTTCATAATTCAGACTTGCTAAGTTGCGTATTTCTAGGAATTTCTTCATTTCTTATAGTTAGTTCAGTTTGTTGATATATAATTGTTTATAGTAGTCTCTTATGTTTCTCTCTTTCTGTGGTATCAGCTGTAATGTTTTCTCTTTAATTTATAATTCTGAGTCTTCTTCTTTTTTTTTTTTGATAACTCCAGCTAAAGGTTTGTCCATTTTGTTTACTCTTTCAAAAAATCAACTCCTAGTTTTGCTAATCTTTTCTATTGTTTTTTTATTCCCTATTTTATTTTTACGCTGATTTTTGTTATCTCCTTCCTTCTGCTAACTATGGGCTTAATTTGATCTTGTTTTTCTAGTTCTTTGAGGTATTAAACTAGGTTGTTTATTTGAGACTTTACTTTTTTTAATGTAAGCATTTAGTACTACAAAATTCATTCATCACTGCTTTTGTTGCTTCTCATAAGTTTTTGTATGTTGTATTTCCATTGACATTTATTTCAAGATTTTTTTAAATTTTAGTTTTTATTTAATCTTTTATTCATTGCTTGTACAGTAGTATGTTGTTTAATTTTCACATATTTATGATTTTTCCCCCCTCCCATTACTGATTTCTAGTTTCATATCATTGAGGTCAGAAAAAGATTCTTGGTATGATTTAATATTTTAAAATTTTGCTAAGAATTGTTTTGAATCCTAATTTATGATATGTCTTAGAGAATATTCTATTTGCTCTTTAAAAGAAAGGGTATTGCTGCTATTTGATGTCATTCTCTGAACTATATTTGAAGTATAGTTCAAGTCTGGTGTTTCCTGTATTCATTTTTTTATCTGGATGATCTATCTATTTATTGTTTAAAGTGGGGTAGTAAGTCTCCTGCTGTTATTGTTTCCTTGTCTATTACTCAGATTTTTAGTATGTATATTTATTTGTAAGAATATTAAATGTTTAATATCTTTAGGTGTTCTGATTTTGGGTATATATATATATTTACAATTGTTACAGCCTCTTGATGAATTGACCCCTTTATTGTTATATAATAACCTCTTTGTCTCTTGTTAGAGTTTTTGATTTAACATCAGTTTTGTCTGATACAAATATAGCTACCTCAGCTTTCTTTTTGTTTCCATTTGTGTGAACATTGTTCCATTTTTCCTGTCCCTTTACTTTGAGCCTACATGTGTCCTTGTAGACATGTTATAAAATTTGGGTCTTTTTTTTTGTTTTTAATCCATTCAGCCACTTTATGTATTTTTATTTTAAAATTTAATTCATTTATATTTAAAGTAATTATTGATATGTAAGGACTTACTATCTCCAATTTGTTTAATGTTTTCTGGTTGTTTTGTAGTTCCTTTGTTCCTATAGTCCTCTCATATTCTTCTTTTGTAAATTGATGATATCCCAAAGTAATAGATTTTAATCCCCTTGTCTTTATCGTAAGTGTACCTGCTATAGGTTTTTGTTTTGTAGTTACCCTGAGGCTTACTTGAAAGATCTTATTGATATGACAGTCTATTTTAAGCTAATCACAACTTAACTGATCACAATAAAAAAAAACTCTACCCTTCACTCCCCCCTTGCCATTTTTTGCTTTTGATGCCACAATTTACAACTTTTTATGAATCTGTCCACTAATGAATTAATGTAACAATAGCTTTTTCTAATACTTTTGTTCTTTTGCCTTTACTAGAGTTAAGTGGTTAACATACAACTACATTATAGTATTCAAGTATTTTAAATCTGACTATATTTACTTACTTTTAACGGCATGCTTTATATATACATGTTTTCATGCTTTTATTTTAGCCTAAGAACTCTTTCAGCAGCTTTTATAAGGGAAGTCTTTCAGTGATGCACTCCCTCAGCTTTTATTTATTTTGGAAAAGTCTTTATCTTTCCTTCATTTCTGAATAACAGTTTTGCTGGGTAAAGTATTCTTGGTTGGTAGGTTTTCTTTTCTTTCAACACTTTCAATATTTCATCCCACATTTTCCTAGCCTGTAGGATTTCTACTAAGAAATCCACTGGACCTATGAGGCTTCCTTAAAGAAATAATGTTTCTTTTTTCTCTTGTTGCTTTTAAAATTCTTTATTTGCTTTTCTATTTTACACAGTTTTATTATAATGCATCTTGGTAAAGATTATTTTGGTTTGAAATTATGGGGTGAACTATTAGCTTTATGAACTTGGATGTCCAGATATTCCCCCGGGTTTGAGACATTCTCAGTCATTATTTTTTTAAATAAGTTTCTACTCCTTTCTCCCTCTCTTTTTATAGGGCTTTTTATGTACCAAAGATAGCATACAAAAACAAAACAAAACAAAACAAAAACAAAAAACACCTAAAAAGAATATTTCCAATGACCTTATATACACAAATCCTCAAAAAAAAAAAATCAATAAATCAAATACAATAATGTATTTAAAAAGTATACTATGACCAAGTGGAGTTTATTCTAGATATGCAAGGCTGCTTCAACATTCAAAATTATTTAAGGGTTATGGAAAGGGAGGGAACAAATGTGGCTAAAAATGAGTAGCAAAGGAACCTTCTGGTGATGGTGTAGATAGGGATCTTGTTTGTCATTGTGGTTTATAGGAAGCTACACTAATGAGAAAGCCACACACACATACTCACAAATGAGTGCATATTGAATTGCTGAGATCTGAATAAACTGTATTTCATTGGGAATTTATGGCAAGAATGTGACAAGCAATATATAGAATAGCAAAGATTGTTCAGAAATTGAAGCCACACAACTTTATATTAAGAAAGCACAGAAAATCTTAACTGTAATAAAGAAATAGGATTCCACACTTAGATACATGGTAGTGAAATTGTATGAAACCAAAGAAAGAAAACTCTGCCAGTGAAAAAAAGTGATTGTCTAAAAATAGAAAGAAGACAGCTGCTTTTTCAGTAGCAAAAACATAAGTCAGTATTACTGTAAAGGTGCTAAAAAAAAAATCTAAAGTTGTGTAAAGAGGACAAAATAAAGAAATGTCAGAGAAACTAAAGTGAGTTTTTATAGAGAACTTCACTAAAGGGATTTTAGAATAAAAGAAAACAATCCTAAAGGTGCTTTGTGATGTAAAGAGAATGGAGTTGAGAAACCCATGGGTAAATGCTAACAATCGCTGACATTATAGAAGAATATTTTTAATATCTAATTTATAGGGTTACAAAAATATAGGAAACACATATTTTAATATCTAATAGGTAATCAAAAATAATAAAAAAATAGAAGGCAGTGTTTGGTGTTAAGGCTGGTTGTTTTCTTTATTGTATAAGAAGAGTATATGTATATTAATCTGATTTTTTTAAGCTATGCATGTAAAAATTTTAAAAGTAACCACTAAAAATATAAGTTTAATTTAAAAATTTCAAGCCAGTAAAGAAGAAGAAAATGGGGGGAGAACCCCTCATTAAAGGAAGAATAAAATATGAAAAATTGAAGGAAAAAGGAAAAATATAGAAAATGCAAATGTTGTCACAAAATAAAAATATACTAAAATAGCCTATTAAAAGACATAAATTGTCAGATTAGATAACCAAAAAAAGCATAGCCATATGCAGTATTCAGAGACTCACATAAAACATAAGGATAAGAAAAGAACCATAAAAAAGGGAAGGGGGAAAGTGTATATATGTGTTAATGGGCTAGTAATTTGGACATACTATAGAAGAAGGAATGATTTAAAGAGGTGTGGTGGACTCTGCTGGCATGATGGGATGAGAAGAATGAAAAGTCTTTTCCCCAGAATGCAATTAAAGTGCTGGGAACATGGTTGAAAACAACTATTTTAATGCTTATAAATTCAAGCAACGGTATATAATATATTGATATGCAGTTATTTATAAAAACTACTGAACTTGGTTATAAAGAGTTTGTGGCATTCTTTTTTTTTTTTTTTACTGAATGGGGAGATTATATTTACAAATGATATAGTTGATAAGGGTTGATAACCAAAACATATAAAAAACTCATACAACTCAATAATAAAAAGTAATCCAATCAAAAAATAGGCAGAGGGCCTGTATTGACATTTCTCCAAAGAGTACACATGGATGGTCAATAGACATATGAAAAGATGCTCAACATCACTAATCATCAGAGAAATGCAAATTAAAGCCACATGCAGTACTACCTCACACCTGTCAGAATGGCTATTGTCGATAAATTAACAAACAACAAATGTCAGAGAGGATGTGGAGCAGAGGGTACCCTTGTGCACTTCTGGCGGGACTGCAATTTGGTACAGCCACTATGAAAAACAGTATGAAGGTTCTTCAAAAAATTAAAAATAGACCTACCATGCAACTAGCTATTCCACTTCTGGGTATTTGTCTGAAGAAAACAAAAACAATAATTCAAAAAGATATATGCACATAACCTATCTTTTGGTTAACATCCTCATGATATAGGTTTCCATCTTTTCACTCTCACATTTTGTTTCTTTTTAAGTTAAGGTGAAATTCACATAATATAAAATTTATCATTTCAAAATGAATCATTCAGTGTCATTTTTAGTGCCATATTTTACAACCACAACCTCTTTATATTTTAAAGTTATTTATAGACATTATTTTTTTTAAATCCAGTATAACAATCTGTCTTTTAACTGAAACACTTGATATTTTTATATTTAATACAATTACTGATATATTTGATTTTAGATCTAGGTCTTGTGTTTTATACTTTCTTTTCTACTCCTTTATTTTTATTTTTTTGCTTTCTTTTAATTAGCTATTTTATCAATCCATCTTCACTCCTTTGCTGATTTAAGAGTTAGGAATACTTTCTGCTTTTCTTCTTATAATTTTATAGTAGAGGTTTCTACATCTGTGTATTTAACCTGCCATTATCTCAAGTTAATCAACAGCTTTATTCTATTTCTTAATTTTATGATGTTAACTTCATGCTCTGTTCTTTAGTTTTCATAATCTCATTTCTATCTTACTTCTTTCTTTTTATTTTCATGCTGCCTTCTGAATAATTGTGATCTGTCTTCTATTTTACAAATTTTCTCTTTAATTATGTCTAATCTGTTCAACCCATCTATTAAGATTTTGATATTAATTATATTGATAGTTCCTAGATGTTTAATTTTATTTTCTCAATGTGACAATTTTATTTTATGTCTTCTTTTTTCAATTATATGGCATTCTTGCCTGTGGCTGCCTCCATTTTCCATCAAGCTCAGTCAGTATGGTTGTTCAGCCAGGGTGGGCTGGGCAGTGAAACAATAAGTTTTATTATCACCATCAGATGGGGGACATTTGGATCAAAGCACTGTCAATTAAAGTGGCGATCCCAACAGTAAGTGTTTAGGATGGTCAGATACTGGTTGTTTTAGGAATAAAGAGATTGATGCACTAACCAGGAGTTTTAGAAGGAGTCCCTGGAGTTGAGAGAGCCAGAAAAGACTATAAACTCATTGTATTCCCTAGGATGACTGGAGGCTGTGTCAGAACCCAAGCCACCCAAATTTTGCTGAGTGGGGAGCCTGCACTTGTGCAGAGTAGATGTAAGAGTCTAGCACACGGTAAAAGACAAGGAGGGCTTGGAATGGCCCGAATTCTGAGTACATTTCCCAGTCTACAAATACTTTAGTAAAGACTGAAAGCCTTAATGACTGGAAATATTTGAGTACAACTTCTGAATAACCTCTAACTGAACACTAATCTATGTAGACATGTGGGTAACCACAGTGAAACCAGGCTTAAACATAAAAAAAACAAAATTTTTTAAAAATAAGCAAACATTAGCAGCTATACATTGTGGGGGAGACATACATTTCAAATTTTACCCAGGCAAGTTACTAAACAATGAAATAAAAATATAGCAAATATCCTCAGAAAAGGAAATGAACCCAGAATTACTACAATAAATTATCAAAAATGTCTAGTGTTTAAGAACATAATTGCAAAACATTCAAGGAAATAAGTGTGACTCACACTCAGGAAAATAAGAGTAAATAGAAGCTATCACTGAGTATTCTTAGATGTTGGATTTTGCAGACAAATAATTCAAAGAAGATATTATAAATTATATTATTAAGACAAACCACTGTTAAAATATAATAAAAGCGAATTAGCAAATAGAAAATCTCAACAAGAGATAAAAGTTATAAAAATAGAAATTAGAAGTTTAAAAAATGTAATAACTAAAATGGAAAATTTACTACAGGGGCTCAACAGCAGATTTGAAATTGCAGGACAATCAGTTAGTTTTAAAATAGACTAACAGAATTTATCCAGTCTGAAGTTACCCAGAATAAAGTTTGAAGAAAAATGGACAGTCTCAAAGACCAGTGGGACTAAATCAATATGCTAACCTGCATATAATGAGAGTTCCAGAAAGAGAAAACAGAGAAAAAGAGATAGAAACAAATTTTCTTTAAAAAAATAACAAAACTTTCCAAATTTATGAAAAACATACTAAGAAGCTTAGTGAACCTCAAGAAGCATGAACTAAAAAATATCTACAACTAGACACATCATATTCAAACTGTTGAAAGGTGAAGATGAGATCATTTTGAAGGCAGCAAGAAGGAAATGACTCATCAAACAGAAAAACAGATGATTAATGGCTAATTTTCATCAGAAACAATGGAGTTCATAAGACACTGTTATAATAACATACTCAAAAATCTGAAAGAAAAAAGTATGCACTTCAATAAGGACAAAATAAAGACACCAGAAAAACAAAGGTGGAAATAATTGTTGCTAGAAGATTCATTCTTAAAAAAAAAAAAAAAGTAGTAAAAGTTCTTTGGCTGAAAGAAAGTGACACCAGAAAATGGTAATTTGTATCCATAGGTAGTAATGAAAGGATCTGAGCAGTTGAAAGTATATGAATTATTATAAAGACTGTATAAAAATATTCTCTCTTTAAAAAGAAGACATAAGATGGCATAAAGTAAATTATAACATTGTATTGTTGATATATATAACATATGTAGATCTTACACATATGACAATGAAAGAACAAAGTGTGGGGAAGAAAAGGAGAAGCAATGTGGCAAAATCTTCACACTTTGGATTAGAATAGGAGTATGCAAACTTTCTGTAAAGGGCTAGCAAGCAAATGTGTTTTGCCTTTACAAGCCATACCATCTGTTGTAACTATTCAACTTTGCTGCTGTAGCATGAAAGTAGCTGTAGACAGTCCTTAAACGAGTGTGCCTGTGTCCCAATAAAGCTTTATTCCAAAACTAGATAGGCTACTTGCCATCCTCTTGATTATAATGACAAAGACCACATTTTAGGAAGAGTAAACTGGACATAAAAAATTTTTACATGGACTACGTCTCCACGTCAGTTCATATCAATCCTGAAATTAGACTAAGGCAATCATGGATTAAGTGATCCTAGGCACTTGCCAGAAATAAACTCAGATAATCTCTAAAGGAAGATAACATAATGCAAGGCTTCAGCATATTTCTATAATTTTTAAAAACCTTTTATTTTGAGCTAATGCTGTACTCATGTGCAGTGGTCAGTAATACTACAGTGAGATTCTTCATATCCTTTACATAGTTTCCCAAAATGGGAATATCTTGTGTGGCTGTAGTATAATGTCACAATGAAGAAATTGATATTGATAGAATCCACTCATCTTATTTAGATTTTTATCAGTTTTATATGCCCTCATGTGTATGTGTGTGTGTTTGTGTGTGTGTTAGTTCACTGTAGTTTAATTACATATGTAAATAGATGTGACCACCACCTGTCAATACACAGAAAACTTCCATCACAAGGATTCTTCATGTTACCCATTTGCAGACACAACCATCTCATTCCCTCATCTTCTTTAATCCCTGACATCCACTAAGACATTTCCTATCTCTATCATTTTGTCATGTCAAAAATAGAAATATTAATAGAATCATATACTCTGTAACTATATTGGTTTGCTAGGGCTGGGAGGTTGAAGTAACAGAAATGTATTTTCTCACAATTGGAGACTGGAAATGTAAGACCAAAGTCTTGGCAGGTTTGGTGTTTCCTGAAGCCTCTCTTCTTGGCTTATAGATACTGCCTTTTCCCTATGTTCTCATCTGATTATCCCTCTTTGCCCAGAAACCCCTAGTTATCTCTTCCTAGTCTTACAAGGATACTAGTCACAAGGATAGAGCCCCATCATAAATGCCCCATTTTAACTTAATCGTCTTTTTAAAGAACTTATTTCCAACCACAGTTACATTCTTAGATACTGGGAGTTGGGACTTTAACATATGAATTTGAGGGGACATAATTCTTTTGAGATTTATTTTTCCACTTAGCATAATGATATTGAGATCCATCCAAGTTGTATGTATCAACAGATTTTTTTTTCTGAATAGTATTCCATGGTGTACATATACCACAGCATTTTAGTCATCACCTATTGAAGGACACTGGGTTGCTTACAGTTTGGGGCAGTTACAACTAAAGTTGCTGTAAACACTCGTGCGTATGTCTGAACATCTGAACAAATATGCTTATAAATGAAAAAAAAAAAAGCAAACCACAAAGCCTCCTAGGTTTTTTAAAACTGTTGTTGTTTTTAAATGTTCTCTCTTAAAGTTCAATAAAGAGATAGGAAACATAAAAGAAATAGAAAACATAAAAAAGAACCAGTAAGAAATGAGGAATATAATAACTAAAGTGAAGAATATACTAGATGAAATCAAGAGCAAATTAGATGAAGCAGAGGATTAAATCAGCCATTTGGAAGACAAGGTAGCAGAAAACACCTACTAAAACAGCAAAAAATAAATAAGTAAAAAGAAAAATAGGATTTTTAAAGGACCTTTGGGATAACATCAAGTGTGATAACATTCACATCATAGGGGTATCATAAGGTGGAGAGAGAGAGCAAGGAATTGAAAACCTATTTGAAGAAGTAATGATGGTAAAAGTAATGGACATACAAGTCTAGGAAGTGCAGAAAGTCCAAAACGAGATGCACCCAAAGAGACCCCACTCTCTAGTTTTGGAATAAAGTTTTACTGGGACACAGGCACACCCATTTAAGAATTGCCTACAGCTACTTCATGCTACAGCAGCAGAGTTGAGTAGTTACAATAGAGATGGTATGGCTTGCAAGGGCAGAACATATTTGTTTGCTGGCCTTTTACAGAAAGTTTGTCTACTCCTATTCGAATCCAAAGTGTGAAGATTTTGTCAGGCTTGGAATCCAATTTTTATCCCCCTCAACCCATGATGCTGTCAAATGAACTTCTTAGCTTCTCAGTCTCTCTCTTCTAAATTCAGCAACGCCCTTTGGAAGAAAGGAGCCTCAACAGACAGTCTCATTTTTTTGAATTTTCATTTTACCCTAGATCTTTTTTTCTGGTAATTCTCTATAACCTTGCTACCAATCCAGTATACTTAAACTGGCTTTATTTCCAGTGATTTTATCTATCCAACAAAAAAGTTGATCTACTTAGCCTGGTCTGCCTTTACCAGAGCAGAAGTCACTAATGCTCCCAGTGACAGTTTATAGAGCTCCTGATCAAAGTGAAACTTCTCTGTTAACCATATAAGCATGGCTTGTTAAGTAAGAGTATTTAGGTACTCTTTAAATACTGTAGAGTATTTAGGTCATATCGATCTGAAACTCCAAATTGTGAGTTTTACCATTTCCTCGGGGTTTAGTCATCACGACGAATCCCTAGGGAATTTATGAGCCTGATCTACAGGCATCACTTTAGAGTAACAAGAAAGAGAAGTGTCAGGGTCGTTCAGCTTTGGAGGCTATTTTAGAGGAAAATTAAAAAGACTGTGAGAGAGGTGGCTTTGATAAGCTTCAAAGAGGTACTTGAAAGAAATGGGAAGCGTGATGAATGGGTGTGTGAGGAGAGGTTTCATGGTAACGAAGAGCAGCAGTGAGAAATTTGGGAATATGTAACTCCAGCAGAGAAACATGAGTAAATGGTGCAGACATTCAATTGGATGCACAGAATTTGTTGGAGATTTTATATATATATATATAACTAATCTTTTTCTCCTTCTATTGGTTGGTAGTCAAACACTGACCCTTTGTAAGGGCACTTCCAGGCGTTTTGCACTATTTTGGTGCAGTCTTTCATCTCAGAATGTGTTGCCATGAGAACATAAATTCAGACTGACTTTTTTTTTTACAATGAGATGAAAACACTTTCTATTCCGGACAAGTGACAAAGCCCTCAAAATCCACCTCCCCTCCCCCACTGTGAAGTTCCAGCCCAAGATTCATTTATAGTTTGAAAATAATAGCAAAGATGTTATAGAGAGACTATTATTATCATTAATGGCATCGACAGTAACAAGCTGCACTCTGCCTTGTTAATAATGTTTGTTCGGTCCAATCCATTCAGTTGCACTTCAGAAACCTTATAAACAGCCCAAAGGCAAGTTGTTTAAAAATAATTAAGAGAATTCTAATCATATTCTCAAATTCTTATAACTTGAAAATGTATTTTTATCTCTACTTAGAAAATTACCTTTAAAAAACTAATTTTGGGTAAACAGTAGTATTGACTATAATTCATTCAGGAACTGTGGAGTCAGTTCACAAGTGGGCATCCAAAACACCTGTGGTCACCACTAGTCCACAAGGCACCTTTGTGAGAATTTGAAAAAACACGTTCTCTTGTTGAGATAACACAGCTGCGCCGATGTGTGGCCTAGGTGAGTGGACAGTGAATATCTATGAATTAGAAAAAAAAAACTATGGAGTGATGCTTAGTCCATAATTGGGGAAACTGGACCAGATTTCTGCTGCTCTTCACTCCCTTGGCCGGATGTCCTTGTGAAGTGAATTAAGTCTATGATGTCTCCCAAAGCAATCTGGTATAAATTTTAGGAGTTGTGGATGTCACTTACCTGGCATAAAGCAAAACAATTTACCTTTGCTCTTTAAATCCTCTTTTGGAGGTCTAATTATGGGCTAGAAGATTAAGCTTCAGAAGGATTCTTGATTTTCACTCAAACATGTATTTTTAAACATGAGTTTTAACATACGGTATTTGGATGTCTATTGATATAGCCGCTACTTTTATTATTATAATAACAGCAAAAATTTATTTGTAATAATCTCTCAAGACAGAGTGGAAAGCACTAATGCATGGACACTCCAGGCAAATATGACAACAGAAATCTGTTTCCCCTAGTTAAAGCAGTCTGAAGAAAAGATCTTGCCCTTTTATATGTTTTCAGTAATTGTAGCTACATGAGTGAATGAATGGATGAATGAATTAATGAATGACAGAGCAGGATAACTACCTCTTCCACATAGCCATCAAAATAACTTACTGGTTTTGGCGGAACTGCAGAAATCAAAATTGCTTTGAAATCACAAAATCTGGATCTTAATTCTGTATCCACATTTGATGATCTAGGAAACCTCAGGAAAGTTGGTTAATCTTACTAAGCTTTAGTTTCTTTACCTGGAAAATTGGGAAATAAACCACTCCCCATAGAGCTCTTGTGAGCATTAAATAAAAGTATGTATGTAAAAGGCTTTACAATTTGCCTGGAACCCAATAAGCTTTTGATATATGGTAGCTTTTATTTTTAGGTTTAAAAACAAAAATCAGGTCTTACCTCTCTTTAT
>PVKZ01001158.1:393667-469750 GCA_004027375.1 Macroglossus sobrinus
TTTTTTTTTTTTTTTTTTGAATCTTCAAGCTGTCCCATACCCTCATTCATTTCCTCTAAAACAAATGCAGACTTTTAAAAACAGCATTCAAGGTCATTTACAATCTGGTCTTGTCTATTCCTGTAGACTAATTTTCTGCCTTTCTTCCATTCCTACACCAGCCTTAAGCCAAGAGACTTTTGTCCAGCTTAAAATTCTGTAGGCTTCATTATGAGAACAATGGCTTGTATTAAATGAGCTTTTTGAAACGACTTGTGCCTGCACCCCTCATCTCCAAGAGGCTTTGAGATAATCCCTTAGAATATTTTGCCTGCTCCATTTCGTTTAGATTCACTTCCACTTGGTTTGGATTTGCCAGTATGCCTTCCCCACGTGTGGAATTTCTCCAAACTGCTTCATTCAAAGCAAGAAACTGATTCAACGGGTTTCTAAATGAAAGTAACAAGTTTTAACTTTACTTTTTTCCTTAATTTAGGAGGACCTCTTCATCCATATCTGTCTGTCTCTGTGTCTTAAGCATATTGTCTCTTATTGTTTCTCTTAATACTCTCTCATTCAGGTAACATTCAAATTATCATTGCACTTGTTGGGATGGCACTAAATAGGCATGTCTTCCTCTTTTCACCTATGGACCAAGGCAAGATCCATTAAAAAGACTGACAGAGGCTGACAGAGTTGCAACCAACATCCTTTAATTGTCATAGGCTTCAAATTGCTACCTGCAGTTAAGTAGCCAATGCTAGAAAGCAACTGATTAGATCAACATAAAGCCCACCTCTTACTGTTTTAGGTTGTTACCTTAATCAGGTGACCCTGTAGAGTCTTGCAGAGGAGGTAGGAGATATATGACTCCACAAGCAGAGAGGCTGGTTGTCTTTAGCTGCAGCACCGTGGCTTATGTGAGCATGGGTACTTGTTTCTTCCACACGTGGGCCAAGTCTGAACATTGCAATATAGTGTGTGCATCTGGCACCACTTAGACTGAGTAGGATATCCATCCAAGGGTGCGTTGGGTCTTTTCTGACATTTCATAGCTTTATTTATGTCTTTCCATTTCTAGAAAAGAGATTTCAGCAGAGTAGCTAGTTGTACAAAGTGAAGCTTGGACAAGTTTTGAGAGCCATGTCTGCGCCCCGTCAGTGGATCATTTGAGCATCACAGAGACTGTCAGCATCAGGAATACGTTAAGGATCAGAGTTCCTTTATTCCAAGCCATCCACGCCTTCCTCAATGTGGTAATTCTGCATATTTCTGTTTCTTAGGCAAGATGGAATCTGCTGGGTACAATGCCAAGCTGGGGATAAAAGCTGGGTGATGTGTGACTTTTAGAATCTCAGGGAAAACTCATTTCAAGGCAATGCTGATCAGTCTTTGGCTCTTTAAGTGAGAACTCTCTGTAACGACAACAGTGCAGCTGATCATCCTAATCAATGAATATGTGACTTTCTCACATCCTTGTTTGAACTCTCACCTCATCTGCACGGCCCACAAATTGAGAAAACTGCCTGTTCCCACTGATCAAAATATAATATAAAAATATACATTTGCAGCTATTTTCACTCACCTGGAATTACTGTAGAGGGTTATGTCAGGTAGTGAACAAATATATTTGCATTATTTTTTCCACTCACCAACCAAAGACACAGAATCAGCAGAATCAAGAAAGCTTCCATTAAATGTGGTAGATTGGTCATTACTCCGTACCAAGATCTAAGTCTAAAGTAACCTGAATAAGAACAATCGGTGGTTAATTTTCTCTAATCTTAATTCTCTGTCTCTCCCTACCTTTACTCACTACCTTCACCTGCTTCTTGGATCGGACCATGTTGCTTTGCTACTTGAAACCCCACAGGTGCCCTATGGTCAGCAAAAGTAGCTCAGCCACTTGTTTAATCTGCATCCTCTCCCCTTTATTTTTTGTTATTAACCTTTACAATTTCAAATATCTACACACTAATCCAGGATCGACATTGACAGTGTTTATGCCTACATGGAATATCTTTCTGCCTCTTTTCCACTGATAAAGTTCTTTCTCATCCTTCAAGACTCATCTCATGTTGCTTCACCTGAGAAGTCTTCCCCCTTGCCAGCCTGCCTCCAGCTCATTCCGCAGCTCTTTGGATTGACCTCTGTTTACTAATGACCCTATAACCCAATATTGCAATTGATGACCTATCTCCCACTATACTGTAAGCTTCTCTAGTGAAAGATAGCATCTGCTTTATAGTTGTACTCTCAAAGATCTACCTAGGTACAAAATAAAGCACTGCTATAAATTTTACTCCAAAGTCTCATGTGAAAAAACGTCACATTCCTTCATTTTTTTAAATTACATAAAGAAGTTCTGAGTTTCCTATATGGCTCAGCTGGTGGCAAATTCAACCTCAGTCAAAGGCTATGGGAGCTCTTTCCCTATCCAAGGATATTCAAGATTTACAGACTCTTCACATTCCAGAATGCCCAAGACAGGACCTTTCATCTTCATCCATGCTTGATACCACTGAGCAGTTGAAAATTCTAGTCTCTATAGTTTCACGTAGGAAGGAAGTTCAGCTGTTTCTGGGCTGATGTCAGTCTTGGGGACTTTTGACCTCAGATTCCAGAGTCTTGGTCATTTTTTTTCACTCTACCTCCTTTCTCCACACTTTGGGTTCATTGCCCCATAAATGGTCTTGTCCCATGAAGGAGCTCTGCAGTGGAGCTGGTTGGATGTCTCCCTTCACAGAAAAGCCATAAAAATTATTTTTCTCAGTCTTAGAAAAGCTGTCAAGAATAACCTCCTGCCATGGTTTTTCCTTCTTTGTATTTCCCATCTGAGGATTTCTTTCCCCCTCAAACAAAAGCCTCATGCATTGTTGTTTTGGGGGCATCTGGCAATGGCTGCTTTGGGTTGTACAATACTGTTGTAAGGAGTGAAAATCTTTTTCACAAAGTTTGGAGGAATTTGAGAAGGTTGATTCTTACTATTATGTTCCACCTACTATAATAATGAAAGCAAAACAAATACCTCAACAGATTTTCTTTCTGTTTATGGAATAAATGGTAAACTCTCATTATGATTCATAAAGGGAAATTTTGTCAAAATTAAAAAAATGTTTACTGATATTATTCTTACATTGTCCACAGATTTATATTTTTAAAGATAAGATAAATATCTTTAAAGTGTCTGGATCAAGTGCCCTAAGGCTGACCTCTTTAGCTCAGTGAGCATTAAGGGGCAGGCAAGAACCTAATCTTTTTATTTAACTGTAATCATGGAATGATGTCAAATAGATCTCTTTCTGGGTTTAGCAGCTATGTTTTTTTATGATTTGAAGTATTCTTTAATATAATAGCTCCCTGCAGATCTCTTTCTCTGTCTCTGTCTGTCTGTCTGTCTTTCTCTCTCTTTCTCTCTTTCTCTCTCTCTCTCTCTCTCTCTCTCTCTCTCTCTCTCTCTCTCACACACACACACACACACACACACACACATACACACCCCTCATGACCACATTGCAGCTACCATTAAGGGCTGTTTCTATTTCCAAAATTATATCCTGTGCCAGTGTTTTTTCCCCTTCATCAAATAGCTGAATACAAGAGAGAGAGAGAGAGAGAGAGAGAGAGAGAGAGAGAGAGAGAGAGAGAGAGAGAATGACAGGAATTTGACAGCATCTAGAAAAGAACAAGAGATGACATTAATTCAGGAAATATATTTGTACTGCACAAAGATCAAACTGGCAAATGTTCAGGTAATATATTCAAATGAGCCTAATTCTATCTTCTATGCAGTGATCACAGTCGAACAAACAAAATGACAATGAGCTTGGATTAAATTTGCTGTATTTTACCCTATGCCCCTGTAAAAGCAAAGGAAAGTATTTCTTTTAAGGATATTTTCTTGTCATGATGATAAAATTATAGTTGTTTTTACTGCAGTTAAATTATATATGTGTATGTGTTTATGTGTATATATACATAAAAATATATGTATACACATAAATATTCATACTAATGCTCTTCTTTCTATATCTTCCCTTTGTTATCTCTGAATCTATTCCTCTCGATTCACACACATACTCATACACACAGAGAGATATAAACAAATCTATCTATCTATCTATCTATCTATCTATGAATGACAAGTAAGCTGACTAGATCAGGTTGACAAATCACTTCTATATCAGGTTGATATAGAATTATCTATTTTCCAAATCCAGTCAGACCTATACTTAGCTAGAATACTGTTACCCTCTTGTACCAAAGTGAACAATGAGGTTCAAAAAGAGTTGTCATGATGACTTAGGAGGTTTGGGGATCATAGCACCCACTGTATTCTGTTGTGTACTATGGAGGAAGAAACAGGAAATAGCAAGAATTCTTGACTCTCAAAATAGGGGGTATGACATTAGATGATACCATATCTCAGAGAGTATAGGGCAAAATGGAAATATTGCAGCTATTGCAGCTTCTCTTTATCAGGGGATTGGCAAAAATCACCTTTAGTAGCTTCATAAAAAGTAATGACATTGGAACACTGCTTTAAAAAAAATTATTGGTTGTGATGCATTGTCCACAATCTTTTGTTCACCCTCAAAAGCAACAGTCCCAATGGGAAAATTATTTCCTCTTTGATCTGTCTTGGCAAATCACTTTGAGATTTCTAAAACAGAGAAGAGGATATGGATGAGAAGAGTCAAGTTTTAATGTTTTATTAGATTTTATTACCAAAACTGCAACAGTTAAAACTACTGTGCCTGTCTATCTTTTTTGAGTTCTTTAATAGACTTAAATATCTCCTTTGGACAATCTTATTTTAGATATAATCTAGCACCAATACAGGAGGCAGAAGAGGAAGAGGAAGGAAGAAGAATAAAGAAGAGAGAAAAGGGAGAAAAGGAAGAGGAAGAAGATAAAAGAAGCCATTGACACTTGAAGGACTCATTTTTAAAAGATGCCCAGGTTCATTTTTCTGCTAGAATGTACCTTCTGGGAATTGTTATCCTTTTTAGCAAGAGGGAATAGAGGGTATAATAATACTGCAAGAATAGGCACAGAATAGAAATTCCATGCTTTTGTCTGTGAGAATTCATCTGAAAAATATGTGAGAAGCGAATGAAGAACCCTCACTGTTTGTAACTTAGGGAATTGCTACTGTTTTGCTTCTAAGAATATCCATCTTCAAGATGGACAAATTTATTATAGTTTAGGAGAAAGAAAATGCAAAGAGAAGAGATAAAGGACTTGTTTATGTGGCTTTCAGTGATCAAGATTAACTAATAGGTCTATTCAGATTTACTCATCATATTGAATGCTAGCTAATTTACCAAAAGAGAAAAATGAAAAGTCTGATTTAATTTCATTATCCATTCAAAAGTCTGATTTAATTTCATTATCCATTCAAAAGAGAACAGTTCATAAATTTGAAAGAAAATATATATATTTATACAAGTTAGTGAGCATCTTCTAACTAAACTAGAATTAAAAGGCTATATTGATAATAAAATAAAAGGTCTATGCTGATTTCAAGTCTCAAGTTTCATTATTTTTTATTATCATTTTTATTTCCAAAAACTTTTGGTGGACCCCAGATCAGAAGGACCATGTTTGAGGGCAAGTCGCGAAATGCCCCATGTATTAGGAGTTCCGGCCAGAGAGAATATATTCCTTGATTGCGTCCCAGAATGAAAAAAAAGTTTCATGTTGGTACAAGATCTACGCTCTTCCAGCATAGTTGGGGACATGAAAAGAAATTCTGAAGTAGCCCGTTATTATCTAAAACAAAAAGTTCCAGTCAGGTAAACTTTTTAGAAATGTAAAGAAAAGTAAGCAGTCCTGAAGAGGGAGGAAGCAATGGGCAAGGAGGGACTGGACTGCAGCAGCAGTGAGGTAGTTCGATGAATAGTGACAGAAGCTTCAGTATTGTCCTTCGTCTGTTCTGAGACCAAAGAGATGGTTGCTAGGGGGGATGAGTGGAAAATGTTGAGGAGAGTATAGTCAATAACTTGTGATAAATTTGCTTGGGGAAAAATGATTACTAGGATGAGTGGAGGGATCATATTATAAGGGATAGAAATGTCAAAACACTATTTTGTGTACCTGAAACTAATTTAATATAATATTGTATACCAACTATACTTAATTTTTTTAAAAAGAATTAAAAATTTAAAAAATTTTAAATTAATAAATAAAAGTTCTATATGAAGATTATGTTCACACTTTGGCTTTACAGAAACTCATGCTTTCTTTCACTGGGAAATGAGTTTTTTCAGGGTTGAGTATATTGGCAAAGCCAGAATTGGGGTGCCTCGCTCCAAATCC
Source organism: Macroglossus sobrinus (assembly GCA_004027375.1). NCBI lineage: Eukaryota > Metazoa > Chordata > Mammalia > Chiroptera > Pteropodidae > Macroglossus > Macroglossus sobrinus. The sequence goes on from PVKZ01001158.1 coordinate 399,968, forward strand.
TGTAAGGGATAATCACCTTCACGCCAACGGATTCTTTGTTATCTTGCTTCTCTGACCTAGCTTGATTCTGGTGTGACATTTCATGAGGAGTCATGCCTGATTCCATAGGAAGTGTTCCAGAAAGCTCTACAGCAATGCTGAGAGCTTCTCTAACCAATGAGCTTGAAAGGTCCCCTCAAATAAGCCAGTCCCAGGGTACACAGGGGAGAGAACTGTTCTCTCCAGAACTTAGTTTCTCTTTGGTCTATTCTTAGCCACTAAGTCTAATCCCAGAGAATTTTTGAGAATAATGGACTAAAGATATAGAAGAATTTTCAGTTAAACATGTTAATGTAAACAAATATGTTTACTTCGCTTCCTCTTAAACTCCACTAAAATGGAAGTAAAGGAATAAATGTGTGGTCTACATAAAGGAATAGAAGCATGCAATATGAGAATTAGTGAGAATGCAACAGCTCATTTAAAATGTTAATTAATTCTGGAAGCTGGGAAGAATATGGACAAGTGGTAACTGACTCAGCATATCAAACAGAGCTGAAAGTGTGCCCTGAGCACCCAGCCTTTAAGGAGCAAATCAATCGATGCCACAGAACCTTGGAATGGCTCCGAATTTGGAAGTTCCAACTATCTCTAAAGGTGGAGTCCAAGGTTGCTGTGTTGGATGGAAGGGCAGAAAGGAGAATGGAAAGTTTAAGGAGAACTCAGACCTTTCCCATCATTCTTCAAATTTGTATGTCCAGGTGTCAGCCCTTTTGTAAAGCCAGGAGATATTAGGTTTACTTTCTGGAGAGCTGCAGGTATGGATCAGGTGGTCATTGGGCATAGCTAGTGTGACTGAAATTCTCAGCTGAAAACATGTGAATGATGAGAATTTCTGCTTTTGTTAGGCCACCAGGCTTATCTGCTTTAGAGAAGAGTTTAGATTCTTCGGTCCAAGAAACCACTGCTACAGGGAATGAAAGTGGGGCTATCTTAATAAAAAAAAAATCCATTTAATTCCTTACCACTCTACGTTCAAAACCACCTGTCAATTTGCTTTTCCTTTGGAATGTCAATTCCAGGCAGGTTTTTAGTAACTCACTTGCTAACTTGAGCAGATAGCCAAAAATCAGGGAAAACCTTAAAGCAGAGAGTTTGTTTATGAATTAGTGGCAGGTACATAGAAAATTAAGCAAAACAATAACAACAAAAATCCTGTAAAGATTAGCTTCAAACAATAAAAGAAGGAAACAGTTGAAAAATAAAATATGTATCAGATATAAAAATATTTAAATACTAAATATGTAAATACTAAATATTAGTTAAACTAAAATTTGTGCTATAACTAGAGCAGGGAGATGGAGAAGGAAATGCCTTTATAATCAGTATAAGAGAGGTAAGTGGTCATATTCTATAGTATAAAATTTGCAGATAAACCCATTACGTAAAAACTCAAGAAATAACTATATAAACATATGTATCAACAGACTCAACTGTGTTTGATGCAGAATTCTGTGTTTTCAAGGTCATATTAATTTTGAATCTAAATAGATTCTAACCATATATATCCAAATATGGGTCCTCTTGCCTTGATCATGCTACATTGACATGAAAAATATAATTTTCTCCTAATTGTAAAAATCACAATTTATATAGTACGATGTGCTATTTCCTGTCCAAACTCATTGTCTCTGGTAACCATTAGAAGAACCAGTGACAAAGCTATTATTGCTTCCTTATTTTACGGATGATAAAACCGAGTCTCAGAAAGAAATGTATAACTTTCTTTAATTGGTATTGAGATGATGCTAGCTGTAAATACTGAAGCAATTTCCAGAAGAAATAGCAAACCAAGTTTAAAATAGCTTCCTCTAAGAGTATGAATTAGGAAAAGATAGGGAAATGTTTCAATAATCACATATTATATAACAGAAGACCCTATAACTTAGAGACTTGAAAAACAAACATTTTTTCTCTTGAATCTTTAGTTGGGTAGGGCTTAATGGAAACAGCCCCTGCTTCTTACAGCATCACCTACAGTAGCTTAAATGGGGGTTGGAGGATTCACTGTTGTGGCAAATTTTGGAAAATATTGGAAAGTGGAAATATTGAAAAGTGTGGAGAATTTTGCAAAGTGCATTTATGTTTGTGCTATTTATATGTATGTTTATTTGTATTTAAACAGCAATGTTTGCTTTTCATCCAACATCTGATTATTCAGAATGAGACTGTGTGATGGGACTGCGTGAGAAGAATTGACAACTACATTCCAGGGCCAATGTCAACCTGTCCTAGATAATCCCAAGCTTGAATTCCTGTGATATTAGAATTCACAACTATAAAAGGTTTGCAACTGTTGTAGATAAAGAACACATGTGAAATTAAATATCAGAGCCAAGTGCAGCAGTGTTACATGTTCACCTTTCAACGATACATCCAAACAGGTGTTAGCAGAGCCAAGACTCTGAACATCAATCAGCAGGACTCATAGCTGAGCCCCCAGGATCCTTGACACCAGCATGACAGGCAGACAAGGTTCTGCAGCTGTTAGAATATCTGGTGCTCGAAGCGAATTCCATGACTTTTCACTGATTGACAGGTCTCTTCAAAATGCCTTGGGATTTTGTTACCATCTGGCATTGTTCCATATCCCCTGTCTTCAGAGTGCTTTATGTTGATTAACTGATTAAACTTCAGATGGTCAGCATTGAGTAGACAGGAGCAAGAAGCAATCACTTTCTGTCAACTAGAGACAGAAGTACCCAAGCATTGGGAAGTTAGAGGACACATACAAGATCACAGTGTCACAGATTCAGATACCAGATCATTTGTTTAATTATTATTTAACATTATTACACAATTTGAGGTGTTGGAAATACAGAGCTTAGAGAAATAAGTGACACAAAAGACTGCCTTTGTGGAACTACCAGACTTAGAGAGGAAGCACGTAGATGCTCAAACGTTAGAGGAGAGAGGCACGTAAAAAGCACAGTGAAAATACAGCAATCTCACCCACATAGGTTCGCTATGATTTCTACATGCCTCTTTACATGAATACAAGCTTTGAGGAGGCACCATCTGCCTTCAGTTTTCAAACATGAGTGTGAATTTGCCCTAATGGTAGTCAGGTATGTTTGTATGGGAGGACAAACAGCCTCCAATATCTAGAATGTTTAGGAAGCATCATGCGAAAAAGCAGAGACATGATATAGCATGTGCTCATATGTCTATTCTTTTGGACCAAGAAGTGGGCTGTTTAGCTGGGCAATATACTGACAAATTAATTTGCATGTTCTGAACCATAAGGGCTATGCCAGAGTTGTCATAACACATTTAGAGAATGAGAACACAAAATATATGTGTATGACAATTTATCAAAAATGAGTATGTCACCTTTGAAAAACATGATAACCTTTTTGCTGAAAAACTTATCCTGAGCAAGAAAAAAAAGAATGAATTGAAAAAACTCAATGCTCCATGGTGCAGAACCAGAGAATCTGGCGATGAATCATGCTAGGCTCTGCTCCTTAGGCAAAACTGTGGGGAAAGTCCTTGGAACAGCTACATTATAAGTAAAACTGGAGATGGCCAAGTTTTCCTCAATCACCAATTTCTTTCTACAAGCACACCCAACTTGCTCTAGCCTAGAAACGATCAAATTGACAAATCTAATCGATCCTTTATTCTTAGCTAATTAACTTCTGCACTTTAACCACTACATTCTTAATCTTAGTATTCTTTGCCTTCTTCCTTCATTCATTATTTCTCTTAATTCATTGTGATCTAGCCAGCTGCCCACCTCTATTTCTGCCCCCAACCCCCAACATTTATACACATTGTATCAGTTACCCATTGTCGTGTAATAAAATCCCAGACTACGTAAAATAAAACAAAAACAATTTATTATTTATCATAACTCTATAGGTCAGGAATGAGAGCAGTCTCAGCTAGGTAGTTCTTTTGTTCTTGGTGATGCTGGCCCTCAGGTGGCTACAATCAGCTAAGAGTTCAGAGAGAATTGGAATATTCAAGATGGACTCTCATCATTTGAGGTCTCCCTTCAGGTGTTCTCTAATCATTTACCAATTTATCTTAGAATCCTTACAGCATGGAGGCTGGGTTCAAAAAGAGAAGAAGCAGAAGCTGCCTGTCCTCTTGAGGCCTGTGTTTGGAAGTTGCAGAATGTCACTTCTGTTGCATCCTATTGATCAGAGAAAGACAAAACCACATGGTTTTTAACCCTTGGTATGAGTGGTATTTGCCTACAAGGATGGGAGGAACTGTTGGCAACCATCTGGAGACTATCTGCTGAGCAGTGCCCTCTGATACAACTGCTATCAGGGATCACAAATGGAATGGCATGCTTCCAAATAAGTTACAGATCTCTTTTCTCAGGCTGTATCCAAAGTTATTTTTTTTACATCATGTTAGTTTCCTAGGGATAACATAACTAAGCATCACAAACCAGGTGTCTTCAAACATAAATTAGGTGTTTCTGGAGCCTTTGGATTTGGACTGAAGCTTTACCACTGGCTTTCCTGGGCATCCAGCTTAGAGATGGCAGACTGTGGGACTTAGCCTCCATAATCACATGAATCATAATGAATCCCTTTCTATATGTATATAGAAAAAAAGTTAATTCACAGGTTTGGAAGCTAGCAGGCCAAAATCAATGTGTTATTAGGATTGGTTCGTTCTCAGGGCTCTGAGGGAAAATACCTTCTATGATTCTCTCCTGCTTTCTGGTACTTGCCACCAATCCCTGGCATTGCTTTTGTCCTTTCTTTCTGTCTTTACAGGGCATTATCCCTGTGTCCCTGAATCCAAAATTTTCTCTTCTTATAGAGGCCCACCCCAGTGACCTCATCTTAACTTGATTACATTTACAAAGACTCTATTTCCAAATGAGATCACATTCTGAAGTACTAGGATTTAGGACTTCACCCTGTCTTTTGGGAGACATAACACAACCCATCATACACATCACCAAGAGAGGTGACACCAGAATGCTAACATCAGCAGCAAATGAAACTGTTTAACACTGCCTGCTGCTACCATGTCAAATATTCCAAAAATTTTTCTTTTTTAACTTACTCTTGAGATTCTCGATAATGGTGTCTCATTTTATCTTTCATAGCTCCTAGCTTGGTGCTAAACGAATTATAAACACTCATTGGATGTATTTGGTTTTGATTAAGTGACCTCTTGAGTTCACATCTAACTAGGAGAATGGGATCATTGCCATCACAACTACATAAACACACACATAAAATCCTACATGGTTGAAATTGTCTGACAAAGAGCAGCCACAGAGCTCTAAGTTCAAAAGTGCACTGTGGATTCTGAGGGTACAGCTATAGCCTTGATGTTTCACATTATCCAAACATATTACCCTTCTCAGTGTTTTACAGCAATACTTTAATCTCAGGTTAGTCTCCTTACTGTTCTGAGGGCTCAGGTAATGCATAAACATTTTAAAACATACTCTTCCCACTTCATTTTGGAAGTAGTGTGTACTCATTTGAGAAATTTTGTAAAATACAAAAATGTGTACAAAATAAAACAACTACACACACTTTGGCTACCTAAATGACACCTAATTTAGCCTTTGGGACATTTCTTTCTAGATTGGTAACACAATATTTTCATTTTTATTTACTATACAGCTGATATAGATTTGGCCAGGGGCCAGCGAACCACAGCCTGCAGGCCAAATCTGGCCTTCTACCTGCTTCTGTAAATAAAGTTTTAAATTTATAAAATTTGTAGATAAATTTTCATTGGAACACAGCAGCATTCATTTGCTTCTATATTATCTGTGTCTGTTTTCGTGTTAAAATGGTAGAGTAGTTGTGACAAAAATATCCCACAAAAGCTTGAAATATGTACTAAATGGTCCTTTAAGAAAAAGTTCGTTGACCCCTAAACTAAAATGTAAGTGCCATTAGGAAATCATCCTAGTCTGTTTAATTAACCACTGTTTACTGAAGTCTTTACATAGTTTCTGACACATAGTAGCTGAAAACATATATTTGTCAACCTCTTAATTCTGTATTTATTATACATACCCCATTTTTCACTTAACATTGAATCGCAAACATCTCTGAATTTTACTCAACAGTTGGTGTACCCCATCTTGCCTGTATATCTTGAGGGGTAAGAGGAAGTATGAATGCTAACACTTAAAAGGTACTAGATAAGCACTTCGTAGACATTTGTGTTATAATGAACGATATTAGGTAAAAATTATTAATCTTATTGTTACATTTGGGGAAACTGAGTTTCATAGTGGTTAAATTATTTGCATAAATTTACATTCTTCTATATTTAGACATTTTGTGTACTTCAGGTTACTACTGTTTCAAGGAGACAGTGGGAAACATGACCCCACCACACGAGGGCTCCTCCCCTCTGTAAATTCATTTCTATAAGCTAAAAATCTCCAGGAGTAAAGTTATAATATTAAATCTCTCAGTTCATACTGCCAAATACTTTTTCAAAGGTATGCATAAATGTTATTATCTAGTATTTTTTGAGAATTACCTTTATAAAATTTACTTAGTTTATAAAGCACACAGCAAACCTGAATTATTCATCTGAACCTCTCGAGCAGAACCTAGGAATCAGCAGTTTAACCCATTTTCTAGTGAATGGTGATGACCAATGACCATTCGCTTTTGAGGAACCCTGTTTTGTCTGACATTTGAATAGCCTGGTATTTAGAAATTCAAACTATTAACCTGCCAGGAAGATATAAAAGAATTTGCATTTAAAAATTAGTGCATCTTAAACCAATGTGGCTGTTTCCCAGTGGTCTCTATAAAACCATTTTTCTCTAATACAACATATTGAAATAATTCCAAAGCAGCTTCTTACCTTGGAGAAATAGCTATATTCAGGGAAGACATTTATACCTCAAACATCTCAAGAAAATAAGTAATAATCGAACACTGTTTAACCCCAATGACTTCAGCAAATACTACCTTTTATTTTTCATTCTAGAAAAAAAAAACACAATTTTCTACTCTCTTTTATCTTGATTTGCATATAAAATTAGGTATGTTACAAGTAGAAAAAGGAAAATGACAGGTTCACAATTTCAGGTTTTTTAATTGTCAATCTACAACTCTCTGGAACATTACTGTTTAAAATGCAATCTTTCAACTATTGCAAATGGTCTATTATTCCCTGATTACCTCATTTCCTTTTATGTATCTCTGTTACATCGTTTTAAACCAATATGACCCTAATTGTTATTTATATGAGTCTCTTTTTCTAACTGTATCTGATGTCCACAATTGGGTCCAATTCATCACCCTCTGTTTAATGCTTATCCATACCTTGCCTTTAGTAGAAATCAATGCAGGTTCATGGAATTCCATTTAGCAACTTCATTGTTTCCTATCCTCATCATGTTACAAGTCTACAGGTTCCTTTATTCAGTGCAGAAAATGCCATTACTCTGGTTAACTGCTAACATAAGCCCCATTCTCACTATCTCATTGCCTGCAAAATAATGATTAATAGATTCTAGACTTGGGGTAAGAGCTTCTCCTTCTAAAGGTTCTGAGCAGCAATATGGCAGAAGGATTAAGATGGCTATTTTAATAGACCTAGGATTGAATCCAGGTTCTAATACTTGTAAATTGTCCTATATAATTTCTCTGAGTCTGAATTCTCTCATTGTCAGAATGGGCATAATAATTGCTATTGCAGAAGATGACTAAATGGATTAAATTAGATACTATGTAATGAGTGCTTAGCACCATAGCTGGTACATAATAACTGCCCAATAAATTATATGATTATTGTTATTATTACTACTACTTCTACTACTGCTGCTGCTGCTGCTACTAGTACAAACTATTGAATACAATTCTAAAGAGCATATCTGAACCTACAATTGCTGTCTCAGTTACTGAAAATACATTAGAGGATGGCCTGGCTCAGAAACAAGGGCTATGTCCCCTTAGAAACAATAATGACAATGCACATTTCAGATTAGCTCTGATTGATAGACAGGGGAAGAAAGAATCATATTTTTACAAACATAAAGATATAAAGTTAGTTAGCTCATGTTCCCAAAGAGCCCTAGCATTATCTTGTTTGGTTCAGGAAATGCAATCAGCTTGCCAAGGCAGATTTCATTATGGTTGTTCATTTTGATGTAGATTGAGAAAGTGGGGAATTGAGGATGGAAAGTGAGAGAGAGAACATGATAACTGTCCTGCATGATGCAGATTTAAAAATGCAGCAACAGCTACATTGCCACGCATCTTGCACTTTACCAAATACAGCAATATCATTGCAGGCATTTGGTAAACACACACACACTCTCTAGATCTTATTTGACACAGGAGAAAAAAAGAATTCTCCAGAGCTTTAGAGACATGGACAGCTTCATCTAAGAGCTCAGGGATAAAATGGAAATTTCAATTTTTGGTGAGTGACTTGTTTGTTCAGCCTCACAAAGTCCATTTTTCTCCCTGACTGATCCCATTTTCAGATAGAATCATCACATGTCCAAATGCAATTGCCTAAATTGAATGCGTGTGACTCACAGCCATGTTTACACAGTATTCTTTCAACTCCAGAGACCAAGCTAGTGATTTTGTCATCATCATGGGGATTCAGCCAGCCTCTGTTGAACATTCAGAACTCATTTGTTCTCATTAAGAAATAAAATTCCTGACCACCTGTGCCACTGACACATATGACTAGGGAACATTTGCAAAAACTACAGAGTTGGGGAAGTGGCTCATAGGCTTTCAAAACTTTTGATTTCTGAGTCTTATTGACCTGCTCTATTTCCTTTTATTTCTTTATCTTGGAGTTGTTTTGCACACAGATGTCAGAGTAATTTCCCTAAAGCACAGTTCAGATCTAGCACTACCCAGGCCAAAAGCTATGTCTAGCCTTCTGACTCTCAAGAAGTGATTTGTAGAGAATATGGCACTTGGACTGACTCTATAGAATTGGTCGGATTTCTATAGTGTGTGGTCCTGGTAGAGATAATCCAGCTTGAACAAACAGATAAAGCAGAAGGAGTTTAGGGAATAGCAAATAATTCTATATTGTTAAAGCATAAATTTCTCTAGTCAAGCTAATGTTGCAATGCTAGCAGATTTACCCTGGAAGGTCCTTGAGTTAGATGAAATTAGATAGATAGATAGATAGATAGATAGATAGATAGATAGATAGATAGATAGATGATAGATAGTTAGATAGATAGATGATAGATAGTTAGATAGATAAATGATAGATTAGATAGATGATAGATAGATAGATAGATAGATAGATAGGTAAATAGATAGATAGATAGATAGAGATAGATAGATAGATAGATAGATGATAGATAGATAGATATAGATAGATAGATAGATAGATAGATGATAGATAGATAGATAGATAGACAGATAGATAGATAGACAGATAGATAGATAGATAGACAGATGATAGAACCAAATTTAAAAAGATAGGGGGAAGTAGAGAGAGAGAACAGAGGGGAGAGGAAGAAAAAGAGGTAGACATGGGATGGGGGAGATGTAATAAAAGAATACTAAGAAATTAAAGAGAACTGTTCACAAGTCCAAGATCATGGAGAACATCTCGGATTACATGGGCACTTGCTGCTTTGTCTTTTAATCTGTCTTCTACAAGTTCAGAAATTTATGATTATTAAAAACTTTAGTTCATATTGAAAAGTACAAGTTTCTGAATTATTTCCTTTTATATTTTCTAGCCTACCATTATAACTGCTACAAAGGTAAAAAAAGAATGGTAAGATTTTTTTTTAACATAACAAAAGAAATTATCTGTTGTACGTTAATTTCAATTAAGTATTAGGATGTCTGCCCAGTTTCTGTCTAACAATTTTCCAGGTCAACCTGACCCCTCTGCTATCTAAAGCTTTGTCTATAATTGCCCATCAGCACCTGCATGTTCTAATTCCCACCTAGTGCTCCACCTTCATTCAACTTCATCTCTTACAGCTCTCTCTGGTTTGCTCAGCTTAGCAGCAACCACACTGGTCTTCTTGGAGCTGCTAAAACAAAGCACATTAAACCTTACACAGGGAGCTTCACTCCTTAGTCTCTTCACTGAGGAATTATTTTCTTAAACTTGACAGAACTCACTGTTTCTCTTCATTCAGTTATCTCAGATGACATTTCCTTAGGTGGTCTTTCCTAATCGGGCTGGCAAAATCAGCCTCCAGTCACTCTCTACCACATATCACTGTCAGTTATCTTTATTATTTTAAATTTTTTTATTCTTTTGTCTACATGTTCATTATTTATTTTGTAGATAATGATAACTGATTGTAAAGTTTAATGGAAAGGCAAAAGACCCGACTAAGCATCAAAACACTGAAGAGCAAAGATGGAAGACATCACTGATATTGAGACTTAATATGAGACTATAGCAATCAGGACCACATGGCATTGTCAGTGGAAGAGACACATAGATCAGTGAAACAGAATACTATGCCTATAAATAGGCTCAAGCTAGACAACTAGATACTCTATTCTCAAGGAGATAGAACATAGCTCCTCACTTCTGAAGTATGAGCTGAGCATACTACTTCCTCCAGAGTATCAAAACAAGACAAAGAAAATGGAGTAACTTTGCTGTGGATAAACCTGACAAACCATTCCTCAGCCAGGTGATAGAGACCAACATCAAAAATAAATCCTGCTGATAGTATATACATTTGATATGTGATGAAAATAGCACTTGACCTCCCCAAGCCCTTAACCCAGTCTAATAATAAAGAAAATGTCAAATAAATTTTATTTAAGGGACGTTCTACAAAATACTTGAACATCATATTCAAAACAGTTCAGGTCATCAAAAGCAAAGAAAATCTGAGAGACCATCATAATTAAGAGGAACCTTAGAAAATAAGAGTACTCAAATTTAATGCGATACCCTTGATTTGATTCTGGAACAGAAAATGGACTGGTAAAACTAAGAAAATATCAATAAAGCATAAGCTTTAGTTAATAAGAATACATCAGTACTACTGCACTAAGTCTGACAAATGTACCCTGCATGCTAAGGTAAAATATTAACAAGGGCAAAAAGTGGTTGTGGTGAATACAAGAACTCTGTATTATTTTTCAACAATTCTGTAAACCTAAAACCATTCTAAAATACAATTTAAAAAAAGCAAACTGCATTCTCTTTCCTTTGAGAGTTTATACAAACTTAAGAATCTTAAGAGCCCATTACAGTCTTCAAAAAACAAACACTGACAGACAATTGAAAACCTTAGCATCACAAAGGGATGAAGACCTTCTTACTGTTGTAGTCCCCCTCTTCCAAGATGAGTTTCAGAACTGCACATCTCAGCACATTAGGTTGCTGATTTCTCCTAAAAATTTTCATGGACGCCCATTCTTCACTGCTCTCATATCTTTATCCGAGTTGTTCCTTGTGCCTAGAATGACCTTTCTCATTAACAACAAAAAATCCAATCCTACCAATATCTTAAGACCCAACAAGAAGGCTGTACCATTTCCCAAAAGCTTGTCCCTAATCCTCCATCCAATCTTCCCAAGTGGAAATAAAACTCCTGAATTCACAATAATGGTAAGCATTTCTCATTATATCCTTTTCATGGCATGACTTTTTACCTCAGTTTGGTCCATGTCTTATCTCTCTCTTAAAAATATAATCTTGATTGCAGGCTGATTCATCTATGTATTTTTTACAGCCCTTTGCACAAAGCAGAAGGTTGCTTACATGGCGGGTAGTCAATAGATTATCTGCACAATTTCTAAAAGAAAAAGGCATGGTTTGATTCTATTACATTATACAGACATTTTCGATTGTGTCTTAATTTCTAACTATACAAGATAGATTGACCCTGTGAGATTAATTTTACATGAGCAAGGCGACTGGTGTCAAAGGAGGAGAAAAAAAGCAACATAGGTTTCACTTCTGATTTTGACACATGTATTTTCTTGAGACTGAGGGCATCAAAGCCTCCTTTGCAAGCTTTGATGCATCACTTCATCACTAATGAAGATCTTCCTCAAACTCTTCTTGTTCACACATCCAGCTTCCCTTGAGAGATCTGAACAAATGTCAATTGCTTCCTGTTCCAGTTCATCACTCAAGATGCCTGACAGCATCTGATTTTAATGAATGCCACCAGAGCACACCCAATCCCTCTAACCAACTCTTTCTCCTTCTTGGCTCAGAGCCCGCACTAATACTGCTTTGATGATGTGGATACAACAGAGTCTGTCTAACAGATGTAATCACAAGCTATCCTCCATTTAACGGTCAATCAATTTAGCTGACAAGATGTCCTTTTGGCTAGGTGTTTATGTACTTATAACTGTTCTCGACTGCCTGTAAAATTCTCAATTAGATTGATCTGTTTTTTTAAACATGTGCAGTGGTTATATTCCTTGTTCCACCATACAAGGTTTAAAAAATGCCTCATTTGTCTAAATCAAATTAAGTTTAATTCCAAGCCTGCATTCCCTTGGGTGACAAGAAATTCAAACTCAGTCATATTTAAGGACTCCATTTTTCTGTAGCTACCAACAATTGTTGAGTCTTACTGTAGCATCAAATGAGATGGGGGTTGTGATGAATAGGCTTAGAGATAAGTTCATTACGATTGTTTTTTAAGTACTTTTTATCTAAACTCAGATATTAGCTCAAAGATGGGTGAATTTTCTCTGCTTCTTGGCAAATAGACATCTTTTGAGATCATTCTCATTGCTCCTCAGGAACAGCTACACAATTTGAGAGGCTCAGTCCAAGTGCTCTCTTCTCTATAGTGATTTTACAAAGAATAGATGGATAAATACTTGATTGCACAATTTATTCTCTAGACCTTCCTGAAAGCTTGACATTTGAAAATAAACATTATTTTCAGACACACAGGAAACGGTGTTTTGTTGTTGTTTTAGTTTTATTGTTCTCCATCTGAGTTTGGTGAATCTTATAAGTGAGAAATAGCTTACTTTCTTTTTTACAAACATAGGGTATGAAAAGATACATTTTGGAGATTTGAAAGTCCATGAATACTACTAGCATTTATTTTTTGCCTGTCTTAGAAGTGTTGCTTAACAAAGTCATCTGGATACTGGCAGCTTATCTAGGTATGGGACTTTCTTAGAAGAGACTGTAGTGACCTCAGGTCTCAGGTTGTGGATTATTTGCTAAAATGAATGCAATTAGATTTCTCAAAATTTTTGGAGCATTTGGGTATTATTGGTACTTCTGGGTTCTGTTGAATTCAAAGAACATCCTATCTCTATTTTTATTACTGCTATAAATAACATTTACTAGACACTCATTAAATACTAACAGTGCAGGCTAACTGAACAATTGAATTAACCATATTTAAGATTCTCTTAAAATAAACATTCTTCTTCAGGGTCATGATTTCTTTTTCCTGGTACACCCAAATGTCCACTAGTGAATCTGATTTGAAAGCACTGAGCTAATTTCTACAACTCCAGACAAGTTAATAAATGTTTTGGGATCTGAGTTTCCTCATATAAGAAAGGTATTATTAAGCTTAAACACTGTTTATTCTTCTTGTTTCCATAGAATTTTGCACATCACCATAGCAGTAGGAAATCACTGAATTGTAAAATCTTAATACCTAACAAGATTATAGAGAGTACTTAATGTTAGCAGAGACCCGTTAGGGTGAATTTTGAAACCTCATAGTGAGACTGGCAGGAGTATAGTCCAGATGATCTAGTTTCCATCTTAGTATTTATTCATTCTAAAATAAAGTTACTTTATTATTTTTCTCTCTGTGAGAAAAAAGTAACATCATCATCAGCCTCTACATCTTTTTATTTACAGTGTCCAACTTAAATTTAAAAAAAAGACATGCAAGGAGAATACAAAAAATAATTAGATAATAGAAACAAACTCAAAGATAAATAAGTTAGAGGAGTTAAGTGGAGAAGTTTTAAGTGGCCATCATAAATAAGTTAGAGAAAGTAGATATTTAAATGGCTGTCAAGATGAGGAATTTCACTGAGATTTGGAATCTACAAAAAATAATCAATTTAACATTCTAGAATTTAAAAAATATACCTATAAATGAGAACTATTGGATGAGGGTGGAAATAGACATTTAGCAGAGGACAGAATTAATGAACTCAAAGACAAACTAGAGAAAATGTCAAAATTGAAGCACAGAGGCACAGAAATGATGGGAAAGGCCAAAAAAAAAACCCATATGAAATGTGTAGGATGCAAATGATATAACATACATAAAAATGTTGTCTCAGGTGAAGAGGACAGAGAGATGCAATAAAGAGTAAATAATTAAGATGTCTCCTAACATGCTGAAAATTGTCACCCCACAGATTCAAAGAGCTCAGCAAAATGTAAAAAAGATTAACACTAAAAAAATTACACATTTCTTTCAGCTATGTAGTCTGAGCTCATGGAACTGCTTGATCAGCTGCTGGATTGACTGAGGGCTGGACGGTGCAGGATAACCTTAACTAAGATGGATTGTATCCGCTCCAGGTGGTCTGTCATCCTCCAGCAGGCTAGTCTGCATATTTTCATGGCAACAAGTGGGTTCAAGAGAGAAAGAAGGCTCAGTTCTGACATATCACTCCACCACATTCTACTAGACAAAGCAAAATACAAGGCCAACCTGATTCAAAGGGTGGAGATACTATTTTCACTTCTTGATGGAATGAGTTGCAAATTCACATTATATGGAGTATGAATACCGGGATAGGAGTGAATACAGACAATTTTTAACAATCTACTGATATTTACTTTGGAAACCCTGAGCTCTTTGCATATATATATACCATTTCTTCTATTTCACAATCATAGTTTGAGGTAGGTTCTATGAATGAGAAAATCAAAGGAAAATGATGCTACGCAATCTGTTTAAGATTAAATGAATTGTAGAGACTTCACTTTATTATAATATGCCTATCCCAAACCATGTATTACAAAGTCCCACAAGAATAATAACAGTACCTCCTAAATATGTTTTAAAATGTGCTCTATTTGGTCATTAAAGTGTTTTCAAAGTTTTGCACTATTTGCTAAAGATTTTAAATGAAGTCAAATTCCAGCTTCTGTTGAGCCTGTGAGGAGCCACAGCACTGGGTCCATGTGGCTTCATTTCAGCAACTGTATAAGAGAATGTTTTCCTCAGGCTGCTGTTCCTCCTGGCTGGTGGGCTGGTGGCTGGTGTTCATTTCTGCATAAACCAATTGGAAGATTTTGGGGCCTGATAAAGGAAGAAAGAGATCAATATAGGAAGAAATAGCAATAATCAAAGATCAGTTACCAGCAAGATCCAGAGGAATAGTTCAGAATGTATATTTTAGGGGTGCTTGATCATGGGAGCTAAAATATAACACTTCCTCAGGACACAAGATTTTTAACATTTGGGCAAGACATTTAGGGGATGGGCAAAGTCTATTAGAGGGCCTCTCAGAGTCTTGAAGAAAGTGCTGGTCAGCTCTGGCGGAAGTAGAAAAGCCCAAGTTTTAATGACAGGTGATGGAGGGAGGAAACAAGGTTGAGGGTTGTAGGTTTACTGAGATGGATATATTTTCAAAGGTTGGAAGACCCACCTGAAGTTTATTTTTCATGGGAGGGCTCCGAGGACACATGATTCATTAGGATCATCAGAAATGTGCTGGTGAGAAGGACACCATCATTATTAAGATGATTGGTGGTGGCCTCCTCTGGAGGCCAGGCTGATAGTAAGAGAGGTGGTCACAGAGCTGGGCATACTAATATTCACATGAGTGATGTCTTCCCAAAGTGAAAGTGTCAGGTGGTTATGCTTAGCCACCATAAGTGTAGGGTCACAGTTACTGCAATGAGAGATAAATTTGGAGATGCATCTGAACATGTTTGACCTGTGGAGTGTTGTGTAAATGATTAATAGAGCATGATGTCTGTTGGAGCAAAATAGGCAAACAACATCCACCACCAAAGAGGCAAAAGTGAAAGAGCAGAAGCCATTTCAGTGATGTCATTTTTTATAAGCTCTATGAAGGAGGACTAAGGTTTTGCAAATCACTCCAAATTCTATCTGCCATTGACAGCTCTGCACCTTCTAAAAGAGGGAAACCCCATGGCCTTGAGTAGTCCCCTTTTTCCACTTAGAGGATTACCCTAAACACTCTCACAGTCCTTAATAACCTGGGTGGGATTGTTTCTTAATAGTATGATGTAGACATATTCTATATAGACCTTAACTGTCAATGCCAGTGATCTCAAAGGTCATCTAGTCCAAATCTCAGTGATCAACAAAACCACTGGTAGATCGTTCTAAATAAATATAATCCTGAAATCCTAATCCCTACCACCCACCACATTTATTGAGTGTGAGTCCCCCAAACTTCACAATTGATAAGAGCAGCAGGAAGATGGTAGCACAATGGAAACTGCCATGATGGACACCTGGACAGAGCTTTCTTCCTGTCTGGAATCTCACTTTACCCTTAAAGTTATCAAGTGAAGGAGAAGTCTATTTTAGAGATGAGTAAAGATTCAAGGACAGAATAACTTGTCCCACAGGAGAAGATGGACCCAACAATCAGGAAGAGAAGATTTCAGTGCAGTTATGTAAAAAGAAATGACAATATATGGAAAGGTAACTCTGCTCTTATTAGGGAATCAAGAAGCTAAAGGAAAAAGTTCAGAAGAAGAAATGTTTGAAGAAATAAAGATCTGTCCACTGTCACTCACATACTATATTCAAGGACTTGAAATTTGATCTTTATCCAAAGTTTGGTTATGTTTTATGAAACACAACCAACCATTGCAGGATTGATGACAGACTGCAGCAGATAGCACGGCTATAGTTTAAGACCTGCAGTCATGGGGTGAGTTATATATTGAATTGTGTCCCCCAAAAAAGATACGTTGAAATCCTAAATCCTAGTAAATGTGAATGTGGTCCTATTTGGAAATTTGTAGATGTAATCAAGTTATGATGAGATCGTTAGCATGAACCCTGACCTACTATGGTTGGTGTCCTCATAAGAAGAGGAGAAAAGACCAGAGACACATATAATAGACAGCCATGTGAAGACAGAGATGAAGATTGAAGTTATGCCACTACAAGTCAAAGATACCTAGGGCAAACAGAATCTGAAAGAAGTGAGAAAAGGGTCTTCCCAAGAAGCTTTGGAGGGAACATGATCCTATCAACACCTTGATTTTAGAGTTCTAGCTTCCAAAACTGTATAAAAACATATTTTTATATTGTTTTAAGTTACCCAGTTTGTGATATTTTATTGTAGTAGCCATTGGAAAATAATACAGGATTTGGGGACAAGGAAAAACTGTATAACTTGAATACCTGGAGGCATTTCTGGGTCTTCTGCCTTTAAGACCTGATAATTTCGTGTGACACTGAGCCCACAGTGGAGCAGCTGGAGCCACACTGTGTATCGACCCCTACTGGCAGTGTGGTGCTTTCACACATATGCGTTAGTAAGGTGGATGGAAATGCTGTTACTTTCAAATCGTCCCAGGGTAGGCACAGCCAATTCAAATAGGGACTAGGCATGGCATAGGTGTAGTTAAAACTAATGGAAACTAAGTGACATGTGACATGCTCCCTTTCCTGAGTGAGTTAGGGGACAGCAAGATCAGAAAAGAAGACTGCAATGATGGATTCCTCCAGTAGGGCACTCTTAGATAGCAGAGAAGTTTTAAGATAGCCACTAAAATGCATAGGTTTCCACAAAATACCTTAATAGGAAGAATTTCAGGGAGTTTTGTAGGCCAGTGTGTCAGCCTCGTATTCATTTAGAATCATATATAAGGGTGCACTAAAAAACTGGCTTAACCTCTATAAGTGAACACTGTTCAGCTAATATTGCATTTTATATTTCTTTTGGAAAACGTAGAATATGAAACAGTGAGAGGTTGAGGGACTTGCACAAATCTCTGTGTGGGAGGTGTGGTGGGGGAGGGCCGTTTGCTGGGATTCAGACTCAAGTCTTCTGACATTAGGTAAAGGATGCTTTTTACATCCCACACTGCGGGTATAGCAACATGTTGGATGTGAAGGAATAATTCTATCATGCATCTTCATGTCTGGTAATACCAATTGATTAACAGCCAATCAATTTGAATAAATCAATTCAATCAATTAGATACTTGAAGATTTGAATAAGATTAGATATACAGACAGACAGATGACATAGATGATAGCAAGATAGATGATAGATGAAAGATAGATGATAGATAGAAAGATAGATGATAGATAGAAAGATAGATAGATGATAGATAGATAGATAGATAGATAGATAGATAGATAGATAGATAGATAGATAGATAGATGATAGGTAGATAAAAAGATGATAGATAATAGATAGATCATACATACATACATGGACAATACAGATAGACAATAGATATAGATACATGTGTGTCTTAAAATATTCTAGGACAGAGATTTTGAACAACCAGAGGCCCCAGTGTTCGCCTTGCCTCTTTTACCAAGATTTCATTTATAGCGCTACATTTTTGCATGAAGAAAAATAGAGTACAGACATCATGGTCCTCCAGTACAGTACTGATCCTTCCTGCTATAAGGCAAGCTCCCTGAGCCTGGCAGCTCCGGTGAAAATGACAGACAGGCAGAGCAAAGCAATAAATCATAAAATGATCTTCCAGCAGATCCAGCTGCAATTGTTTTTATCTACTCTCTTTTAAACAACTCTTTTAATGGCATCTCACTGGTCTCCCCTTAGGAAATTATTTCATTGTGTAATTGCTTTTGCTTTGAGTGAAATTTTCTTAATGTCCAATTTAAATCTCTGCTTTTTTTTCCGTTTCAGGCCGTTGCTCTCGATCGCATTGCTATTAAGCACCTTAAGTAACTCCTCTCTCTTTTGAAAAGGATGAAATTGGCTTGTGCATTTCGTTTGAAAATGTAGCCTCATTCCTGTAGATCAAAAACTTTAAACACTCGATAAAGACAGGTAATCGTCCTGCTTCTTAAAAGAAATGGTGATTTTCCTGCTTCTGTGTTTTTTCAGTTTAGAAACAATTAATGGAACTGATACGAATGACCCAAACTGCACTTACGTGTGTGGTGTTTCTTTCAATGCCCCTGTCATGGAAAGGTAAGCACACTCACATTTCTTCAAGGAAAAGTGACCTCTGAATTAGCTGAGGTATTTTATACATAGGGGGAGAAATATTTGTACAGACAGAGGTGCTTCCTGACTTACTTGCTCAAGAACCCAGGAAAAATCAGATGCAAACTCCATAAACATGAAAAAATAAAACTGCAAGAAGTCAGAGAGGCTTGTGATAGCACTGTGGCCATTCGGACATTGATGGTTTCAGTAAAAACTATTGTTGTACAGAGGAAGCAATATGGCCCTAAGTTGCCACCACCTTTAGCTAGAAGTATTTTTGGAGGGAGAAGGGGGAACTCATATGATTTACTATATCTTTTAGCAAGAAATATGATTCCAAACTTTACACTAAGCTGGACTATTTTGAATTCCAGGACCTCTGTACCTGTATGCCTGACCTTTTCCCTCCTCACCCTTGCATGCCTTCTATCCCCTAGATATAGTCCCTGGAGAAGTGAGGTCTTGAGCACTCAGAAAATGACTGTCTTCCCAGCAGGATGTCATCCAGCTGACTGGTCTGGGCCTGTGCATCGTGCATGCCTGCTGGGTTTGTTTCTTAACTGTCCATCAAATCCAGTTTCAGTATTTGCCCCTATTCAGATTTATGTCTTCTCCTATTTGCACAGTATCTGACCTCTTCACTCTCCTTCTATGCAATACTAAAAGTAAAATGGAATAAAGCAGTAAAGAAAACAAATCATAACAAACACAAACATCAAAGCACTCCCTGAGCTTCTGCGGTCAGGGAGTTGACGAATATTATCTTGAAGAAAGCAGCCTCATGTCCAGCAGAAGAAAGAGATTTCTGTGAAGACCTCAATCAAGAAATGATTTTCTTCTACAGAAGGAGGATATTGGATGCCTCTCCCCACCCCCGCCCCCACTGTGCGTATACAATGCTGACAGCAGCAAAGGACCCACCTCAAAGAGTGATGACACATAATAGTGGCAGATCTTTTTATAGAGAAGATTGGAGGTCATAAAACCCCACTAAAAGCAGGTAATAAAGATTTGAACTTGCAATAAACACTAAAGCTGAGAACTATAAGAAAATAATCTCAAATTCTTGAAGAGAACAACTTTCTTAGTAAAGATGGTTTGGAGCAAAATAACACTGAAAAAAGGAACAATTTCTGGTGTCATGTAGAAGTGGCACCCATAGGGTACAGAAAACAGAAGGTTTTTTTTCCTGAGCTGTAATGATAAGTATTCGTACCATTTTTTTTTTAAAAAAAAACGAGGATGAATAGGAAATTGATAGCAGATTTCACTGTGTTTGGTGTATCGATACTGAATATATTGTGATAGAGACTTGGTAGCCCTCCCGTGCTGCATTTAATTTCAGCTCAGTCTTCATTTTTTTTACCCTGACAGATTATAGTAACTGTACTTTGTGATGCAGCTTAACACAGGGCACTTACTGCAGAAGTTTCTGTCCAAGAGGGAAAAATAAGATGTATACCACTAAAGCTGTGCTGAGCACGCAATAGAATTGCTAAGTGTTAAGAGTTAAGAGCTTGTACTCCTATCCGACTTACTCAACAATGCTAATGGCAGCTATAGCTTAGTGCCAGACCTTAACTCTTTTGTGTTCATCTTTGGTTTCAGAATGAAGAGGCTTTTCAATTCTAATCCATCCTACTTTTTGAGGCCCGTCCTTTATAAACCATGGCTGAGGTTGTATTCCCTACCTGTCATTCAAAAATCTTTAGAAGCCCCTGCTCACTGCAAACTCTTTGCTTTCAAAGTCATGCCAACCAGGCCCGCCATGAATTAGCAAGTACTCATCCTATCTGTTTCTTCCATCTAGTCATTACCTATTCCAATCATCCTGAATTATAATGTTCATGTTTTCTGTGTTTCTGTCCTTTTCTTTCAGGCATTTCTCTTGGTTGGGATTGTAACTCACCCACCCTCATGTCTGTATGCCCAAATTCCACCTGTCCAATATAATCCAAATCAAGAGCCTTATAAAATCACAGCCAGAAGCCACCTGTTCCTTCTCTAAAGTCCTGTCTTTACATGTATTTTTTCATATGAGGCCTAAGACTAATTTCCTATATTTTTAGTCACTTATAAACTTCCTAAAAGCAGGGGCTCCACAAGGTCTTGAAATTAGTAAGTATGCAATAAAACCTTTGTTTGAATAAACAAATGCATAACTCACTCTTGTTCTCTTTTATATTCACATAGAGGTATAAAGGCTCATTAGAGATCTCTATATCTACATATAGCTATGGGACTATTACTATAATTTTAGATCTATATATCAAGTCATTCAACATTGATTTAAAAAAAAAAAAGTCCAGATATATTGGCACTGTAGTATTATCTTCCAGGCTCACATATTCATGGATGAAATAGTGCACATTAAGTCACCAAAAGATGTCATAGTTGGAAGTAGAGTTGTGATATTACATTTTGACATATAATATGGTTTCTGTAGAAATAAAATAACTATTTGTACTCTTATTTTAAGGCTCTACTATATATTTTTTAAAAAATATGTTCCTCATAATTTGAGTGTTTTGATATAGTCTGTGATAAAAGGATATTGTGTTCAAATAAGTTTGAGTAACTGCACATTATATCTTCCTCTTGGAAATTCATAATGTAAAGTGATAGATTAAAGGTTTCTAGAAAGGAGATAGCTTTTAAAAAGGTTGTTTAACCTTCATTAACCAAGTCTCCCAATTATAATTGTCCTTGGCCTTTTTCATATAACAACTATAAGTATCCCAAGAAAGAAATCTTCCATAGAAATAATTGAGAAACTACCAGTCTAAAACATTATTTGGATGCAAAACCCAAACAATTAGTTTTAACTCCACCCCTAGGCTGAGGTATTTACAATACTTTCTTTTTGGTCTATAAATGAACAAATGGCCTGTGATGATAAGTGCCAGGGCAGAGAGATTGGGTGGGCCTGCTTCTCTGTCTATAGCATTTACCTGTGTATGCAGAATATAAATAACAGGAGTATAAGAGTGTGGAAGCATCCCATTGCACTCTAACTGCTGGCAAAAGTAGAAGCAGGGTCTAAATATGCATTTATCAGATCTCAAAAGCCATTTCTGCTGCAGCATTCTTTCTTCTGCAGTTGTCTTTGCTTTGTCCTTGAAACCTCTCTTGTAAAGATGCTCTGGTTCACATGTACCCCAATTATTTTGTTATGATGATTTATAACTTTATTCTAAATCCTCCAACCATACTTACAATTAATTACATAATTCTATTTCCATAATGTTATATAACACATTCTCCTACCCAATCCCACATCCTGTGGAACTATATTAAAACAATAAAATAATTATAGCTGAAATTCATTGGTATCCTAGTTAGAACATTTGGTTCCAAAAGTATGATAAAATTTACAGGAATAAGTCTAAGTGCTTTAAATTTATTTGCACCCATTTTGAATGGTGTCACATAACTAGGATATAATCAAGTATGCAATAAAAGTTTGCTGAATATATGAATGCATAAGTCACTCTTGTTCTCTTTTATAGTCACAGAGGCACAGAGGAGCATTAGGAACAACTATATCTATATATCTACATGTGTATGTATCCATATATCTCTATATAAGCTTATAAAATGAGTGGTATGCAATTACAAAATTCAATTGTGATAAAATTATTAACCAACATGAGAAAATGGAGTTTTCTGATGATAAATTAAATTCTCAAAATGCTTTGCTAATAAAACTATCTCTCTACACACCATCTCAAATATTCTAATGTACAAGACAGAATAATGTAAGATTTGGAATAGCATAATGTTGGATATCAATATCTAGTGAAAGAAAAGAAGAAAGTTCAGTCTGAAATAGTATCCAAAAAAGTTATGCAATAAAAGTTAAATGCCTAAATGTGACAAAGGGTGACACATTTGGATAAGAGTGGCCAAAGAGAAAGAAGGTCCATCTTTAACACTAATATAACATATATTTCAAATCCATCAGAAAGAAGGATCAGTAATTCTAGGAATCACTAAAGAAAAGATCAAAATTGCCCAGAATTCTAAGAAGAGAATATAAACATTCAGACTCTTATTTGTATCCTTCAGTTTGGGATCACTTCCCAAATCAGATGGCTAAATAGAGAATACATTTCAAAAATGAGTCTATATTGGTTGGCCCCCTCCTTCCATCAAGAGAAGGTGTTAATTAAGCAAACACATTGCTCTATCTCCGAACAACTAATGATTTAATAGCTACTCAAAACTATTTGTTTAATGGCTCAAAAAAAAATGCAACATTCTCTTTTCATAACATTTTTCATGGTTAGGTCTTATTTATGATGAAGAAATCAGTAGACTGAGATTTGGAAAAATGAGACTGACCTCACAAAAAATGAAGCTATTGAGAGCATGTGTAAAAGTTCCCTTTCAAAGGAAAAAGAAAACAATAGTATAATATTAAGAAATGGTAATCTTTTAGGTAGAATTTTTAACTAGTTGCTTGTCTATCTTCATCTAAACATGAAAAGAAAAAAAAACTAATGTAGAGAATGTGATAATATAAAAAACAATGAGAATTATTCCAATATACTTTCCATATCCCTCTCATTGGTAATAGCGTTTTTTAGGCAGAGAGTATAAAATACAAAACTATTAGTTATTGTCCTGTGATGGTAGAATAAAGCTTTGGGGTTTTAGTCCCCCATTAAATATCTCCCAGAGGGCCAAAACTGACCTTCAGAGTTCTGTTACTATTTTTCAAAGGTTGTCATAAATCAGTCTTAATTGCAGAATCTATAGGGGATTAAATATTTTTGGATTAAAAAGGACTAAGCCCTCTTCTAAAAGTTCTTGCCAATATCCCTAGTCTTTGTGACTCAATTATTGCTATATTTTACTTTCTTTTAAGTTACTAGGACAATAGCACCTTTAAATTACTGACTCACTGGCAATAGTAGTGGCACTTTACACGGCATGACCCAGTATAATCAGTGGAGTTAGACCATGTCTCTTCTGATTTCCCTTTAAACAAAGAAAACTTGTTTTCCAGGTAGATGGTGGAACTTGAATGAAGGTAGAACAGGGTTTGATATAGGACTGCTGTACTGCTGTTACCAAGATACTCAGGTTTTCCTAATAGGGGAACTATAACTACACATATTCAATAGCCCTAAAACTAAAACCACGGTGTACATTTCAAAAAATGTGAAGTCTGAATGGATGAAATAGATATTATCTTAATTCCAGGACCCCTGTAGTATTAGGACAAGAAGCTACAGTTGGTCAAGTGTTTGCCTACCACGTCTCCCAATGTGATTCCAGTTCACTTACAAATGCCTAGCACATCTTTTCCGTGCATTATTTATGAAATAGTGCTCAAAGTGGATGTGACATATAAGCAAACATACGTTGGAAGAGAGAGTGAATCAAACTGGTGGTAAAAACATGACCTTCCTCCATAAGGTCAAATAGTTTTATTTTGATTAAACACTACAATACAGTATATATCCATTAAAAAAGAAAACTCTATAGTGTATATAAATTATTCCTTCCATTCATCAATTCTTTTCTTTTCCATTACAGCTTTGGTACAATATGAGTTCAGTATATAATTTTTAAATACTTTTAGCATCACAAACTCAACACAAAGTACAAAACTAATAATCCAAATTAGGGATATTATAGTCTACACAGTGGTATTCAGTGGTAGGAGAAAATCTTACCTTGATGAATTCATGTCACTAGCTAAGCTATAAAGGCATACCTAGCAGACATGACAGAAATATGCACCATTAACCAGCTAATGTGTGTATTAGTCTTTTTTTTTGTTTTTTTTTTGTTGTTGTTTTCTTTTTCTTTTTTTACAGAATACCAGCAGCAATCATTTGAATGTCGAGTAAGTACTTAAGTCCTCAGCCAGTTTTCCCACCTTGCTCCTCTTCACTTAAAGACCATGAGTAGTATCTGAAGAAATGCACCATAGCCAAAGAGCTCAGAATTTCACCTGCCACCCAGCATTGTTTATACTCGCACAGTTTGTCCTGCAGCTAGCTGACATCACAGGGACAGTGCTGGAGGGACAGTGTGGGCCAATCAGCCTAAGGTTGTTCTGAGGGCTTGGCGGTGTGACGTTACAGTAAACAGGCATTGCACTGGCTGGTAGTGACCCTTGACCTGCCTGGGTAGGTAGCATGATTGGCTGTTGGTATGACTGCTGGGGCAGCCCTTGAGAACCCTGGGTCATTGGCACCTGTAGAGAGACACAAAGAGAAAACCCTTTATGAAGAGGTTATTTTGGGGTACCCAAAGAGCTACTGTGGTACCATGAAAAATTTTCAAGCATTTGATTTAGACCTAATAGGTTACCAGTCCCAGCTCTACCTTTATTAGCTGTTTCACACTGGGCAAGTCACTTAACCTCTCTGATGTCCTAGATCATCTGCATAATGACACCTACTTCAAAGTACCACTGAGAGGATTGCAGGGATAATGGATAGTGTTTGGTACATGCCTGCCATGCAGTAAATGCTCAGAAAGTGTTAGTTCTAAGCTTCCTTCCTTTCTTGTCACCCCCCCCCCCCCAGGGACTGCATTCTGGATCTTTCAATCTGGATTTCTCTCAGTTTGGAAAGCCATGCTCCCTATCTGGTTTTATGCAAGCAAAGTGGCCCAGAGCCTTCTATAGGAAAAGGGGCTTTTGTCTCTGGCACCTAACTCACTCTCAACTTGCAGCTTTAGTAAATATGTGGAAATAGAGGTAGAAGCTGATACAATGTGAATAAGAACTGTCCGGAAGGCTGAAGATAGATGCTTTAGGGCCAGAAGTACCTGGTACAGCTAAACTTAATGATCAAAGAATTTCACTAACCTTTCATTTCCACATCCAGTGTATTTCAAGATATAAATTACAAAAAGGTACGTGATGCTTTTTCAATACCTAATATGTGTTTAGTCTGGGAAACGCAGTTGTTAGGCCTCGTAAATGCCCTTTGAATGAATGTGAGATATTTATATGAAACCACACTTAGTGGGGCGTTCAAAAGCTGCAGTACTTATAGAAGTATACATTTCCCATTTTCTATTTATGTATTATAATCTCGATTCAAAGACAGCCATCAACAGTGGCTGTGCCTAGCACCCACCACCCAGTAAACCACCTGACACGGGGACAGACCCACACCCTCTACTTTCGCAAATGCTACTTTATAACCCAAATTTCCACGCTACGCATGTGCACCTGATAAGAAGACATTGTTGGGTAGGAGACCATCACACTTTGCACCGGAGTTCCTGGCTGGTTGCTCATCACGCTCTGACTCTGAGGTGGCTGCTGCACTCCCATTAGGCCTTGGAACCCCTGTTGACCAGACAGGACTGGCTGATAACCTGCAGAGAAAAAAACACCTTTTGAATGGGTTGTGCCAGGGAAAACACAAGTGATATTTGGTGGAGTGAGAGCACTTGTTTACAAGGCAACCTTCAGACATCACAATCTCCACATCGGGAATGTGTTATCTAAATGCTCATTTTGTAAGAATGCATTTTTTTTTTCTTCTAAGAGTAGCCAAGAGTATGGCTCAAAAAAAATTGACTAATATTTCCATCCTTATGCAGAATGGTTCAATGAGGATGTTGTCAAAATGGGAAATTCTTCATGACACAATGGAACGGGAACCTCTATTGACATTAGTTGACAGCTATAAATCACAACTTTCATATATCTCTTTTGCTTTGGCTTTGATGTTATTCAAAGAATTCACCCATTATCAGCTTTTTTCTAATTAAATTGATTCATTCTCTTATGTTCATGTTTCAGCACAACCTCATTTCACTCAGAGATGCCAATAGCCCATTAACTTTCCATGCCTTCTATTTTCCATGTCTTTGTGAACAAAATGGTTCACTACCCTGACTAAGTCAATGTCCCTTGCCTTAGACAAAAGCAATGGCAATTGAAAGGTATGGAATCCTTTTAGTCTGTTTCATCACTAGCTCCCAAGTGAACATTCTGGTAGAACCCTCCAATAAGTGACCATGTACATATAATGGATGATACAGAATGCAACATTTAAATTGATCTGTTTTATATCCTTCTGAGTGCATTATTTGGGATTCTTTTCTTTTTTAGTGGATCAGAATTTATTCTAATTATTTTAATCCCCACCACCACAAGTAACTTAAGTATTAATTTTTTTAATTTTCAAATTACAGTTGACATTCAATATTATTTTATATTAGTTTCAGGTATACAGTATAGTGGTTATACATTTATATAATTTACAAAGTGATCCCCTCAATTAGTCAAGCACCCAGTTGGCACCATACATAGTTATTACAATATTATTAACTATATTTCCTAAGCTGTACTTTACATCTCTGTGACTATTTGTAACTATTAATTTGTACTTCTTAATCTCTTAAACTTTCTTACTCCACCCCGCAACCCCACTTCCATCTGGCAACTATCAGTTTGTTCTCTGTATCTATGAGTCTGTTTCTGTTTTGTTTGTTCATTTATTTTGTCTTTAGAATCCATATATAAATGAAATCATATGGTATTTGTCTTTCTCTGTCTGATTATTTCACTTAGCATAATACCCTCTAGGCCCATCTAAGTTGTTGCAAATGTCAAAATTTCATTCTTTTTTACATTCGAATTCTAGTCCATTGTATGTATGTACCACATGTTCTTTATCCAGTTGTCTATTGGTGGGCACCTAGGTTGCTCCCATATCTTGACTATTATTAGTGTTTTGGATTTCTTCAGATAAATACCCAGAAATGGAATTGCTGGGTCATAACGTAGGTTTTATTCTTTGAGGAATCTCCATATTGTTTGCCAAAGTAGCTGCCCGACCTTCAACCCTACCAACAGTGCATGAGGGTTCCCTTTTTAGCACATCCTCACCAACACTTGATGTTTGTTGACTTATTGATGATAGTAGCCATCCAAACAGGTATGAGGTGATATCTCATTGTGGTTTTAATTAGCATGTCTCTGATGATTAGTGTTGAGCATTTTTTCATATGTCTATTGGCCATCTGTATGTCTTCTTTGGAAAATGTTGATTCGTAAAGGAAGACTGTGAACTATTCTTATAAATGTTGGAAATAAAGTGCTGATTTAGGTGAAAATGAAATGGTGACAGGGAATTAAAACAAATTTATTTCATGCTGTAAAATAAAGTCCTTTCAGAGCTTGTATTATTAACCATACTGAACATCTAAGAATAAATGCAACTGCTGTCTTAATATAATTCTCTGAGAAGGAATCTTTAAAATCCTAGATTTTCTTAACATAAACGCTAAACTAAGTTTTACAATCATATTTTAGAAATTAAAACAAAGGGCAAAAAACATTTCTAATTGATATGCATTGTTAATATATAACTATACTCTGAGTTCAAGTGAGAGTTATAACTTTATTGAGGGAGATGGGAGAAGATACAATTATATTATAGTCTTCACAAAGGACAACAGTTTACTATCCTTGGCCATACAAAAAAGGCATCTTCACTTATCTTAGATATATTGTGGAAGCAAGGACTTGCAAATGGTCACTGAGTTAGGAGATCAACACAGTTCATCAAAAGAGATGAAATAAGGTATAGCCATTCTAGAACGGCTGAGGGAGCATGGTGGGGAAGGAGCCAGGTTGGGAGGCCTGACCTGGGCCTGCAATCAGTGGGTTGGAGCAAGTGTGTAATTTACAAATTACCTTTTGACCTTCTCTGTATGTTCCATTGTTTTATGTTCATGTTATTCGCTCTACTTCATTTTCATAGTAGTTTTAATTTGTTGAGTTATTTTGAATTTTTGTAAAGACACTTCTTCCTATTAAGAATATAATTAAGAGTAATGGCTATCTTCCTACCAGTCACATTGCACTTAGATAGTCAAAGCCTTTCTTTAATATGCTCTGCAGGTCCATTTAAGACTAATAACATCATTTCAGAGGACTGCAAACCTAAAAGTGTTTACAGTTTATACGACATGGAAAAACCATCAGACTTGAGAACAAGAAATGCTACTAAAGCCACGTCATAGTCCTCACTATCTCCCAGAATGCAGAGGCACTTTGGAGAAATTTCTTTCAACATTAATTGTTTTTTTTTAAAAAGTTTTTTATTATTTCCCATTGTCTAGGTCTTCCATTCTAGTTCATGTATCCACTGGCCCTGAAAAGTCTGTTTCTATATTACGATTTTCTTTTTACATTATTCCTAGTCACATCAAATTCACTGTGACAAGAATTATGATATACATAAGAAAGTAACTTTCTATGGTTGTAAGAAACTTATGACAACAGGCTTCCTGACCATTCAGTGCTTTAGCAAAGACCAGGCAGTATAAACACGCTCTCAAGCCCATGTAATGGTGGCTACAATAGAGTCTTATTTCTGGCTGAAGATTCAAAGCACAGGTTGAAAATGAGTGAAATGTCTTTTGAAATGGGGACTTATATTTGGTCATAGGTTGAAAGTCCAGATGGCCTCAATGGACCCTTTGCATAATACACACGGCTACCATGTAAATAGAAAAGAGGAGAGGAAAGGAGAGAGGAGGACAGGAGAGGTACAGTGGCCTCGCTTCTAAATATTATTTATGTATTCGCTTATTGAATCCTTCCATCCTTTCACAGAGTCATCTTCCAAATGACTCTGCTTCACAGAGTCTGTTAAAAATAAATTGAGGTTTCCTGTGAGAGATTCATTTATTATGCCAGCTCTATACCAAAATTGGGGTGAAAGGAAAATAAGTCTTATGATAATAGAGATGTTAAGACAAACTGGAAACAGGATATCTTGGAAGGAAGAGGAAGTACACACCAAATCATATTGAAGGAGAGAAAAAACAAGGAGCTGGTGTGGCTTCTTCCCAAGAAAGGGGCAGAGCCTAAGACGGTACCATTCATCTTTGCACAGACACAGTGGCTGCAGTGTCTCCTTCCCCAGGCCTCCTGTGCTCGATGATTTGTGAACTTTAATATTCAGTTATGCATAGCAATGGGCTACCAGCTCTGCACTAGGCTTCCCACAGTAAACATACTTCAGACAAATAAAGATTGATGCAGGAAACAAATAATGCTCTACAATTTCAAAATGAAAACTTAAGTGTAAAGAAAGCCCAATTTATATTCATGAATCCCATCCATTACTCAATTTGTTCTCCAGGCAAGAAATTTACACCTGGAATGGTTTAATTGGAGGTGCCCATTTCTGTAAATTATGTTACAGAAGGCAGGTAGCAGAATGATTCTTAAAACAGGAGGCTATTTGAAATGTGAATCTGAGCTCTGGTTCAGGAGTAGACAAATAGAAATGTGACAGCAGTGACCTAAGAATGAACTAACTAACAGTGTCTGCATGGGACACAACACACCCGAAGGCAGAGATGCCTGTGCTGGTGGCAACCTGCTTATCTCATCTATTCAAATGAAAAATGTGTTCCGGTTTGTCAATTCCTAGCTGTGAAATGATCAGTTTTTCATATTTATTGAAGATTAGCAAGATATAATACATCTTAGAAAACAGAAACAGCAACAGTATCTGCCCTGTAGGCATGCTAGGGAGATCATAAAGGCATTAGCTATTTTTATTATTTCTTTTTCAGTCAAGATTAATTCAGTTTTGAAGTCACATGTGTCATTTATTTTCTGAAGGTAAAAAGGTTAGGAGTGGACAAATACCTCCTAGCAAATAAAAGAATGTCTTCTGCTAAGATTGAGGAGTTATAAGATTTAAAATGTCTGGATCTTATAAATCTGAAATTTTAATAGTGTTTCTACTAAAATACAATAGTCATTGAATATTACTTGTAGTTGGAGGATAATTCATTAATATTCTGTCAAGGAAACATTTCTTGTGATATAGCAGTTATGAAAAATCGGAATGTAAATTGATTAGGAATTATAAATGGGCATGATTGTGACTGATATTATTTTAACTCTTATTTGAATACTGTTACAGATCCAACACTTTAGAAGTGAAAGAAATGACATAATAGTATAGTACCCCATACTTTCAGCTTTCTGTTTCCCTGGCTGTTGTTGGTTCTAGAGGTTGAATATGGGGAAGGGTGTACTTAAGAGGGCAGATATCTACAGAGCAAATTAATTGAGAAGCTAGCCCATTCTCATCCCTTCTCCCAACCACCCACACACTTTAATTTTCATGTTGTATTTATTAAGGGAAGTATTCTTAATATGGTAGAATATCTTTTCAAATGATTAAAGTTAATAATCTGCTTAATATAAAAATCAGTCGTCTTGGATGAATGAAAATATTTTTCCAAGTTCCTAAGGAATCAATTAGCTGTTTGCTATGAATCCAAACTCCAATCTTTGTACATAATTTTGAGATTGAATTATAGTAGCTCTACTGTGGCATCATTGGTGAATAATATGAGAAGAAAAATGCTTATCCAGAACATGCCTCTTCTTGCTGAATTTTTATAGTTCGGGCATTGCAACACTTTCCAACATCTGCCTGGTTCTGAGTCTTGGTTTCCTAGCAATCCCTCTACACTTTCATCTTCGAAACATTTCCAGTACAAACTAGTTAACTAGCTCTATTTGCTGATCATTTACTCTAATCCAAACACTGAATTAAGTGCCTTAACCTTGTTGTCACAACAATCCTGGGAGGCAGTCACTAGTACTAAACTCTTTTTACAAAAAAAAAGACAACTGTGACTTAGAGAGATGTAGGAATTTGTCAAGGTCATGCAGCTAGGAAGAGGGAAAGCTGGAATTTAAGTTGTAGTTTTCTGATTTGGGCATCCTTAATTGGAGTACTATTTATTATATACTCTTTAAACTTTTATACACTAGCATAATCCCTTAGTGTGACAAATACTCAATGGTCATTTACTGCGCTGTTTCCTCAACAGTTAAAACAATTGAGTAAAGAGGACAAGAGTTATGCCCCACACTTTGTTGAACGAGATCTTGCTAGGATCAAAGAAAGAAAGAAAATTAAAGACAAAGGATAAATTGCCCTGTCAAAATGAACTCATACAACTTAATAAGTTTTAAACCCTGTTACTAGATAATGGGACACCAGAAAGGCAGTTGAGTTGGAGTGGGGTGTGGGGTAGTCAAATAGATCCTAGTCCTTTCATTTGTTTCAGTAGTTTCTAATCAGCTGATACCAGAGTTTTCAATTACTAGGACTGTTTCAAATAATGGTTCTCCTTCCGATCTTTAAATGCTGAGTATTTCCTCTCAACTATTTTCTCCAAATGATGTTAAAATAAAAAGTTAATTTTATTTCCACATTATATGGAAGACCCATTTGGTCATTTGACTGTTCCAGGCAACCCAGTTACCCCTAGGAAAGTCACTTGACCTTTAAAAACAAAAATAGTATTCATAGTTTTGGAAGACAAAAATAGGTAAGAGAAGAAAAATACACAAGGACTCTGCAGGACAACCTAAGACATCAGATGAAGGCCTGGAAAAGTACAGGCCACTCAGGCTGTACTTTTGGAGTTTATAGACTGCTGTCATTATGCTTTCTAATTCTGTGAACAGTATGGATTTATTTATTCCTCAAGTTTACTTTGTTACTAGAGCATTTTTTCTAACACATGGAGCCGCTTATAGCTTCATCTACCTATTGTACTTTGGTGGCCTCGGGTGGGGAGAACAGATATGCAGCATGATGTCATGTTGCATCTGTGGTTACCTGAAAGAGGAAGCAACCACTCCCTTATGCTTCACAGAGGTGGATTTGAAGTAATGGATGCCCCTTGCTTATGACCCCACCCTCACGTAGAGTAGAAGATGGCTCCAACAGTTCTATTCACATTGATACCTACCAGAACCAGGGGTCCTTGGGCATTAAAAAGGGCATCTAATTTACTACCCTTTACAGAGCTGTTCTACTCTAATACAAGTCCCAGGTGATAAATCCCATGTGTGACAATGTAAGCCAAGTGGGGTCATCTTTGAAAAGCAAGGTATGAATCTTTTGAAGCATTTTGTCTCTATGTCAGCCTCGCAATTTATGGGACCTCAAACTCTTAAGCAGAACTTTTAAAATGAGAAAGCAGTGTAGATTAATTGGAAGGCTTTCTTAACCTTAAACATGTTAAAAAAATAAGATATAAGATAAAAATACCTAGCATGGAAATCATAATTAGATACCATTCTTTTCTTAGATGTGAAGAAAAATACCATGAAATAGTCCTAAGAATTCAAAAAGAGAAGTACAAGAAATTTTTTTTCCCTTAAAACCCATTATGACTTCTTTCATCTTTGTGTCAACATCTGCCTTCACCTTATTTTGCAGCTGTCTCTGCATCTATCTTTCTTTTCCTCACCATTTATTTTCCAGCGGTTTTAATTCCTTAGGAACAGATGCATAGTGACCTGCAAGGAGCCTGCGTGGGGATGGGGGTCATGCAGTACATGCCCTGGCGACAACCAGCCCATCCTAATGCATTTGAAGAAAGCCATGACAGGCCCTAAGTGGAACCATGCTTCCTGAAGCAGTAGTTCTCCTTCGTACTTGCTCTTTTGCTCATTAGCTTTCATACTGCACAGAGTGTAATTCTTAAAAGCCTCTTTACTGTCCCCTGAGAACATCCACGCATGGGTCATTTTCTAATGGCAACACACATCAGATGAACCATCCTATTACTGCAAGCTCGGGGGCCTCTCTGCTGCAATTATACCATCCTGATCCATGTTATCGCAACTACAAAGCTGGTTTTCTTTCTCTCACTCTCTCCCTCTTTTTTTTTTTTTTTAAATCAGGGCAAACATGAGAGACATTGTTAAATGACTAGAGGAATGGATCATGCACAGAATTTCAATGAATGCCTCTAAGGGAAGCCGCCATTGAATTCCATTTTAAATGGAAGAGGCTGTCATATTATTGAAGCAATTCTCTGAACTTTTCTGGCCCACAGTGCTGTGCTGACAGCCAAGGAGCTTCAACAACTCAGAGGGAGAAAAGCTGCATGAAAGGCTCACAAATGTTTTACTTTCTTAATGAGGCTGTGTGGCTTAGAAGAAAGTGTGGCATTCTTGCATTGAATTCTTACACCTCTACCAGTGCTAATTACGGACATACTTACAACCAGGCTGGGTGGCAGCAAACTGCTGCTGAGGCAACATGAGGAACTCTTTCCCCAGACTAGACTTGAGGCAAAGTCAAGGCGAAGAGAGCTCTAATAATTGTCCCCACAGAAATAGTCCACCTGGTGGATATTATCATTGAAAAATTGCTTTTGATCATCTGGATAGAACAAGATAAGCATGAGGTCAAAAGTCATGGGTCAAAATCATCATGATCAAATTGCTGTCACTGTCAGTCACTGTCACATAGCTACGGGCTGTAACCTAGTCCCAGTCAACTATTTTGAAAATAAGTGCTATGGTCACAGATTCAATCTGTAGATATGTACGTTATCAGGACAACAGGGAAAACTATATCACATGCAACAAATAATGAAACAGAAGTGCCCTCATTATGTAAGAAATCATTGTACATTATTTTTCCCAAAACTATCTTCTTTTTTTCAATTTCAGCCTGGCAGTGTTCTTACCCAAACATTATTCTAGTGGTATATTTAATAATAATACTGTCCTAGTGGCAAAATCTACTGGAAAGCAACAGCAATAATTTAGGGCAGAGACCACGAAGACATGAACTATGGCGGGCATGACACATGAGAGAGATACTTAGATGTGAACTATCAGAAACTGGCATCTAGGGGTTTTAGCAGCATCACATGTTTGATGGACAGGAGCTTGGATGAACTGACTGTACCACAATCATAAATATAAGTTGTCTGCTGGAAAACTGACTCTCTGATAAACAAAAACCATGATTTGTAGTTCTTGCTGATTTCCCTGGTGTAAATATTTCCACCGTGGCCAATTTCAAGCTACCAATGGTTTAACAATCAGCTGGCAAAATTCCTAATTTTTTTTTTTTAACATTGCTCTTGCGAGCTTGAATGAGAGAGCACTGGCACACCACTGACCTAAATTCAATGTCAAACAATCAAAATTCCAATTCACTTAAGTTTTGTTCCTGTTATCCTTTTTTCTTCAAGCCTTATTTACTATTTGCTTTTTGATATTAGGTGTAAGAATGACTGTAAGAGCCATTCACAGAGCTTATGCAATCGGTGGAGATAGGCACAGAAATGTGTAGTGCACTGGGATGACACGAGGATAGAAGCATGTCTCAGACTCATGGATCACTGGGGAGGGGCAATTACTTCTGGTGTGAGTGGAGAAATGGGAAGCATGTAATAGAAGGTTTTCAGGAGGTTATTTGAATGTAGTGTTAGAAGAGGAGCAGGTGTTTGCTAATGGGGTGAGGTGAAGTGGGAATAATCAAGATAAAGGAGGTATAAACATAAGGATCAGCATGTAAATAGCCCAGGGATGTGAACAATATGTTATGGGTTCTAAGTAATCATAGGTGGAAGCAGGTTAGATATGGAGAGATGCAATACAGAAAGATAGAAAGGGAGCTGAGCTCAAATCTTAGGTCCATAAAGACCATTTATAAAATGGAGCCTAATGTTAAAAGATTTAGAGTACTCTGTACAAGTTATAAGCAGAACAATAAAATGATGGACACCATTTCATAAAGTTTTTTTAGGAGTCACTTGGGAGTTACATCACAGGAGATAGGGAGACATGACAATAATTTAGGACAGAGACAATGAAGACATAAACTAAGGCAGGAGAGGTACAGATGGAGAAAAGGGGCACATTAGAGAGATACTTAGGATGTGAACTGTCAGAAACCAGCATCTATGAACAGTAGGGAGGGTATGACAGGAGAAACCCAAGGATAAATCTCACATTCTGGTTTGGTAAGAGAATTGACTGTAATGCCTTAGCCATACATCCAAGAGGGACAGACATGGGCAAAAGAATTCTGGGGCTCAGGCTAAAAGCCTATCTGAGAGATATAGATTTGGAAGCCATCAGGACATAGCAGCTCTTAGATCAAAATATTTATGAGTGGGTACAGATTGAGAAGACAGTCAAGATGGAGCCCTGAGGCACAATATTATTAAAATGCTGGTCTGAAAACTGAAACCTAAATAGGAGAAATGAGGAGAGATAGAAACGTGACAATGGGTAGAGCTGCAGAACAGCCAAGAAAAAGAAGAAAGTAGACCCTAGGTTAAAAAAAAATACTGGTGACCTTGGCAAAAACAGAGACAATACCAGGTAAAGCAGCCAGACAAAGAAGGGAAAGGAAGGAAAGGGATTCCTTCGAGAAACAACGGTGAGACCAAGTGCTAAGCAGAGAGCTAGAGAGGAACAGAGGGTTGACAAAACTTTGTGGTTTTGTTTTTGTTGCTGTTTTAAAATGGGATAAATGTAAGGGTTTTTATATTTTAGAAAGAAATAAAGAGGATAAGATTAAAAATATGAAAGAGAGTTAAAAAAAATCTATGAACCTGTCATTGATTCATAGCTCATTAAACACCAAGGGATGCATACAATCAGGAAGTTTGGGACCTGAGTGACAGAGGGTCTGCTGTCACATTTTCTACCTGGACCTTCTGATAGCTTTCAGTGTCACCTCCTCATTACTATATACCTCATTTGATCCAGCAGTAAAGTGCCCTGGGTCTTCCCTCTCTGGCAAGTTGGTTGAAGACACAGACAGCTCAGGAAGCTTATGAGGAGACATGACAAAATGCTCCAATTTGGGGGAGGCAACAGAAGCAACTCAAGACTTCCAACTTTTAACAAGAATTTGAAAGAAAGAGGTTCTTATTTATTTTATGAATATGATCCGTGTTCACTTGGGATTGCAATAACTGAAGGAAATCTTAATTAGAAATAAAGGAGAAGCTCGTGGTCCCACAAACTCACCACTCAAAATTAATTGACAGGATCCAATGGTATAATGGCATGCTCTATATTATACACTGAAGTAGACAATCAAATGAAGAAACCGAAACAAGCATCAGTAAGATGTTTTCTGTTTCATCACAGATACACACTTCTTGAACATATATATGCAAAATGCAAAGCAATAACTTTTCAAAACTTAGTTTCTTTCGACTTTTTCTTAAGGTTTAGGTCAATATTGAATTTCAGAATGCCAAGAAAGTTAAAAATAAAAATAAAAAGATCAACCTCTCTTAACCCCACCCCAACACACACACACACACACACACACACACACACACACACACACACACACATACACAAACTGACCTTGGTATAAATGTATGTATTCTACCTATAATCAATGTTGTCCAAGGAGAATTTGGGGATAAACATTTGTAAAGTTTTCATTATAGTTAGAATTTGGGGAAGATGACTTCTGATTCCCTTTTATTCTGCATCTTCTTCAATATTCCAACAAAAAGTCCCAGAGTAAAAGCATCTGGGCACCAGATGACGTCACAACTCCAAACAATAATGAAGAGATACTTTCTGTTTATCTACATAATCAACTCATCATTATTCTTAGTAACAGCAATGAGAAATATCTTAATCTCACCATGTGGGAAACTGTTATTTAAAAGCCTGGTTTTTATCTGGATTGAGACAACAATCAGAAGTCTTCAGGCTTGTCCACACAAATACAAAAGTGTGCTTAACTATTCAGCTGGCTGGAATTGGAGGCTATGGTCAACACTTAAATCGGATTTCACAATAATTAAAGTGAAAATAAAAATAAAGTGAAAATAAAACAAATGGTCTGTCCTGCAGACTCTTTCAATCATCCCTCTAGGGCAGGCTGTCTCCACCATGACAGAGCAGTTTTATGTTTTTAATGGCCTGCTCCAGGGATGGAAGAGAAATGGTTCAAATCATTCACTTGTTAACGTTTCCCTTCAACCTAAGGCATTTAAGGATAATACATTTTATCATGGTTAAATGCTTTATGAACACCCAAATGGAGCATGAGCATGGTAAGATACTCACAGCCTTTGTTGCTTGAGATTCCTTTTGAGGCCTTGAAGGAGCTCCTCCCGGCTGGACACTGCCAGCTCTCTCAGCCTTCAGGCAAAGGGAACCCTTTGAGCCTAGAGGAACTGCTGTTTTTAGTGTAATGAGATGATGCAAACACACAAAGAGGCCTCAAGTTCTCCCCTTGGCAAGACACTGGGCTACTCCTAGAGATACTGCTGAGAGAGTGCTAAGGCCCACCCTTTCCCCAGAGAGGTTTGCATGACGCCTTCTCAGAGCTTTGGATTCTGTTTGTCCTTCAGTCCTGCCTCATCATCTGTCTCTACCTCTGATTTCCTGCTTCCCCACCACCTAGAGCTCTTCTCTCTAGATCCATGGTTCTTAGCATCCGCCTGTCTCTTAATGACTTTTTGGAGGGCCAGTTAAAACACAAATCGCTGGGCTCCAGCCTCCACAGGTTTTGGGGTTGGGGCCTGAGAATTTGCCTTGCTGACACGTTCCCAGATGATGTCGATGCCACTGGTCTGGGGACCACACTTTGAGAATCACTGCTGGACCTTGGATCTCAACAAACATTGCCTTGAACTCCCCTTGTTTAATATACCCATTTTTTTTCCCCCTCACAGAGTGGCTGATGTGGTCTGGCAAATGCTCATGGGAGGCCATCTCTCCTCTCTGACTTCATTCTCTCTATCTGTAAAATGGGGACAACCCTCTTCTCCAGGGGTGTTAGGATAAACTAAGAATCATCTTGCAAAATGCATCCAAGTGATTGAGCACCTGACGATGACCAGTACGCTCGACTACCCTCCCCTTGCTTTTTGCACTTTCCACCTTGTATGAACTTGAATTATATTTCATTACTTATTTAGGTCTTGCTTCCCAGGTAGATTACAACCCGTAAGGAATCGAAGCATGTCTCTGCCTAGTCTCATATTCTACATTCAGCACCTCAAGAACATGTATTGGCGATGCCGATAAAGTAATTCCCCTTATTGCACGCATCCTAAAGGAATCCTGTAATGTCACATAATAGAAAATAAGCCAACAAACAAAAACCTAAGGAGAAGAAGTGTTGTACTCAGAACAGAGAGCCCAAAAGCCCTGTCCAGCATGAGGGGTGGCAGAAGAAAAACTATTATGAATCCAGAAATACAGAATACAGAAAAAAATTGACCAGATGTCAACTTTCTCCTACCCTCTTTGCCTCTAAAACAGTCCCTTCTAATAACAAAACAAGAGGGTATGGCACAGTTTTCTAATTCTACCTCTTGCTGTTGGGACGGTGCAGTGATGGGACCCAAAAAAAAGGAGAGGAAGGAGAGATATGGGAAGGAGCTGAAAAAGGGAGTGGCGAGGGAAGGAATAATGCATCTGAAACAGATTATGTTCGGCATTCTCACATCTGTCAGCATTTGGTGCGGCATCTGGGAAACCACGCCAGATTTTTGTAGCCCCATACTTTTTAGGACATAACTGTGAGTTTGCTAACCAGGGGTTGTGCTTTCTTGTGACTGTGTCTCAATCTTCATTTGGCTTAAAAAAAAAAAAAGTACCAAGAGACCTGGACCTCCCCTGTTTTCCTGACAGAGCATATAGCATACTCCTGATATTTCTTGCTTTTCTGAATCTCTTCTTGGCCCCCACTAAGCCTGCAGTCATTCAACTGACTGTGCACAGTGGTTCTGGACATTTCCGGGTCCAATAAGCTGTGGGTGATGAAGCTGAGGTTTAGAGGGCTAAGAAGCACTTGCACAAGATCACACAGAGAATTTCTCACAAACTGGGGGCAGAATCCCATTTTCCTGTCAGTCACTTTGCCAGCATACATGCTGTAATACTTCCTCCAAATGTGACAGACTGGACCACTAGGGATATTTTTGATTTCTAGCCCCATGTCTGCCAGCTCTACTGCTATTATCATGCTATTAATAAGAACCCAGAGAATATGTCTCGATATGCAACCTGGAGCTCACGTGGCTTGTTTCCAGTAGCTACCGACAGACTTTTCTAAGACAGCATGCAGTAGGGCATTCAGCAAAAAGAAAATAAGTTTTGGAGGTTCAAGAAACTTAGAATGAGTTGCAAAGAATGGAATCAAACCACCTCTTTTGAAACTGTCATCCCAGCTGTATCCTAATGTTCAGATATAGATATTAGCAGTTATTTACCAACAGACAACGTTCTGAGGAGGTCATATAGTATAAATCGCATTTGCACTAATTCAATCCAGGGAAAGCAAGCATTCTTCATTCATCATCCAAGCTATTAGTAACTTTATTGTGTGTGCCTTACTGTGCTCACTGAGCTAAGCACTTTAGAAGTGGGTACAATTATTATTCTCATTTTACAGAGGATGGAAATGAAACATGAGGAACTGAGTAGCTTGTTTAAAACCGTGCAGCCCAGAGTGCCAGAATTAAGACACTGGTATTCTGCTGGTTTCTTCCTCACCCTCTGGTCCTGGCAGGCAACAGAATGCCACTCAAATGATTCATCTGAAGAATATTAATAAAGAGAGCATTGCCAAATGAGTGGGCAAGGGACCCACACACAAGCAAGGGAGGCACCCAGAAACTAACAACAGTGGGGAACTGTTTTCTCCCCTTGCCCTGAAGGTCTTATGAGGGAGCCAGTTTTACCAGAAGCCAGTAAGAGCTGAAGAGGCCATATGAAGAACCAGCTGCATCCCAAGGCAATGGGAAGGGTTGAGAGACTCTGATCTCTCCTCTCTCTCTCTCTCTCTCTCTCTCTCTCTCTCTCTCTCTCTCTCTCTCTCTGTTTGCCCTCTGATCTCTTGCAGTTGATACCTCCTTTTAGTAGAACCCACCTGGAAGCCACAGGGTAAAGGAGCCTGAGAGATGCAGTGTGAGGTCAGAAGAGAAGAGAGAATGACTAAGTGATGAGAGAGAGGCAAACAGAGAATAGGTAATGCTTCCCTTCCCTTCAACGATGACAAGATACATTCCTACAGGCTATTCAAATGAAGATTTTAAAGAGAATTGGATAATAATTTTAGCAGAGTACTGTCTCCTGATTTTATAGATCTTTTTATTCCCCTCAGAAATGATCCTTTTTAACACCTGATAATATGTCAGACTATGCACTTAGCATGACTGCTTCAGCAATTAAGTAAATGTTAACTCTCAAATTTTTATGTCATTAGATATTAGGGCAGAATATTTGACTTTCTGCCCTATTGCTTGCCTTTCCATTTTGAGGAAATGGCAACGTTTGTAAGGAATTGATAATACGTTAGGAAGTACGATTAAGTAATGTTACTGTTTAAATATCCTGTAGGGCCAAAAAAAAAAAAGAAAAGTCAAATTGTGATTCAACTCAAGCAGTACTACTCATCTTTTGAATCTGACTTTTTTTTCTTTGCAGGCTGCAGATCCAGATGGCTGAGATTAAATGGATAACAATGGGCAAAATATATTTAAAGGGAAATGAAAAAGAAAAAAGGAGGATCCAGTTTATTTCTACAATGACTCTAACTTATCCTTGCATTCCCCAAGCACATTTGGTTTAGAAAATGAGTTTAGTACATTTAGCCATAATTTTTCAAATATTTAAAGCAATGATCATTAAGATGAAATGGTGTAAAGGAATATTTAAATGAGACTTTAAAGAAGCATTCTGGTGTTAAATCTAAGTTTCTGCTTCCTAATGGAAAAATCACAGGCTCTGTGGTCAGACAGACGGGGCTAAATGCCATCGTCCGCCCACTGGGGGAAGTTATCAAAAATCTGGGAGCATTGTTTTGCTTGCTTATTAACAAGGGCTGATGATTCCCAGTTCCTGGGGCTTCTCTGAAGGTCAGATAAATATCGGATGATGTGACGCACATTCTTCAGTACGTGCCATTTTCTACATGGAAGCTGGCATTTTTTTCCCACCAAATGGTGCTGCGTAAATGACAGTACTTTCATTCCTTGCAGAATTATACCTTAAATGAAAAACAATCTGGGTGTTGATAACTTTACTACGATGGACCCCACCTGCCCCCTCCCTTGCAAAAAATAATCTTTGAACTGCTCCTTCTAGCTGACGATATTCAGGCTTCAGTACCCCAAATCTCCTATGAGCTAAGGCACCGTCATTAAGCACAATCCATGCAGATGCAACCATGGGTGATGCAACAATTGTGCTGTTCTGCCCTTGTGGGAAGTATAATTTCTAGAAGCAAAAAGTAGCAGAATTAGCTCTGAATGCAAAGGTAGGCAAAGCACCAGTATAGCAGGAGTGCAAAGGGCAAGCCGTCATACCTGGGGGGCATTCATTTGGAAGCAGACTCAGGAGTCAT
This sequence comes from Macroglossus sobrinus, assembly GCA_004027375.1. Classification (NCBI taxonomy): domain Eukaryota; kingdom Metazoa; phylum Chordata; class Mammalia; order Chiroptera; family Pteropodidae; genus Macroglossus; species Macroglossus sobrinus. The sequence goes on from PVKZ01001158.1 coordinate 442,254, forward strand.
TTGGAAAGGCACGTGAGCCCGGACTCCAGCATTGGTGGAATGCCGATTTCTGGGCTGTGGCTGTAGGACAGCCAGGGCACCCTTTTCTTTAGTTAGAGCTTCTAGTCCATGTTTAATTCCATGGACAAAGAGAAATATACGGGTTCCTTTTGCTCCCATACAAAGAACAAACCCACTTCCCCTCTGTCTCTTGCCTCCTAACCAAAGCTATGCTTGCAGCCCCAGAGGCTACTTGTGATTAGAATACTCAGGAAAAAGAGTATTCCCCTTCATCTAAAGCTATCTCGGTGCGAAGGGGTGCTGAGTGCACCCCGAATTCAAGCGGGCACCTTTCAGTCTCTTTTGGTGACTTATTAAATGGAGGCCCCTATCATCACTTCAGAGATAAGATGCAAAGCAGGCGCCCTCCTCCACTTCCCCAGGCTGGCTGCTCTCTCCAGGGCCTGTCTCCTGTCTTGTTAGGCTATTACAATGCTTCCCAGCACCTCAGACTCCTGAGACCCTCCAAGGGGCACAGAGCATTTTCCACTTAGTGAACATTTCTAGCCTAACCGTTTTGCACGATTTTTGTGCTAGATGATAAAGCAAGTGATTTTCAAGAATAAGCATAATATGTTCAATTAATATTGATTATATTACAGTATTCCTTAAAATGCAATATTTAATAATATTCATGATATATATGGACCAATTTTACTTTTTCTGCATTTAAAAATTATATATCATGTTTCATTTACTTTCTATTTAACTATGTGAGGGAAAAAAATCAAGATTTTTGAATAAATGTCTTGCAACATTGGGCTTGGGGGCCAAGTGAATAATAAAATAGACATTTAAGTTAAAGACACGTTAAAGTAGCAAAATAGTTCTAAAAATGCTTTTTAACTTGATGTTTGGAAATATTATACTTTATAAATTAAGAAGTAACTGGCTGGTTTTGATGATTTTGTGTTTTTTTCCTAACTGATAAGACAAAAGAATTTTCAGAGCTGACTAAGCACTTATTCACAAAAATACATACTATAGATTTAGATAGCCTTTATTCCTCCTAAATAAAAAGCCAAATTGCATACAAATGTCATTATTTTTCTCTTTTAAACTTTGGAATGTATTTTATTTATTTTTAATCACTAATTTATGTGTAGTATTACATTATCCAAAAGGGCTCAAAATAAAGATTAAAATCTACCTCCCTCACTGCTAACACTGCAGTTAGATGTAGATGATAGTATGTGCCTGTTATGCCTGTTTCTTGAGTGTAATATTAATATCCTTCACTCACAAATGTGTATGGTTCAGATGATACTTGTACAATGACTATAAGTGTATGTCTGTATATGCAGACATACACAGATATATATATATATATATACATATATATATATGGATTATATATATGTATATATATATATATACACACACATACATATATATATCCATATATATATACATACATATATACATATGTTTGCATACTAATTTTCTTTTTAGGAAAGTAGTGAGAATTTTATTGAAACGAATTTAGAGAGCTATTACTTTTTTTTCATAAATTGCATTGCAACATTTGTTATTCCCTCTCTTTAACCAATGGTCCATTTTGCATCTGTGTTAAACAATGTATGGCTAGAACTGAAACAATTTAAATCAGTTTGGCAGATAATTGGGTTCAAAACAGTGCCAAAAGAACTAAACGAGTGACTGAGTGAACTAAACGAGTGACTGAGTCCTGGCATGCTCTCTCCTCTCATCTCTACTAACAGCCTCCCACTCTGAAAGCATCTTCAGAATTCTTTTTCTGGGGGTGGAGGCGGGGATGGGATGAAGTGGTTATAATAATTGGAAGTATTAATCTCCTTTAAATTGATATTTTACTGTTTGTAACAGCAGGAATTTCCAGAAATCCTTAAGTCCACTGTTTGGGAAATGCTGCTGAATTTCCTCACCAACGTTTGACAGTGGGAGAATAGGGCCATGACACTGGGAAGTTTATTGATCAGTGACTCTGACATTTAACGGTTATAGAAGAATACAGATCACATTGAAAATGTGATGAAAGCCTTGGACCCTTTTTCAGGTCAATTATACCCAGGCACATATAAAAAAACATTGTGCATAACATTTTCCTGGTTTTAGGAACTCCAGAACTGCAGTCACAAAATTCAGAATTTAAAACTCCTGATCTGGCAGGAATGATGAGTAATTCTCATTCTTTCTTATTCGAATATAAGATAATTCAAATGGAGGCCACTTCTCAATACATCCCTCCGGCAAGGTTCTAAGTATTAAAAGGGAGTGGACGAGAAGGAGGCAGGTCTTGAAGCATTCACAAGGAATAAATTTACATCAATGAAGAACAATTTAATGTCACTCAGATAAGTTCAGGCATCTCTGACTGATCCAAGAGAGATCACCAACAGAAATAAGATGTTCCTTTGAGAGGTCTTCATGAATTGAATTTTGAAAGGAAGTTGTCCTGATATGGACATCCCAAAATAAAAAAAAAATACATTTTTTAAAATGTTACTCATTTAGTAACATTTTCAGCCATGTTTTCTAATTGTTCATCATATGAGAAACCTTTTTTCTATTATTAAATTGGTAAGCACATTTTGGGGAGGGACATTCTCCATCTTACCTCAGCTACAATCACGAAAAACACCAACGAGTTGTTAAGCTTTTATACCTCATCATCAGTATGACTGTCATTGTCTCACAAAGACAGACATTGTCTTACAAAAATGTTTCATTAAAATAGAGTTGGTTGAACCTCCAGATAAAAGCAGCAGCTTAGCTGACATTGTGCCTTCGTGATGCTGCCAGGGAATGCAAAGCTGCAAAAGCTTTGAAACAGATGTAGCCAAAGACGCCACATTGCACAATAATTAGTTTCATTATTAACTTACTAAAAACACATAGAGTTATTTCTTTTGAGAATAAAATTTTAATTAAGGAAAGTTAGTATTTCAGCAGGTGAGGGCCCTTGGAAAGCTTATATGATGAAATTTCATGACCAACAATTCCTAAGCGGCCTGGTGTTATTAACAAGATCGTGATGAAGGACATAGCTGAGCAGTTTAAAAATAGATGATTACAACTGCCTTGCCTAGGTGTGAAAGAGCTGCTATTTGATATCTAATACCCATGACTGTACATCTAATGATGTCTCAGTGGATACAAATATCTTCTCATCCTAAGACCAGTACAAACATTAATCTTTGGAAGGATGCAAAGATGATTACTGTTTTATTTTGTAGGCACAAATTGTTAAGTCATGAGAAGCAGTATATTATAGTCAAGTCTCGGCCTTGGGAGATGGATTCCTCGTGGATTCTGGAGCAGTTACTTCCCTTTGCCAAACCTCTGTTTCCATCATCTGTAAAATGGGAAGGGGATACAATCGATGACATCAGTCTCATGGGCTCAGGGGAGGAATAAGTGGCATAATACCTATAAGAACACTGTCTGGCATATGGAAAGCACTCCAGTTGCTTTTCATTTATAACTTTAAACAAATAACCTGGTTTTAGAAATTCACTTGCTGCTGAGCGTACAACACTCCCAGGGTTTCCTCAAAAGTCATTACACTCTAATAATATGCTTCATCCTCGAGATGATGTACTTTTTACTCACTTTTCAAGACATAGTTTTGAGTCCTATGAATAACAAGAAAGTCAATGATTTGGCTGAAGACACAGCTAAGAAAGACATTTTTTAAAGTATAAAATCCTTTTTATCTCATGTCAATAAAAGTAAAGTATCTATGAGGAACAGCCTGCTGTAGGCAAAAACAATTGCACATTAATAATATCAGGCTCTGTTTCAGAAGTGCAATTCTAGAAGAGCAGCTGACCCAGGCTATGGTTTGCCCCTGGGCAGAAGGCTGACATCAACACATCAGCCCAGGCAAAGCCTTTGCAGCTGTTCTCAGGCATCTGATGCCCTTTCATTCTTTCTGTAACTAAGAAATCTGTGATCACCACACAGATGATTGCCCAAAATAAAGTGGAATAAAATGAGAGGAGGATTAGATACTATAGAGGTGAATTTACTGGAGCGGAAAGAAAACTGGTTGGCCTTGGAAAGGCATAATGGAGATTGGATAGAGAATCTGAGATTGTGGGAACCACCCAGGAGGATGCTGTCTCACCTCTGAATGCAGAAAACACACCAATTTCTTACACAAGGATTGCTGTACTGATCACTGACCAGTTGTTTGACAACCTGAAGGTCAGCTCAATACCTTTACTTAGTTGTATGTTTCCTGACAAGTGACATAACCATCTTGGGCCTCAGATTCTTCACTATCAATGTGACTATAAAGGTCGGGTCCTGAGCTAAAGTGGACATGTTTAAGAACTCTTCTGAGTCTAACGTTTTAAAATTTAAACAGAATTGCTATATTGAGGACAATTAAGTAAATAATTATTCTAACAACATGAACTTTTTAAGCCTTGGAAGATGTTTCCTTTCTAAATATCTTTCCTTTTTATCCCACTCCCAAGAATATCTGATACTGATACTAGATACTTCAACAGATACCCTCAAATGTTTCAAAGTAAATTTGTCAAATTCATCAAAGTTTTTGATGGTGCAATAACCAGCTGTAACCAAAATTAGAACTTTAATGGCTTCAAAGAACAGCTACATTTGCTACTTAAAAAAAATAATATTGAGACTGAACCAAATCTGATATTAAGTTTGTTAAAAGACAAAAAATTATCTTGTCTGATGTGAATTAGATTTTCCCAGAATCTGTTAAAATCACTCATATCAATATCTTTTGGAAAAAAACAAAAAAAACTTTTTAAAATCCTCTTGATCTGAACAGAGCAGAGTCCAAAAGGACTTTAAAATTTAATATATATGACTATGCAATGATTTAAAAAAATCACTTTTCTCCTCCTCCTTGACTACAATCCCAGTAAGAGACTGCTTCTGTTATTTATCTTTGTTTCATTGTTCCCACTTTGTTACTCCATAGCCTCTATGCAGTTACAATCCCTGTACACAGCAGATGCTTAATAAACATATTGTTATTTTTTAATGAATGTCAAGAGAGAAAACAGGATTACTGCCTGCTGTTATGTGATATTGCACCTAGACTCTTTTTTCTAAAGAGTGGAAACAAGAGGCCAAGAAGTAAAACACGCAATGGAGACCGAAGTACGTGGGGCCAGAGAAAATGGTCTACAGTCCAGATGGAAAGAACTGTGATCCTCCATTCTTCTGATGCCCCCCCTCCCCCGCCAACCCAGCCAAGTGTGACTCTAGCTCTGAGGAAGAGGCGAATCCCAACAAAAGCAAGAGAAAGGAAATTCTCTCCCAGCAGAGACTCAGGTCACATAGCTGAACACTGTGGCTTTGGGCACAGCACATAACTCACTATACCTCAGTTTCTTAGGTGAAAAATGAAAGCACTGGGTGATTCCTCTGCCTCCAACAACTTAGGACCTTAATGTTTTGTCAATATCCATAGGCATTGTCCTGCTTTACTTTGAAAATTCTGGGTCTTTATTGATGATTAATTCAGTTTGTCACACCGAACAGCGATCCGCTGACCAAAATTACATGTAACAGCAGTGATCTCCTACATAATTCACCTAAATGACACAAACCGTCTATCAGGGCATAGAGAATTGTACCATGGGAATGCAGTCAGAATAATAATTCTGCAGGCTTTCTACCATGCTCAGAAATGTCACTCAGCTATTGTGGCATCAACCAAAGTTGGCAAAGTCACTGCCCACCAGTGAAAACTCCTAATGAAATATGTTCTTACTTCTGAAGGCTGGGTATTGTTCAGGCCATTCTTCAAGTCTTCTAAAACCAGGGCAACAACTGTTTCACCACCAACAGTCAATGCTGTTTGTGGTAAAAAAAAAAAAAAAAAAAAAAAAAAAAAAAAAAAAAAAAAAAAAAAAAAAAAAAAAAAAAAAAAAAAAAAAAAAAAAAAAAAAAAAAAAAAAAAAAAAGAACCACATGTTATATGAGAATGCTCTGTCCCTAAGTTATCAAGATAAAAGGCTATCGTTCCAAGAAAAGCAGCAGCCTGAGCTATAAAAGCATCAAATAGTTCCCAAGACTAAGAAGACTGAGCCATTTATCAATCTTACTAATACGCACCCTTCGGAAAACTGCCGCCAGTAAAACATGCTACTCTTTCCTATGCTAAGCTGGCGAAAAGAACAGAAGTGAGTAAAAGGAGACATTTTAGATGTGTCTAAAAGACCAAACATGTTTCCTCTTTAAGAAAAAATTTAGAAGCCCAATTTGGGGTCTACACTTGGAAGAAGAGCATCATATAAAATAGATTTGGCTTTAATCTCAGAGATAAAAAATAGAGCCTATTTGAGATGAGTATTGTGCAGTCAATAAAGGCTGTGGCTGAAAAGCTCTCTGGCTGCTCTCATATCTGCCTGGATGTAATGAGTTCTATTTACCACCACAACGCAGCAGAATTAAGTAGTGAGTCACCTGAGCTGTGAAACCTCCTCATAGTGGGCAACGTATCTTCACACTCCCACAAAGCTGTACACTTTTTATTTTTGTAGTCAGAGGTAAACTTCTGTGAATTTTCAAGCCGAACCACCATATGCTCCTCTAGGCGATGCCTCTCCCCCCACCCCCCACTAGGTTTCCACGTCACTTTGACTTTTCTGTTTCTTGGGGAGGTGGTAAGGCTTTGGCTCCAGGAATGCATACTTTCCTAGGCAAACAGTAAAGAAAGTTTGCCCCAAATTTTCATCAAGGTGGCCTGAATGGATGGACAGAGATCATCCTCACTCAATCATCCTAAAACCACCAAGAACAAAACTGTAGTGCGACAAAGTATTACTCATTGCAAGGAGGTAGGCCATACAGCAGAAGAACTATGGGGTCTCTCACCAACAAGGGATAGGGGAAAATATCGTAGGGAGTTAAGATGCCATTTAAATGCAGCAGGATTTAATAGGTTTAAAGTGGAGCAGGGCTGTGTAAGGAGTCAACATCCCGTCCAGACCGTAGTGGACCTAGGTGACTATTTCTTTTAGAATCACACATTTAAGATTGATGAGGACTATTTTGTCCAGAAACACCCATCTGAAACTCTGCCCATGGGATATAAATGGAAGCTGCTCATCTATGTGAGTGACATAGGTCTTCTGGGCAGAGGTGGGAAGTTTTATTTCTAACTGATAGAACTTCAAACAGAAAATCTTGAAAGTTCCTTGCGTTAAAGGACAAGATGTCTCAGTGAATAAGAGAGCAACAGTCACTCAAACACAGGTGTTACTGTGACACTGCACAGTCCCAGTGGGCCCATAGGGAACACGTTTCCCAATCATGTTGCCCCTGCTGGGCTACGTTATTCCGGCCTGGTGAATGACTGTGCAGATTTTTACTTTCTCAGTCTGAGCTAATCTTTACTTTCTCAAGATACATACATACATACATATATATATATGTATATATATATATATAAAATCATACATATATATATATATATATATATATATATATATATAAAATCATAGAGAAATAGAGAGACCTAGAAGAGAGAAAGAGAAAGACAGAACATATGTAATTTCTTCAAGGATTATCAACAGTCTTTTCTCTTTACCTTTCACAGAGGCTTAACACAGGGTGATACCTCAAAGGAGAAATTCCTTTATACTAGCCCTTTCTCATTTCCATAACATCCCTAATTCGTTGATATGCTGTGCCTTTAAAAAGAACTTGGGATATTGAGAAATATCACTAAATATCGCCCATAAAGAACACAGTGACAATATGACAAGAAATTGCAAGTATTTAGTGATAAAATAATTATAGTAATAATACTGTAATATTACAATAAGTTAGTAAAGGATGCAGGTGGCCTCTCAGTGAAAAAAAAATTAAAAGAGATTAAGTCATGCTCAGTTAATCACTTTTAAAAATATGCTAAATTAAAACTTTTATTAAAAAGCAAATTAGTGAATGGGATTCCCTTTAGAAGCACTATCAATTAAATTTCCAAACAATCATCCAAGAAGGCACGCCATATTTTATTGTATAGCTCTTTCCTTCAAAGATATATTGCTACTAAGATGGATTTTATTGCCATAAACCGAATATCAGTTATTTTTCCTTTTTAAATTTTTTTAAATAAAATAGTAGTAGTTCCAAAAATAATTATAATCATTAATATTTCAATGTTAGCCAATGTCCCAAATTTGGGGGAAATTAGTCTTTCAGAAAATGATAGTTCTCCTTCACATAAACTGAAGCAGAATTTGCTAACTGAATTCATTCAGGAGAACAAGAAAACCAGCTCCCTTCAATAGACTCAAAGAGACAAGGGAATCGGGTGAGGCCCTGGGGAAAAGAGGTAGTGGGAAGGAGACAAGCAAAATACTACTTGCTCGTAACAGTTGAGAACCTGAGTGCCATCTCCATCTGCATCTTCTCCATCCTCCCCCATGACACAAACACACATACAAACACACACACACACACACACACACACACACACACACACACACACACACACACAGATGCGTAGGCATTGAGCAGGGTAGGAGCCTGGAGCTGGGGTGAGTTTACTTGGGTTAAATCTCAGTGAGGCAAAAAATTGGAGCCAGAAGCTGTGTAAAAATGGGGGTGATGAGAAGGTGAAAATCATAGGGTACATCCTGATTAAACTGAAGATGACATGGGGTAGGATGACACCACTATCTAGAGGTTGGGAAACCCTGGATTAGAGATCCTGTAATTAGAGGTTATGACATTCTTAATAATTGCTGGTGGGTAGTTTGATATAAAATAAACAGAATTACAAACTTCAAGAAATGGGTGCAAGATCTAAAATTCCATTACAGAACAAGTAAGTAAGTCCTATTGATAATAAAGACAGAAAGAATTAAAGCTACTTCAAATATTGTAATATGCATGAGACAACACTGGCTTTGACACAAATAAATTAGTTTCTAATTATAAAATCTGGCTTTTTTATAGATGTTGTTTTCTCTGCTTGGAGTGAACTATTGAGGCAATTACAAACGAAAGTACTTTCTTATCACATAAGAAGTGATGGCAAATTAGTTTATAAATATTTAGCAGTTTTTCAGTCAAGCCAATAAAAAAGAACACACTTTATTGTCCATCATGCTGAATAGAGTTCTGAAATAGTATTAGAATTAGATTGTTTTTCTCATTGGCAACTTTAGACATTATAACGTTACATAATACATTTTCCCTCTCAGGAGTCTAAGGGTTCAAATCAGGTTTGAATTTGGGTCTGGTCATTGTGAAATAAAGAGGAAACTATAATTCAGTCCCAGAAGTCACTATGGGCTCAAATTTGATTTTTCAGCCTGATTTATTGGGATGGCTGTCTACAGAGCCATCAGTAGAGATGGATATTTGTTAAGTATTAGGTTTCTCCATCTCGTACATGGTAGACCCAATAGGAAACATTTGTGCTTAGTCCTGTGTCTTTGCGAGCTTGTTTTACTTAGACACCAGAGCAATAAAATGCTAAATGAAGTTTGACCCCAATTGCAAGCATTTAATGCTCATATCATTATAGTAATAATAAAAAAATTAATTGCTACTATAAAATAAGCAAGGTAAAATTTGCCCCACTTCTCAGTGAGCTTATATAATTTCCTTAGAATAATTCCTTGCATCTTAAAAAAATTATGTGTGTATGTGTGTGTGTGTGTGTGTGTGTGTGTGTGTATATATATATATATATATATATATATATATATATATATATATATAATGAGATTCCTAATTTCATTTTAGAAAATGGGTTATGATGCATTACAGTGTACACAAATAAAAGTCTTGGAGAGCATTGCGTCTATAAAGCATGAAGATAACTTATTGTTCTGGCAAATGATAAAACTGCTTACAGTGGCAGCTGTGATTTATTGAAGCAATTCAAATACACTTGGAAAGTATATTAGCTTTGTCTCTGCCCACAAAGGGCGCATTTGAGCTGGGTAGGACACTCCAATGATAAATTACAGACCAGATCCAAGTGAAAGCAATTGGCACATCAAATGCCTAAAGGCTCCAAATTATAGCAAGAATGTGTTTTCCATGATAATCCCATCCCTCACATGCAATGGCATCTAGGGTAGACAAAGAAACAAATTAGTGCCTGATTGGTTTATTTTGTCTTAGTGCTTTTAAAACAACAACAACAACAACAATGAAGCTTTACTTGTTTTTTATTAATAAAGGGATTAGTACCTCCATACTGTATTCAATATCACCTTAAGCACTTGTGCCATTAAAACTAAAATGGTGGAGATTTACAAATTGATTACAGCATGGAAGCTGGTAGAACCACGTCCCTATATTTTACCAAAGAATCCAAGATACCCAGTTTTCTCTTTAAAGAATAAAAACTTGACTCTAGTTGTGTGACAAAGCAAGAAAGTTAAATTTCTCATGGAACATCACAGAATGGAACATTTCACCTCCTAGGCTGTTAAATACTCCCCATAAGTAGCAAAGGGGTAGCTTAGTCCATTTCTTCTGCAGATGCCATGAGATACCCAGAGCTCCAGTTATTTCTCAGACATTGCTAGCTGTGTATCAAGCACTTGCTAAGTGCCAGCACTTTAAGTAATCTACTCTCATTATTGCATTTAATCGTTGATGAGCTAGTCCTACGGTTATCTTCATTTTACAGATTAGAACACTAAGGCAGAAGAATTAATCTTTCCAAGGTCACACAGCTATAAATGGCAGAGATTTGAAGCCAGGTAATCTAAATCCTTAGTTCTCATTCCTAACCATTCCATTACATAGGATACATTATTTATATGTAATCATTATTGAGTCCAATCTATTTAAAAGGACTAATTTTTACCTTTTTCATCTTTCTCATTTTTGATCTCAGAAGGAGGAAACTACTTATATTCAATTAATTTGATAAACATTGAAAGCATTTTCCTTTCATTTACACGTACATGTCACCTGTTTCTTGGAATGACTGAGCTTTGTTTGTCGGCAAGATAGCATACAAAATTGTATCCCAGTTACAACTGACAAGAATTGCTGATTGACTTTCAGTACACTGATGCTTCACTTATGCAATAAACTGAAGACTCAGGGCAAAAGAGAGGACTCAGTTAACTACATGTTACAGCATTTCTGTACTAAACCTCGAGCTTTTCGTTCTTAGCTAAGCTGCATAGCTATCATTCTGAATCAATGTCAGACATGTTTGTAACAAGCTTTGTTATCACTCTTTCAATCCAAATCAGAATTGGAGGGGAAAAAAAAATGGAGCCCAGGCAATTCTACTTAGAATTTGACATTTTGATAGACGTAAAACCAAGAAAAAGAAATGCAGTCTTGGGATATTTAGGGTAAGAACAGACAATGTTACGTTTAGTGTATACACTCTGTTTGGTAAGGTGGGAAAGTGAGATCACTTCTAAAAAATTTCTATCCAAAATTTAAATTCAATTACTCAAATAATATTCTTTCTTACAATTCACCTAGGCGAAAATTTTTTTTATCCTTCAGCAATTCATGAGGCAATAATGTATGTCTCATGATTTTAACTCTGATGTTGTGACTTTGTATTTAATCACAGAACAGAGAATTACTTCAAATCCTGTGAAGTGAAGAGGTTTTATAAATAATAAGGATTAAAGTCCTTGCCAGAATTCAATAAGTAGTTAAAATTTTTCTATTGATCATTCTATCTCTATCTCTATCTCTCTGTCTTGCTATCTCTATCTTTAACTCAATCTCTATCTCTATCTCTAACTCTATCTCTATCTCTGGCTTGCTTTCTTATACAAACAACAGAGCTGTAATTTTAGTAGAAGTGTTAGATTTGCATTTACCTCTCTACAACCATTTATAAAAACAAAATGCATATATAGCAAACAGAAAACCTAACCCCCCTACCCCCACACACACAAAATTATTTATGGGCCTATTTTGCTCAGTAATTCTGTATTCTTACTGACCTCTTTTGTAAACAGAAAAAACTATGCTTGAAAGGGTCACCTGGGGTTAAGGATGTAGGTGTGCCACTTTCTGAGGTCAATTTCTGACATCCACCCACTGGGGTCCTAAGTGTTTATCTCCCCACAGGAATGTCTGGTTGGAGGAAAGCACATGAGGATCCAAATTTAACTTTGAAGGCCAGGGACACACACACACACACGAAGGAAAAAATATTGCTAAAATCACACTACTTTATGTATTTTATGTCACGTACAACAAATATTTCTAGTGTAAGCCGTCAGCTCTTAAAATCTAAGCCATATTAAAAGTAAACATTTCCAAAAATGCTATTATTTATCATGCATAAGTATGCACATAATACACCTATATTTTCTCTTGACAAATATATATCTAAGAGATTTCACATGGGCTAATATTTATCACCAACCTTACTATTTTTTTAGTTTACTAACAATAGTTAAAACGTTTACCATATTCTTCTACAAGACAAGAATAGACACTAACGTTTAAGTTCCTAAAACGAGTAAAAAATTTTTAAATATATCTTTTTACTTTAGTCATTCTTAGGAAATCACTTCTCTTGAGATCTTTGGACTACAAAATAATTAATTGCAAAATTTTAACATTGGTAAACAATATCTGAATGTTTCCACATATATTAGAAAGTGATGAAAAATTTGGAAATGATATGACTTAACACATGATTTCTATGCTGGTACTGCTGGATGACCCTACTAAACCTTTAATTGCTACAAAAGTAGTTTTAACTTAAAATTCAAGATTAGTGTACTATATTCACTTCTGTAAAATTTTTAGATTTTACAGTGACCCCCTGAAGGACCTGTGATTGCCAACTAATAGAACTTCTGTATTATCATTTTGGTGAGTGCCTAACCTCCATGGGATTAGGTACTAGCTCTTCTGCATGGTGAAAAGCATGGTGGAGGAGAAGGCAGCCATCCTGACTCCTCACCCAGCACGAGGCATGTCTGTGAGAGACAGGTGGATGTCACACACCTATTGAGACTTCTAAACCACTTCATCAGATGCACTAACTGCTGTTCTTAGCAGTCCTCGACATAACTTCAAGTCACAACCTGGTGCTGCTCTCTTAGCAGTTGTCTGAAGGTGATATAAAAATCCCACCTTCCACCAAGAGCCTCAATGGAACAGAACAGCCCTAGAGGAACAGAAATGATGCAGGTGGGAGAGCTACTAATCTGAATCACTGGGTTTTAATGTAACCAAAGTATGTTATTGAATTCATTAGAGAACTTTAGATGGGTTTCCTTGATCCTAGCTATATAATCATATTCTTGAAAAGACATACAGAACCAAGAATCCAGGGTTTTTCCTCTATGAGATCTGATTGTTTGATCCTATATTTGTGTCCCCTACTGATATCTCTGATGCAGTTCTCCAGCAGTTATTTCAAAAGTTTGGCATATTAAAGACTCAAAAAGCCTAGTCTCTCTGAGCATGAGAATCAGTGCATTTAGTAAAAGAAGCCATTGAGAGACAGCAGTCAAAGGACCCCTCCCCACGAGAATGTAGTAATATTGGAGATTGATGGTGCTTTATAGTTTACTTGGCTCCACAGGCCAAATATGGTTCTTAACTTCTGGCCATTGATACCATGTTAAATTAAGAATTAACAAAAACCTCAACATATAAAAGTCCTTAAATTAGAGTTAATTTATACAGTTACAACAATCCTCTCCAACATTTAGTCTTATTATTTTAGAAAATTGCCAAAATTAACTCAAAATGGATTAAGGACATGAATATAAGATCTCAAACAATAAAATGCATAGAAGAAAACATAGAAAACTAAACTCAAGGACCTTGGACTTAAGATTTTATGAATTTGACCTCAAAGGCAAGGGAAGTAAAAGCAAAAATAAATGAATGGGACTACATCAGACTAAAAAGCTTCTGCTCAGCAAAAGGAACCGTCAACAAGGTAAAGAGACAACCATCTGAATGGGAAAATATATTTGCATGCAATGACTCTATAAGGGCCTAATATCTAAAATACATAAAGAACTTATACAACTCAATAACAACAGCAACAAAAAACAAAGATTCCATTAAAAAATGGGCAGAGGACCTGAACAGACACTTCTCCCTAGAGGATATACAAATGGCCAACAAATATTTGCAAAGATGCTCAACATCACTAGCTATTAGGGAAACGCAAATCAAAACCACAATAAGATATCATCTCACACCTGTTAGAATAGCTATAATCAATAGGACAAGTATTAAATGTCAAAGAGGATGCGGAGAAAAATAAACCCTCATACACTGCTGGTGGGACTACAAATTGGTACAGCCACTATGGAAAACAGTGTGGAGGTTCCTCAAAAAACTAAGAATTGGTCTACCATATGATCCAGCAATCCCTCTACTGGGTATTTAGCCCAAAGACTTGAAAACTCATATCCGAAAAGATATTTGCACGCCAATGTTCATAGCAGCATTATTCACAGTGGCCAGGGCATGGAAGCAACAGAAGTGTCCTATGATAGATGATTGGATAAAGAAGCTGTGGTACATATATGCAATGGACTATTTTACTCTGCCATAAGAAGAGATGAAATACTGCCTTTTGCAACAACATGGATGGACCTCGATGGATGGATCATGCTGAGTGAAATAAGTCAGACAGAAAAAGTTGAAAATCACATGATATCACTAATATGTGAGATATAAACCCAAAAGCAACAAATGAACAGGACAAACAGAGACTTATGGACATGGACAATAGACTAATGGTTACCAGAGGGTAGGGAAGAGGGAGAAAGGGGAGGCATATGGGGTAAAAGGGATCAAATATGTGGTGACAGAAAGAAATCTAACTATGGGAGGTGAGCACACTGTGTAAATATATTTATGCCTTAACTGTTAAAATGTACAGCAGAAACTTACTGGATTTTGTTAACAAATGTCATCATAAAAAAATTAATAATAATAAAATTAAATTTTAAAAAAGATAATTGTATCAACTGTTCATTCAAGACCTGTATACTGTGGCCTGCCCTGTGAGGTTTGTTATCAACACTATTAGTATCAAGGTAAGTAGTCAAGGATGTTTTCTGCTCTTAGTCCTTGAGCTTTCATGAATCCAATATTCTTTAGAAATAAGGAGACATAATAATAAGAGAAAATATGTGAAGATCCGAAAATGTCAAACTGAGGGTCCGATATTCCATTAACCTGAATAGTATAACACCGGTGTTCATATTCAATGTCAGTTGTCAGTGCTATTGTTTTTATGTAGAAGAAAAAATAAGTAAAATCTGAGAAATAATATTGGCACTTTCCTAACAGCATAAATATAATTTTTACAAAGTTCAAGGTAGAGTCTTTCTTGTTTACCCACACACAAAAAAGAATATTTTCTATGACAGAAGATCTCTGTAATTTTAGTTTATAAATATGTGAAGAAATAACAACTTTTGAGAATAAAAATTTTAGTGTAAGGATAATTCCACATGCATGTGTTTGTGTGCGTGTATGTGTGTGTGTGGTTATTATCAAGTTTTTGACTTTGGCATTGAGTGCTTTGTTTTGGAAAAAGCTCTTTGTTATTTAAATGTGTTGTAGAATCAAGAGATTTAAATGGATTCATGAATGGGTGGTACCAATGACTTCAGTGGGGGATGATACCAAGTCTGTGTCACCAGATATCACTGAAATTATGCCTGGTCCTAGTAGGGGCTCAATAAACACTTGCTGAATTATAAATGCCTGGCTGCAAAACTGGTGTCCTGCTTTCGCTTGGAAATTAAACCTGTAGAAATAAGAATTTATGATATGGCCTGAACAAACTATTTTGCTCATGGCTTTAAAATCATGAGTGGCTATAGTGCTGATTTCCCCAGCCTTCCACTTTCCACATACTTCCCTAACAGCTTCTCCATGATGAGATATTGTGGATAAAAATCTCTCCACAGTACCTGGGCTTCCACTTTCCATCATTTTATAATAAAGTATCATATTCGTTCTTAACGCCACTCAGATTACTTTTCCCTCAAGGAGAATATTAAAATATACCCTGTATAACTGAGTAGAATGTCGACTCTGCCAACAGCCTCAAGGGACAGTTCCATGGGCATCGTGGCACAGAGAGGACAAGGATGTGGTACAGGAAGGCTGTTCTCCAATAGAAAGTCTCTGTCTTCATGTGAGCGCT
Source organism: Macroglossus sobrinus (assembly GCA_004027375.1). NCBI lineage: Eukaryota > Metazoa > Chordata > Mammalia > Chiroptera > Pteropodidae > Macroglossus > Macroglossus sobrinus. The sequence goes on from PVKZ01001158.1 coordinate 458,416, forward strand.
GTTACTGTAGAAAGAAGGACCCATGGAGGCACAGAGTTCTTATGAGTAGTTAGTTTATGAGTACTCTGCCTTATAAGTAGCAAAAAATGCTGGCCAGATGTCACCTTTTTCATCTAACCACTCAGCAACCTTCTAATCTTAATCATTTCTGAACACCTCCCTAAATACAGAGAAAACAAACATTTGTTACACCAGATAATATTCCTAATAGCATGGACACCTTTGAAAAGGTGAAAGGAAAATTTGCCCATTTGAACCTGATGTTATTCTCCCACATGGACTTTTTAGAACATGGGGAAGAAAAAAAAAATCAGAATTCTCAAAGTAGATTATCTTTAAAGCGAGTGGTTTTTAAATATTAATGACATATTAATTGCTTGAGAATGCATTTTGCAAGAACTGATCTGTCTGAGCCTTAGACTCAGTTGCACTTAGTTTAAAAAAAAAAAAAAAGCTTTTTAAAGAGACTATAGAAATACACCCTCTCCACACAGAGTAATCCTTGGGGAGAGGTGGTGCCTGGTCCTCAACAATTCAGAAAAATCTAGTTATCTGCATTTTTTAAACAAACTTCCATCCCCATCCTAATGCAGGTGGAATCTCTCTTTAAAAAACAGTGATTTATGAACCACAAAAGTGCATTTTTTCCATGACTAATTTACACCCCATCACCACCTTTCCTGAAGAAGAGTCTAACATCCGGGTCTGAGATGGGATCTTTCACTTGAAAGTCTTTAAAAGTTTCGATTTACTTTCGCAAGGCCTCCGCATTCTGCAAGGTAGATATTATCGTTCTAATAAATTAATGAGGTTCACCTCAAGTCCTTCAAAGACCTGGAGACATCAGACTCCCAGCTGATTTATTTTTCTACTTCTTGCTTCTACTTCCATGCCTGTTAGCTCCCAAAATAAAGCCATCTGTGGTGATTTCACAGAGGCTCTGGCTTCCCTGGAGACGTTTGTATCTTCCAAAACCAACAGAGGCTTCTGCTGCAAATCTAGCAAAGAGAGCCAGATGGCAGTTGTCGCCCTGCAAGTGCAGGCTGTCACCACCAGGAAAAGGCACAGAATTCAAGCAGGCAGTCTTTGGGACAATAACCACAGACCCTGAGGCCACCATTGTCAGCCAGAACAGAAAGAGAGCCCCCTGGCGACTGAGAGTGGGCATTACCATAATTTATAGACAACTTATAGTCAGTTACTGTTACCACAAACCAGCCACAAACACTACGACGAAGAGGGGGACAAAAGCAAACGAAAGAAAGCTTTTTGTTGAGTTTTTACTCCGGTTTTCAAAGGCTCTTGAGTAAGCCCGGGCATGTCTTTTTCAGGTTTTTAATCTCCATTTATAAACACACACTCGGATACGATGCGATATTTAGTCTATGCCACCTAATTCCTGAAGGCATAATGTCATTCCTGCAACGTTTTAGAGGCTCAAAAAGGGAAGAAACAAAGTGGGAAGGATTGCTGTTTCTGTTCTGGTTAATTCTAGTTGGCGGTAAAACAATCTCAAATGTGAGAGTCTGTCGACAACATTATAAGGATGCTTTGGCAGAGCACACTGGCTTTCTGCACTTAATCTCCTTCTTCATTTCTTCAGGTTAAAAAGAATAGCAGATTCTTGTAAGCCAAAGAGAGGACTCAGAGGAGAGCGAACCTGCCAACAACTTGATCTTGGACTTCTAGCCTCTAGAACTGTGAGAAGGTAAATTTCAATTGTTGACCCCTCGCACCCATCCACACACACAAAGGCAGAAACTAATTCTCTTATCTTTTCTACTTGTGCTAAAGACTTGTTCCTCCAAAAGAGATTCATCTACTGGAAAACTCTTTAAATTCCTGAAGTTCCAAACTGAGCAAGTGGTTCAATTACCAGGGAAAAAAAGAAGAGAAAGCCTCCAGTATACTAAATATCCTTCAATAACTGATAAGCTCAGCAGTAGAATAATTTAGAAATCAACAACTACACATACATATTCTCTATCCTTGTTCTCAGGATGGAAAAAATACAGACAAGAGGGATAAAGTTGAATGGAAAGAGGTTATACTTTGAATCTCACTGATCTGAGTTTATTGTAGTGAGAGCTCGGGACTTAAAATCACACCAGCTGATCCCATACCCGCGAAATGAAGTCCCTGAAATTATACTTCATAGATTCACCTATCTATAAATTCACATATCTATATTTGTCTTGCTATTTTTAATAGGGGGAGGAAAGTTTTCTGAGCTCACAGGGACTTATTTAGAAGTATATTTAATGAGGGTGTCATAAGTTCTGCCAAATTAATACATTCATTTTAACAGCAGTCACCCAACATGACGTTATGTCCTGCCCAAGCTTAAAAAGTACCTCATTATGCATATTTCAGTGACTGAAAATAAATGTAAAAATAAGTGCTATTCAGTTCATCTGGTCAGTCACATTCATACACATACACACACATGAACATCTGTAAACCCAATTTCCATTTCTATTTAAATGTCTAGAAAGGACCAGCTAAAGGCAATAATGGGCAATAATGCCCATTTCACAGCTGAACTGTTTTAATTGATGGGAAAATAGAGCAAGTAGTTGGTAGTTGGATCTGTAGTTAATGGCTAACCCAATGGAGAGCAGTGACTCTTGTCTCAAGTGTAATTTCCATGCAAGGGGCACTAGGAAAGGAAGTAGGGAGCAAATGTTTCCATGGTTATTTATTTTTTTTTAACATTCATGTTGCCATGGAAACTGTCTCCTTTGGGTGGTGTATTCACAGAGGCACTGGAGGTAGACTCCAACCCAGAGAGTTTGAGTTTCTTGAATTGAGTCTTTTTTTTTTTAACGACGTTTGGAAAATAGAAAGACAAAAGTGTTTGGCAGAAGGTGGAAAAATATTCTGAAACTTCTGAGGAGGTGTCCCTGTTTGGGGAGAGAAGCCGCAAAGCCAGTAACAACAGTGATTATGAAGTATTTGTTGAGTATGGAAGTTGAAGAAAATAGGTACATGAGAGATTTGAAATCTTCAGTTCCCCCACCGTAGATGCTTTCTTATTAGGGAAGAAACCAGAAGTACAAGGATTTCATGTTCTCTCCAAGATATAGGAGACATTGGGGCTCACCTTGAGGGGTCCTGCAGGACTGCGGCAATATTCTAGGTCTCCTTGCACCTACCAGGCTGGGAGTGAGGTGATTAATTATTGCTATTAAAATCGTGTCACACACTATTCCAGACTGGATTTTTAACGTTCCATTTGTTGGCTGCCCATATATAAAAAACAATTGTTTCCTGTATATTGTTCTTATATTCTGCAACATTATTAATATCACATTACTTCTAGTAGTTTTGTAGACTGTTTTGAAATGTTTAAGTAAACATGCATATCATCTACAAATATAGTTGTACGTCTTAAAATGTTGGAAGAATCAATTTACATGCAAGTGTAAAATAATAAGTTTTGAATAAATAAAAATGCTATGTTAATAAGAAAGTGGCATGACCTGTAATTACAATATGGGAATGTGTCTATTAAATGCATATACACAAGCTCAAAGGCAGAAAAAATAGAGGCAGACATAGAAATTCACTATTGTGTTAGTATGAATTTTGTATGTCTATTAAAAAAAAAACTTCTTTACTGAAGTACTTTGTGGTTTTTACATTTTATAAAAATTTACCTGAAATAAAACAATAAAAATTACAATCAGAGCTATTTTCTTTTTCTCCTAATTCTTGCCAAAATTTTCAGTTAGGCAAGAACTATTCTCTCTGATTTATCATTTATCCTCGGATTATTCTCTTTGACTCACCTCCCTTATGAAAGTGGAACCTTTCCTACCAGATAGATCTAGTCGGTCTCAACTAGGGAAATCAAATCCAAGAAAAGATCTCTATCAAGATTCACTAAAGGGCACCTGAGCCCAGCAACCTCTGTAACACAATACCAACCAATCTGGTTAACACCATCCACGCGTAGACAAGTGATTAGAGTGATATTCATTTGCAACTTGTTTTGCTTGAGAAAAAATACATGCAAACCCATTTGGAGCTAACTTTGACAGATTCTACTGCATATTCTTATATCTTGAAGTGTCTACTCCATTGCAATATCCTGGTTTTTTTTTGGGGGGGGCTCTTTTTTGGCCCCTCTTCCTGCCATTTATTTTTTATTCTCAAATAGTTATGACCCACAATGGCTCATAAAAAGTGCAATGCTGGACCTGCTGAAAAAATTAAAAACAAAAACCAACAGAGTAAGAGCATCTGGGAGAATGTTAAAAAAGTGCAATTTTTAATGAGTCTCTAGGGCCTTCAAGGAAGTGGGGTGGGAATCAGGGAGTAGATGTCAGCAGGCACCTAGGGATTGATAGGAATCCTGGGAGGGCATCACAACACTCACTGCAGACAGGGAGGACTGGAAGACAACTGCAAATAGCACTGGCATGGACCCATGGAGGGTAGGCCTGACATTTGGGTATAAATGTGAAGGTTTTTGCATGTTGCTAACACACTCTTCCAAGGAACAGATGTACAAAAATGCCTCTGCACAGTAGAATCCTGCTGTAAAAACTGAATCAATTAATGACCTTACTGGTAAGCATGAGATCTCCATCAGTCCTAAAGAGGGTGTGTGAGTCACAGTGTCTCTTTTAGAATTATACTAACAATACTAGGCACACCCAATCCTGCAGCCTTCCTGGATGATAGTCATAGTTACTTGGCTCCAAATTTATAGGTTTCCTATGCCCCTCCTTTGGGCAGAAAGACCCCTAGCATTTCAGAGCTGGAGGGGGTGATTAAAATTTTGTCTTATGCTGATGGTCTGGGGGAGGAGCAAGCTAAGATGCAGTGAGTATAGTGCATCCATGCTGATTGGTTTGGCTGAATTTATATGTGTCCCTGCAGACAACAGCTATGTCTGATAACAATGAGATGAAGAAGAAACTTTAAAAAGCAATGTATTCCAGGGCTAGTTACTTTGGAGGTAGTATCCTTTACATTTAGTGATTTTCACATTGCTTTCCTTTCAAAGTTGGAGCACCAAAATTTTCAAGCAATAGTGAACCCCTTGGAAATGACAAATTTACACACCTAACAATTCCCTTGTGGGTACCACTGCATTTTTTAATTTGGGAAGCAATATAAAAGTAACACTATTCAAGATGTTCTTCACTTTTTTAATCACCACAAATCCCTAAGCAAAGTCACAGACTTTATGCTGGCTCTCGGAATAGCAAGGTGAGCAAGAGATAGTGTGGTACTCTTCTTGTTCTGTGTCCAGAAAGTGGGGGAAAATCCAGTACATTGTTCATCATTTGAATGTTAGATTGTGAAGGCCTCTGGAGGAATGAAGTGTCCTGTCTCATAATGCAGAGGAGTGTGTAGAATGGAAAAGAATGAAGTTGATAAAATAAAGGATGAAGCGCAGACAACTAAAACATGATATGATAAGCACCCAGAGTGTGAAGTGAAAAGCATGTTTAATATAAGGAGAAAGAAAGAGGAAAAAAGTGAGGTTCAGAGGATTTGTGTAGAGTCAGTAATTAAAGATAGAAAATGAATAAGTAAAACAGATTTTGGGATGGGGTGGGAATGGAGACTGTGAAAGTTTTTTTTTTTTTTTTTTTAATGCTTCCAAAGAAAGATGGGACCAGAAAATAGGGCTAATTCATAGATCTAGGTGACAGCTGACACCAGAAATTGTCATAAACAACAAGAAATAAAAAGAGGAGAAAATAAAACAAAAATAATTTTAACTTCTCTTAATTAGTTCATTTAAATCATCAGACGGTTTGGAAAAAGTAGTTTGGGTTTTTTAGATTTTTCTAAAGTGTTCAAATTCTTATGAAAAATATATAGAAATATCATAGTTTTCAAAAAGTAGAATTTGTATTCTTATCTTACAACTTTTCTTTCTTTACCATCTCTTATCCAACTCTCCTTCCTTTATCTTTTTCTCTCTCTCTCTCTCTCTCTTTCCTTCCTTCCTTCCTTCCTTCCTTCCTTCCTTCCTTCCTTCCTTCCTTCCTTCCTTCCTCTCTCTCTCTCTCTTTCCTTCCTTCCTTCCTTCCTTCCTTCCTTCCTTCCTTCCTTCCTTCCTTCCTTCCTTCCTTCTTTCCTTCCTTTCTTTCTTTCCTAAGAGCTACTACTTTCCACATTCCGTTGCATAATACAAAGAAAACAGTGCTATGGTGTCTTACTTCCTACTTTTACAGAAAAGCAGAAATGATACCCATACCAGTAGTGCTTAATGGTATAACAAATGGATATGCAAACACCAAAAGATATATTAAATGCAAAATGCTAAAGCAATTATTACAAATGGATTGAATAAATCCCCTTTACTATCACTTCCTAAGAAACAGAGGGATCCTTACCATCTATATTGTTTGGGGAACCCGTTAGATTTTTTAGGCCTAAAAATAGCATGATTCCTATTATTGCTCCTAATAATGTTCATTTTTCTCATAATCTCTGCTTAATACTTCTCATTCCTATTTCTGAAAATGGAATAATTAGACCAATTAATGAAAGCGACACATGAACATTTCCATAGAAACCTTTTCTAGACTAATATTTTCAGAACAGCATGTTCCACAAGGATTTATCCATGTGACTTCCACTGATGTTAACAAAAATTAGACAATTAAATCCTCATGTAACTCTTAGCTAATTTATCCTCTCTGTCTTCAGTAACATAATAATGCAGACACCCAAAGTATAAATCACTTCCCCAGAGCTGTCAATGTAACAATTTTGCATTACTTCTCTGAGTGATTATTGGTAATACATTAAATATATATATTAGAGGTTTTCAATATTAGAATGTAGGGAAATATATGGAGAATAATTAGACAAATATGTTTTTTTTTAATCATTAAATTTGGGGAAAGAGACCTAAAATGAAAAGAGAAAATCCCTGTCTATAGATCAATATGTCTATTGTTCACACTGATAACCCAAATTCTTTCTTTAGCTCTAGTATTTCTTTTCCCCATCTCCAGCCCACCCTAAGGGGGAAAGAAGTCAAAGTAAGGAATCTCATAAGAACAAAGAGAGAGAACAGGCTTCTTAAGATAAAACCCCTCTCAATTACATTGACACTGACTGCTTAATAAGTCAAGCTAAAAATACAGAATTCACTGTTAACTTTCCTCAAGTGCTCTGGTTAAACAAATTTATAGACTCCATTAAGGTGCATTTTGCTCCATCTGAAATGTGTTTCAAAACATTAAAGAGGCAATAATCTTTTTTCTTACTAGGAGATGCTAATACAAACAACATGTTACTACAAAAACAGAACTAACCCTAACATACAAAAAAGCTCAATAAATTCTTATTTATTGAAATTCTATGCAGAGCTATCTGGAAAGAAACTGTGGCTTTGGTCTATTTCAAATATATATATGTGTCACAGATAATTATACCTTCCTGCCAGAGATGCCACCAAGTCCATTCCATTATCATGCATTCAGAAGGAAACAAAAACGATGAAGGAAAAAAGCTGCCATGAACAAAAGAGAATATGAGATTTCCAGGGCTGGTTATTCCCTCCCACCTGAACACTTCCAAGACTAGTCACTTGAAATGGGTTTTGACTGATATATTACTACTTTAAATTTATAGACATTCCCAAATCTCTAAGCCCAGAAAATCTCCAAAATACAGTACTCCTGAAAGTGGCCCAAGGGTTCTGAGACATATTCCTGGGCTGTCTAAATTTAAAATATGTGCATATTCATTTGTTGATGTAGATTGCTTTGCTAGACTGTCTTTCTGCTTGATTTTACAACATTTAACTACAGTTTTGCTCTAAATAATGTTTGAATTGGATGGTTGAGAGGTTTCCATTTAGACTTTTGAACTTTCACACATCATTTCTTTTTCTCTCTCTCTCTCACTCACACACACACACACACACACACACACTCCCTGTACATGCTAACATGAAAATAGGTACACATACTATTCATTCTTTTAATACTTACAAAGTACCTGGCTGTATTTATTTTCTAACTTAAAATTTGGATTTATAAACATTAACTCATTAATTCTAAATACCTACTAGTTATGATTCATAAGATTCTACATGAGGACTATGAAGTATTAATTTGTGCCTAAAATACAAATAATATCAGATAAAATAGGAAATTTGGCCAGGTCTGTTTACTTTGCAATGGCTAATATACAGATTGGCCATGGTTAAAAATGTGCTGTCTATTACATTGCTCTCAAGATGGTAGACCAGTAGCAGCAGCATCACATGTGAGTGTGCTAGAAATGCAGAATCTCAGAATTCATCCCAGAACCACTGCATCAAAATATTCATTTGAACAAGATCCTGGGTGGTATATATACACATTAAAGCCTAAGGAGCTTGTTACAGTAACTTGTTACAGTAACCCTCCCACAAATATCCACCCTTTCTGAGGGAGTGGCTATTACCAGCTCTTGTTAGGAAACTTCAGAGGCCTAGATTTGACATGTGTGTGAAAAGGGCCAGAGGGATTAGAACTGCTCTACCTAAAGAGATAAAAGATTTTTGGATTTTTGTTCCAGAGAGGAACAGAAACATCTAATGGCTTATTATATAGTTTGTATATCTGACAGCCTGACCCCCTCCAACTTTATAATGCTTCATTGAAAAACTCCCTATACACAAATGGTTTTTTGCATATGTAGAATGGAGGTTTGAATCAATGCAATCTTTATCCTAAAGGTCAGAATGTCCCAGACTGAATCCTGGATTATGCTGTTATCCCATCATCAGTAAGCAAAACAAAACAAACAGGATTCACATTCCCTGATCTCACTATTCTTTTGTATGCCTTTTATTTACATTTATTTTCAATTAATTGCAACCTTCTTTATCTGCATCCACCATTCTTCTCTCAGATTAATTGGACAACAGGAAGCCTTTGTAAGGCAATTTCCACCTTCTCTACCAGGGCAGGAGAAGATGATCCCTGAGGGGTGGGGGAAGCTCCAGTGTCTTTCTCATGAATGGGGAGGGGTGATAACATATCTCCTGGTTTTCTGGATGTTATTTTTGTTCCTGTTTGTGTGCTTCCCTTACAATTTACATGTGTTAAATGATGCTGAGTTCACACAGTCAAGGGCAACATCTCCCACCTCAGACTGTCAGTTTGAGTAAGCCTGCTGAGTTTCTGAAACCTGCATTTGTCACTAACTCTGTAAATACTGAGATAGAAGCCCCATTTCTGGGTCTAACAAGAGAGATCCCACATTGGGCAGGAGGCTGACTTTCTTTAGTTTCCTCATTTAGCACAACTAAGAATTTAAACTCCATTTCTATTTCTACTGTTCATATTTCATGATGGCTGTTGAGCAAAAGATAAGAGAGAGTCCAACTGAGGTTTCTGTTAAATATAAAAGACTGAGGAAAGAAGCTCAAAAACATCTAACGACCTCCACCATTGTGTCCTGGAAGAGATTCCAACTCTACTATTGCAAGGCAGGTTGGGGCATCATTTACTCAAAACGGAGACTGGAAAGAAACAGAGTAAAAAATGTAAAGTAAACAGGCTCAAAGAAGCCTCACAAAAGCTGTGTGAGACTTTGCAATATAATGCATTTTTAAATTTTCCTTTTCATGGTTTCCTTCTAAACTATAATTTGAAAAGTAAAACATTTTCATGAAAAATGCTCTATGAAAGTGGTTTTTACCCAAAAGAAAGCATTCAGCAGATAGCTGGCAGTGGGGAGCGGGAAGAGAAAAGACATTTTAAAAGGCAGAGGTAAGAGGAATCTCTACAGTTCTCAGAATCCACACCAAATGATTTACGGCAGTGATTAAGTTAATCTAGTTTAAGGTTCATTCAAGTTGTGTGTTTTTCCCCCTTTCTTGCTCTGTTCTGCAGCCATTTTATTGTCCTATTGTTCTACTTTCATGACATTTAAGAATATAGAATCTTCTGGTCTATTAGGAAAAGAGAACTGTGGAATTGCCTGATTAAACAGTTATCTACATTATTTTTCTACCTAAACCTAAAGTAATATTACTGGCATTAAGCAACAGTATTTGAAAGCCTGACAAGTGAAAATTAGGCAGCCACTTATAGGAACAGCTATATATATATAAGCTATATACAGTCAGAGAGACTTTACCTTCTAGACTATTTCCATGGAATGTTTCCAACTTTTTTTAGAGAATGCAACATTTCTTATTTATTTGGGAAGGGAACCAAATAATGGCATGCTCTGAAGAACTTCAGAGTCTCCCCTCCATCCTGGGTTTTTAAAGATATTGGGGGCAAGTTTTGCCCTGAGATTTATTTCAGGACTTTAGGAAGTCCTATATTTGGAGTCATGAACATCCACCTCTCAGTAATTGATAAAACTAGTAAATAGAAAATCAGCAAAAATATGGAAGATCTAAAAAACACTATAAATTATCAGAATTACATTGAAATAGATGCATGTTTCACCCAACACCCGCAGAACACCTAGTTTTTTTGAAAAGCTTATGGAACATTCATCAAGACAAACAATATCCTGGGCCACCAAACCAACCTCAACAATTTTATAAGAACTGAAACCATATAGAGTATGTTCTCTGACTATAATGGAATCAGTCTAGATTTAATAATGAACTACAACAGGAAAATCTCCAAACATTTGGCATTAAATAGTACACCTCTAAATAATCCATAGGTCAAAGAGGCAGTCTCAAAAAAATTAAAAATAGGTACAAATGAATGAAAAAAAATATATAGCATAGGAAAAATGTGTGGGACACAGGTAAAGCAGAGCCGAGAAGGAAATTTATAGCACTAAATGCTTATATTGGAAAAGAGAAAAGGTTTCAAATCAATAATCTAACTTCCTACTCAAGAAACTACAAAAAGTAGACCAAAATGAAACTAAAGTGATCAGAAGAAAGAAAATAATAAAAGTAAAACCAATAGTAAATGGAAATAAAACAATTAAACAGTAGAAGAAAACAAAGAGCTAGTTCTTTGAAAGATCAATAAAATTGGTAAATTTGACAAGACTGACAAAAATAAGAGAGAATTTAAAACACACCGGTATGAAGACTGAAACAGTATTACAGCATATCCTGCAGCCATTAAAAGTATAATAATGGACTACTATTAACAATCTTACACACATAAATTCAACCAGCAATTCCTTAGTGACGACCACCAACTACCAAAACTTAGCAAAGATAAAATAGATAATCGAAATAGTCCTATAACCATAATGAATTGAATTCATAATTTAAAAACTTCAGAAATTATCTTCAAATAAAAAGTAAAATATAATGCTTCTGAAAATCTCCAGGCCCAATAGAGTTTCACTGAAGAATTTTATCAAATATTAAAAGAAAGAA